>JAMXBD010000059.1:1800000-2215472 GCA_024138025.1 Combretum micranthum | reverse complement strand
CTTTTTTCATGATTTTGAGGGTTTAGTTTCGATTTTACTCATTTGTTGAGTATTTTTTCGTTTGCTTTTTTTTTCTTTTTAGGTTTTCTTCCTCTCTTTTCACGGTTTAGGTCGTCTTTTAAAGATTTCATTTTGTTGGTTCTTCTTGATAGCATTCTTGGGTGGCTTCAAGTCGGCCTTCTGCTGGGTTCTCGGGTGTGTTATAGAAAACCAAAAGGAAAGTAAGACATATAAGAAAGTAGAAGTTGGAAAAGCTTCTGTTTTTCTGTTGTCTTTGTCATCTAGCGCTCGGTTCAACAGTGGCCCGAGGTTTTTTTGGTGGTTCTTGTGGCTGGAGGACTCCTTCTCAAAGGGTTTGGGACGTCTAGTGAGGAGTTGAAGTTGCGAAGTGGTGGCTGGTTCGTGATAAGCTTGTTTAGAAGCTATAACAGCTTGGTTTATTTGTGTTTCTCACGCACAAGGGTCGGCTACGTTTCTTGTTCCATCTTTGGTGGTAGTGCTGCGGCCATCTCCTTCCTTTCCAGCTGGGTTTCGAGCTCCTATCTCCACGGTCTTTGCGATCCAGTTGCTCCGAGGAAGAAGAACAGTGGCGCTAGCCTTGAGGAGTAGCAGCTGCTAGGCTTTGGGCGTCTGACAAGGTGGACGTGACGGGCTTCCCCTTTTGGAGCCGACCAACCTCCTTTTTTCCTCCAGAAATAAAGTATCCCAAGTCATCCTTTATTTGGAAAGAGACGTTCTGCAACTCTGACAGGCTATATAAGTTTGACTTTCAAATTTAGCTAAAGTGTATCTGCGCGCCTTCACCTTGCTAGTTGGGCTGGGTTAGATCGTTGTGAGCCAGCTGGAATCCTTTGATTTGCGTGGGCCTTCATCTTGAAGTGAGCTGGTGGTGTGTCTTCGGTGTGGGCCTTTGTTTTTTCTGGAAGAAATTTTTAGCTACCGAGCCCCTCCTGCTGCACGTTTTAATAGTCACAGGCTGCTTGCTTGTTAATTTTGGGTAGCCCGTGGATTTAAGTTGGTATTTTGTTCGCTATGTGGGCTACTCCTTTTTGTTGAAGCGGTGGCCTTTGTCATCTTGTAGGCTGGTGCTAGAAGTGGCTCTTTCTCTGGTCGGTGAGTGGCTACTTAAACCTGTGTAAGGCTTTTCGGTGTGGACCTTTGTCTTCGTGGGTGAGCTGGATTCGGTCTTGTTATTTCCCTGGGCTGGTTCACGTGGTTTTATTTTATTTCCCTGGGCTGGTCTTGTTATTTCCCTGGGCCGTTGCCTTTTATTTTATTTCCCTGGGCTGGTTCACGTGGTTTGCTACCGTGGGCTACCTTTTCTGGGCTGCGAGTTGGTTAGTCTGGGCTTTGGAATCCTCGCCGATTATTCATTGCATTGGGTTGTCCTTTGATCTCGGTGGGGGCCTTTGTTTTGGGGAGTGAGCTTTTCATCGGGCGGTTGTATTGTCTGAGGAGAGGCCGAAGCTTCGTTTTTGTGGCCTAGTTGTTTTTTCTGTGGAGAGGGCGAGCAAGCTCTAAGCAGAAAGGAAAAAAAAAAAGAAAAAAAAGAAAAAAAAAAAGAAAAAAAGAAAAAAAAGGAAAAAAGAAAAAAAGAAAAAAAAGAAAAAAGGAGAAAAAAAAAAAAAAAAAAGGAAAAAAGAGTGGATCTGTTACAATCACGCGGGCTACTCCTCGGATTTGATCTCCACACGGAATATGGCAACGATGCAGCAGACTTTGGCGCCAACGACAGTGGCGCAAACATCTGAAAAAGAAGATAGTAGCTCCCCTCCAATTTTCAAAAAAACCTTTGCTGCAGTAGTGGGAGCAATCCAACAGCCCAAAGAAGATATATTGGGACCTAAATTAGCCACCTCTTTCAATGGGGAACCCGCTGTCATTTTCAATAATGAGGAGCTAGACAAATTGTGCTCACCTCTCAAATTTGCTCTTGTAGGCTCCTTTTCTCACAGCAGGCCTCCTTTGCAAGAAATCAGGCAATTTTTTCAAGAAAGGAAATTTAAAGGGCATGTGGAAATTGGCCTCATCAATCAAAGGCAAATCCTCATTCGTCCAACTCTACAAGAGGATTACATTCGCCTATGGGAAAGACGGATTTGGACCATAAATTCCTCCATCGTGCGCATTGTCAAATGGTCTATTACCTCACATGCCCAAAAGGAAAGCCCTGTTGCACCGGTTTGGTTAGCTCTCTATAACCTACCTATTCATTTTTTTGATAAATCGGTGTTGTTTGCTATTGCCTCTATTTTTGGGCATCCTTTGAAAATTGATGAGCCTACTGCAAATCTTACTAGACCATCTGTTGCCAGAATTCTAGTTGAAATAGATGTTTCGAAAAATCACAAAAATAAGGTTTGGCTTGGTACTGAAACCGAAGGATTTTTTCAACACGTTAATTTCGAAAATGTTCCTTATTATTGCTCTGAATGTTTCAAAATGGGTCATTCTAAAGACCAATGTCGATCCAAAAACTCTTCCAGAGCAATAATAAGGATAAATCCCATAATGTTGTTGAAAAAATCCCTCCTCCAAAACCAAGTAAAATTAAGCAAGTCTATGTACCTAAAAAGGACCTCCTTGGTCAAAACAAAGGTAAGGACCCTATCTCATCTTTAGAAGTGGAGTCCATAGATTTTGCTAGACTTGCAGGTCCCTCAGAGATCTTATTGAGACACAGGATGATCCGCAAAAGATGAACACAGCATCATGCTACTCCGCCTATGGGTTTGGAACCTATCAATACTTCTGTGGATCATGTAGCCCTAACAAGAGCTACTGTTGTTGATATGGACAAGGGCAATCCTCCAACCAATATATCCAGTGTCTCTAATGACACTACTAATCAGTCCAAGGATTGCCATTCCCTTTTGGAAGAAGCTCAACATCAGAATATGCCGATGGGTCAACCAGAACCTGCTAATGATGATATTCAATCAGACACTACTTGGTTGGCCCCTCCAATAGGTACTCCTACCTCCTTCTCCTTTACCTTTAACCATTTGTGTTTTGAATGCAGAGGACACTCCTCCAAATTTGTTGGTTAGAGGATTTGGGAGGAATTTTGGCTTCTCCCAAAAGCATTATGAAGGGGAAGAATCTGACCCCACTGCACTAGTTTATAGCAATCAACAGCCCTCCAAAAAAGCATCAAGAATTGAAAATGCAAATGAGTGTGATAGCTCCGACTCGGAAGAGGGTAACATAGAAGAGGATGACCCAGATTTTGATCCTATCATAATACACAAGGGCAAATCACGTGATGATTCTCATTTACCAAGGAGTAAAGATAGGTCTCTTGCATGGGATCCAGGTAGGTCATCCTGTCCCTCCTCTCCTTATGCTACACGGGCACGTAGCACCTCTCTTTTTGGTGCCCAATCCCTTGATTCTCCATGAAATATCTTTTTTGGAATATTAGAGGCATAGTTAATGGTCGCTCCTTAAAAAGATTAAAAAGCTTAGTTAGGCTCCATAATCTTCAATTCATCATGATAGCTGAACCCATGACTACCTCTGATAAAATTGATCTTTTGCAAGAAAGTTGAATTTTAAAAATTTTGCTTCCAATGTTAACTCAAAAATTTGGATTTTCTGGAAAGAACACATTATCTGTCATATTGTTTTTAACCATGAACAATTTATGCACTTGTACTTTTAGTTCCAATGGTTCTGTTTCTTTTCATGTTTCTGTGGTTTATGCCAAGTGTAGTAGGTTTCTTAGGCAACAGCTATGGGATAACCTTAGGAAATGCATGTGGATATCGATGACCCATGGCTTGTTGTAGGAGATTTTAATACTGTCCTCTCTCCTCATGAAAGATCTGGAGGTAGTTCTTACCCCATACAGTCCATTCTTGATTTTCAATCGATGATGCTTGATTGTGAGTTATCTGATGCTGGCTATATAGGGAAGGATTACACTTGGTCTAATAAAAAAGTTCATGTTAGGCTTGATAGGGCTTTAATAAATGCTACTTGGATTTCTATGTTAGAACCTATCAAAGTAGAACACCTGAACAGCACATGTTCAGACCATTGCCCCCTCCTACTTAGCCATGACAAAAAGAAGGATGGAAGGTTTTCTAAGTTTAAATTTCAAAATATGTGGACTCGCCATCCTTCTTTTCTGTCAGTGGTTCAAGCTTCATGGAATGGGGTATGCAATGTGTCCGGACTCATTAATTTCCAGCTTAAGCTTATAAGTTAAAACATTCTCTTCGAACTTGGAACAAAAATGTTTTTGGAATCTTCACAAAAAGCTAAATGACAAAGAGAAAGAGGTTTCCGAGCTGGAAAGGAATTTTGAATCCACTCACGATCAGGACATCTACATTAATTTGCAAAATGCCAAAAAAGATCTTTTGGACTTAATTGATCAAGAAACCATTTTTGGCAACAAAAATCTAAAGTTAAGTGGTTAAAGGATGGATAGGAACACTAAATATTATCATGCCATAGTTAAAGAAAGGAGACAGAGAAACATGATTAATAAGGTTAAAGATTCTGATGGGAATTGGATAGAAGGAGATCTTTAGGCTCTTCTGCTACTAACTATTTTCAGGATCTTCTAACAAAGGACACTCAGGTGAAGCAATTTTCTAAACACAATGGCTTAAAAGGTAATATCGGCTTCTGACAATTCTCATCTCATTTCAACCCCATCTTTTGAAGAGGTGACGAATATTATCAATGATTTAGCAAATGATTCAGAACCCGGCCCGGATGGGTTTGGAGGCTTGTTTTATAAAACATGTTGGGAAATCATTGGCAAGGATTTTTACAAAGCAGTAATTGAATTTTTGAAGGCTTGCCACTCCCTCGGTTTTATACATCAACATCCATTGTTCTGATCCCCAAAAACAATAACCCACAAACCTGGAAGGATTTCAGACCTATCAGCCTATGTAATACCTTTGTGAAAATTTTTTCAAAAATTCTTACTACTAGGCTTGGTGAAATCCTCCCTAAGGCTATAAGCATTAATCAAACGGGTTTTGTGAAGGGCAGAAACATTATTGATAATATTCTTCTAGCTCAGGAGCTGTTATATGATTTGGACTATAAGATCAAAGGAGGAACCTAGTTATGAAGTTAGACATGGAAAAAGCTTACGATAGACTTGACTGGGTTTTCCTTTTTTCTATGTTGGATTGTCTGGGTTTTCATTGGAAGTTTACTTACATGGTTAAAAGAATTATGTGCAATAGCTGGTTCTCAGTTGTTATTAATGGGAAGGGCTTTGGCTTTTTTAACTCGTCTAGGGGTCTTCGTCAAGGGGACCCACTCTCTCCTGCCCTCTTCATTATTGCTTCTGAGTACTTATCTCAAGGTTTGAACCATTTACATTCCATTTATCCTTCTATTAGGTACAAGACTAGTGCTCCCTCTTGGATTTCCCATCTTTGTTTTGCTGATGATTGTATTCTTTTTATGAATGGTTCCAAATCCTCTGTGAGGCGAGTTCTTGATTTTTTAAGTCAGTATGAATCTTTATCGGGTCAAAAAGTTAACCATCATAAGAGCTCCCTAGTTTTTCCTAGGAAATCCAAAACCTCTAGGAAACGTCCTATAAAAAATTTGTCTGGCATGAATGAGCAAAAGTTACCTATTACCTACTTAGGTTCTCCTTTATCCCTTGGATGGCGTGACCATCAAAGCTACAATGATATTTTCCAAAAAGTGTCTCAACGCCTCCACAATTGGGCGAATCTATGGCTTTCAAGTGGGGGGAAGATTGTTCTCATCAAAAGTGTTTTATCCTCTCTCCCCCTCTATCTTTTTCAATCCGTTCACCCTCCTAAGTGGGTGATCAAGAAACTTGAAAGCATGTTTGCCAATTTCTTTTGGGGTACCTCCTCTTCTTCTAGAGCCACTCATTGGGTTTCTTGGGCTAATCTATGCTTGCCAGTCGAAGAGGGTGGAGTTGGTTTCCGCTCCTTATCTAATGTCTCCACCTCTTTTGAATCTAAGCTATGGTGGCGTTTTCATTCTGAATCATCCCTCCTCTCCCATTTCCTTCATTCAAAATATTTAAAAAACCTCCACCCTGTTCAAGCAACCATAACCCACAGTTCTTCCCCGTTATGGAAGAGGCTCCTCAGGGCTAGGGATGTAGCTGAGCCTTTTATCTTTTTTGGCCTAGGGAAGGGTGACATTAGTTTCTGGTATGATTCCTGGCTCCTTTCTGGTTGCTTGGCCAACCATACCTCTGTTCATGCTCCTAGCTTACTTGTGAGGGACTTATGGAATGGGAATGCTTGGGATGTTGATCATCTTATCCAGTTGGTTCCAATCCATTTTGTTAATGAAATTCTTTCTTTAAATTTGGATCCTATGAAACCAGACTCGCCTTGTTGGAAGCTTTCCTCCAATGGTACTTTCTCCGTTGCTAGCATTTTTAATCATATCAGGATTCAAGCTCCAGCTAATGACATTCTTTGCTCTATCTGGTCTAATTTTATTCCTTTAAAAATGTCTTTCTTCCTTTGGCGTGCTATTAAATCTCTCATCCATACTGATGACACCCAAGCTAGTTGGGGTTTAAACCTTGCCTCTAGGTGCTATCAATGCCTTAATAACTGTGAATCAGCTGTGCACATATTCTTCACTTGTAAGTATGCTATAGATGTTTGGAAGGCTGTCACTGCTCTTTTTGGGATTGTCCACCTTCCTAACATTACTTCCATTGATGTCATGCTCAAATTTTGGAAAAGCAGATCTGGGAATATCAACAGGCATGTCCGGACCTTCGTTCCTATTATTGTCATATGGTACCTATGGATTGAAAGAAATAATAGGAAGCATAGGAATACAACCCGCCCCCTTAGGTTCCTTGCCTTCCAGGTGATTGATGAGCTTAGAAATTTAGGAAGGGCTAACCCCTTCACGCTCAGCCAAGTTAAAGATGATGAGGATCTTTTTAAAACTTGCATTAAGCCCCCTAAACGGAAACGTGTCCATGCTGTCTCCTGGACTAGACCTCCAATAGGCAAGTATAAGCTGAATGTTGATGGTAGTTTGATGAATGGAATGGGTGGTGGAGGAGGAATCCTTAGAGATGATAATGGCAAAGTAATATGGTACTTTGGTTTCCCTTCCTCACACCACTCTATTGAGAGTATCGAATTGTCGGCCCTTATTAAAGGTCTAGAATATTGCAGTTTTTTGGCTTTAAACAGGTCCACATTGAAACCGACTCTAAAATCATCTCAAAGTGGCTATCCTCTATGAAAGTGAGATGGGACAAATGGCATGACATTTCATGGGCGAGGAGTTTACTACAAGATACACACAGCACTTTATCTCATGTATGGAGGGAAGGTAACCATGCTGCAGATTGGTTAGCTAAGAAAGCGAGAGAGACGCTCAGGTCGCCTTTTTCTCCTGGAGTAACTCAAATCTCGACACAAATCTGAAATTCATCATCTGGAAGGATAAATATGGCTTATGTGATTTTCGTGTCCTGGTTTTAAAAGTTGTTTTGTTTCCTTTTGTTGCTTGTCTCGTTGTAAGGGGAGTAGTACTCCTTGTTTATTTTATGCATGTTGTTTCTCATTGTAAGGGGAATAGTATTCCCTTATTTATTTTTATGCATGCTTTACAGGATTGATGTAACTATGGGGTAAGGCCTTATGTCCCCCCCATCTTTGTACTCTTCTTTTTCATCTAATAAAATTTAGGGCTGGCATCCCTCCCCCGTGTACGGGGTTTGCCAAAAAAAAAAAAAAAAAAAACCTAAACCCTAAACCCTAAACCCTAAACCCTAAACCCTAAACCCTAAGCCCTAAGCCCTAAGCCCTAAACCCTAAACCCTAAACCCTAAACCCTAAACCCTAAACCCTAAACCAAACCAAAAACCAAAAATTCTAGAGAGAGAAAATCCTCTGCCTTCTTTCTAGAACCCCAACTCCTAAACACAAAGTTCCTCGCCCTCCGGGGGGGTTTCCCACCTCTTTGAGGTGGTTTCTCCCCCAATCTTTAGCCAAATATCTTTAAAATCTCTTTTTTCTCATCTATATCCTATCAAGTTCACATCTTTTTATGATTTTGTTAGGGTTTTTAGTTTTCGGATTTTACTCTTTTCTCGAGTTATTTTCGTCTTGTTTTATTTTTTTCGCTTTTTCTTCTCCTCTTTTCAAGGTTTTGGTCGTTTCTTTCAAGCTTTCGTCCCTTTGTTCTTCTTCATAACTTTTGGGGTGGTTTCGTGGAGTTCTTCTGCTGGTTTCTTAGGGTTTTTAAAAGAAGAACAAAAAAGAAAGAAGTTCTTTTGGAAAGAAGAAGAAGAGAAGCTTTCTCTGTGGGTCAAAAAGGGACAGAGGTTCTCGGTGGTTGTTACGGCTTTTGATCTCCTCTCCAAAGAGCTGAAAAGGATAGTGAGGAATAGGAGCTTAGAAGTGGGGTTTGGCTCGTGGAAAGCTTGAGAGTCGGAGCTAAAACAGCTTGGTTTTGGGGTTTCTCACGATCAAGGGCTAGCTGCGATTCTTGAACAAGTTGTTCTCCTCCTCGCTGTGCCTTCTTGGTCTGTTGAAGGCTCCTCCGACGGTGGCGTGGGCTTGCTTCGGTCCTTGCCATCGCGTTCAAGTTCCCCTAAGGAAGAAGAACAGTAGAGTTTGTCTTGCGGAGTTGCTGAGCCTTTGCTGCGTCGAACGGAGTGGAAGTGTCGCGTTTCCTCTTTTGGAGCCGACCACTTTTCTTTTTTACTCCAGGAGTAACGTACATCACAGCATCCTTGTTTGGGAAATAGACGTTCTGCAACTTTGTCAGGCCAGGTTTTTGACTTTCAAATTCTAAAATATTGTGTCTGCGCGCCAGATATTATTCTTGGTTGAGTGGGCCCCTTTGTTCTTCCTCGAAGTGTTGGTTTGTGTACGTTGTGGGCCACCGAGATTTTGGATGGAGCTTTTGTTCTTTCTGTCTGGCTTTGACTCACGCACGTGGTGGGCTCCTCGGATTTTCCTTTTCTACGCTTTGTGGGCGGGCCGGTTTTTATAAGAGCTGGGTTATCCTTTGCTGTCTTGGACGGACCCTTAAGGGATCTTTTAATTTATAAAGGCTGGTCAGTTGGACTTTGGGCCGAGGCTGCTGGTTGAACAAGGCGGCTGTTTATTGTTGAATCCGCTGGGCTTGTTTCATTCGACGTGAGGCCTGCTGTCTTATTAGTGGACGGATTGGCTTTGTCAAGGGGGTTATTCCCTTCTTTATTCAAGATTGCACAGTGGACTATTGGCGCCAATGTTGAAGTGAGATATCGGTTTGGTATTTCTTGGTTGACTTTCTTACACCGGTCCACGTGATTTAAAAAAAAAAAAAGTAAGGGAAAATGGCAACGACACAGCAGATCTTGGCGCCAACAACAGTGGCGCAAACAACAGAAAATGAAGATAGGAGCTCCCCTCCTATTTTCAAAAAATCCTTTGCTAAAATAGTGGGAGCAATCCAACAACCCAAGGAAGATATATTGGGACTCAAATTAGCCACCTCTTTTAATGGGGAACCCGCTATTATTTTCAATAATGAGGAGCTAGACAAATTGTGTACACCTCTCAAATTTGCTCTTGTAGGCTCCTTTTCTCACAGTAGGCCTCCTTTGCAAGAAATCAGGAAATTTTTTCAAGAAAGGAAATTCAAAGGGCATGTGGAAATTGGCCTCATCAATCAATGGCAAATCCTCATTCGTCCAACTCTACAAGAGGATTACATTCGCCTATGGGAAAGACGGATTTGGACCATAAATTCCTCCATCGTGCGCATTGTCAAATGGTCTATTACTCACATGCCAAAAGGAAAGCCCGTTGCACCGGTTTGGTTAGCTCTCTACAACCTACCTATTCATTTTTTTGATAAATCGGTGTTGTTTGCTATTGCTCTATTTTTGGGCATCCTTTGAAAATTGATGAGCCTACTGCAAATCTTACTAGCCTTGTTGCCAGAATTCTAGTTGAAATAGATGTTTCGAAAAATCACAAAAATAAGGTTTGGCTTGGTACTGAAACCGAAGGTTTTTTTCAACACGTTAATTTCGAAAATGTTCCTTATTATTGCTCTGAATGTTTCAAAATGGGTCATTCCAAAGACCAATGTCGACAAAAACTCCTTCCAGAGCAATAATAAGGATAAATCCATAATGTTGTTGAAAAAATCCCTCCTCCAAAACCAAGTAAAATTAAGCAAGTCTATGTGCCTAAAAAGGACCTCCTTGGTCAAAACAAAGGTAAGGACCATATCTCATCATTAGAAGTGGAGTCCATAGATTTTGCTAGACTTGCAGGTCCCTGAGATCTTCTTGAGACACAGGATGATCGCAAAAGATGAACACAGCCATCATGCCTACTCGCCTATGGGTTGGAACCTATCAATACTTCTGTGGATCATGTAGCCCAACAAGAGCTACTGTTGTTGATATGGACAAGGGCAATCCTCCAACCAATATAGCCAGTGTCTCTAATGACACTACTATCAGTCCAAGGATTGCCATTCCCTTTTGGAAGAAGCTCAACATCAGAATATGCCGATGGTCAACCAGAACCTGCTAATGATGATATTCAATCAGACACTACTTGGTTGGCCCCTCCAATAGGTACTCCTACCTCTCTTTCTCCTTTACCTTTAACCATTTGTGTTTTGAATGCAGAGGACACTCCTCCAAATTTGTTGGTTAGAGGATTTGGGAGGAATTGTTGGCTTCTCCCAAAAGCAATTATGAAGGGGAAGAATCTGACCCCACTGCACTAGTTTATAGCAATCAACAGCCCTCCAAAAAAGCATCAAGAATTGAAAATGCAAATGAGTGTGATAGCTCCGACTCGGAAGAGGGTAACATAGAAGAGGATGACCCAGATTTTGATCCTATCATAGTACACAAGGGCAAATCACGTGATGATTCTCACTTACCAAGGAGTAAAGATAGGTCTCTTGCATGGGATCCAGGTAGGTCATCCTGCCCCTCCTCTCCTTATGCTACACGGGCACGTAGCACCTCTTTTTTTGGTGCCCAATCCCTTGATTCTCCATGAAATATCTTTTTTGGAATATTAGAGGCATAGTTAATGGTCGCTCCTTAAAAAGATTAAAAAGCTTAGTTAGGCTCCATAATCTTCAATTCATCATGATAGCTGAACCCATGACTACCTCTGATAAAATTGATCTCTTTGCAAGAAAGTTGAATTTTAAAAATTTTGCTTCCAATGTTAACTCAAAAATTTGGATTTTCTGGAAAGACACATTATCTGTCATATTGTTTTTAACCATGAACAATTTATGCACTTGTATTTCTAGTTCCAATGGTTCTGTTTCTTTTCATGTTTCTGTGGTTTATGCAAGTGTAGTAGGTTTCTTAGGCAACAGCTATGGGATAACCTTAGGGAAATGCATGTGGATATCGATGACCCATGGCTTGTTGTAGGAGATTTTAATACTGTCCTCTCTCCTCATGAAAGATCTGGAGGTAGTTCTTACCCCATACAGTCCATTCTTGATTTTCAATCGATGATGCTTGATTGTGAGTTATCTGATGCTGGCTATATAGGGAAGGATTACACTTGGTCTAATAAAAAAGTTCATGTTAGGCTTGATAGGGCTTTAATAAATGCTACTTGGATTTCTATGTTAGAACCTATCAAAGTAGAACACCTGAACAGCACATGTTCAGACCATTGCCCCCTCCTACTTAGCCATGACAAAAAGAAGGATGGAAGGTTTTCTAAGTTTAAATTTCAAAATATGTGGACTCGCCATCCTTCTTTTCTGTCAGTGGTTCAAGCTTCATGGAATGGGGTATGCAATGTGTCCGGACTCATTAATTTCCAGCTTAAGCATTAAGTTAAAACATTCTCTTCGAACTTGGAACAAAAATGTTTTTGGAAATCTTCACAAAAAGCTAAATGACAAAGAGAAAGAGGTTTCCGAGCTGGAAAGGAATTTTGAATCCACTCACGATCAGGACATCTACATTAATTTGCAAAATGCCAAAAAAGATCTTTTGGACTTAATTGATCAAGAAACCATTTTTGGCAACAAAAATCTAAAGTTAAGTGGTTAAAGGATGGAGACAGGAACACTAAATATTATCATGCCATAGTTAAAGAAAGGAGGCAGAGAAACATGATTAATAAGGTTAAAGATTCTGATGGGAATTGGATAGAAGGAGATTCTTTAGGCTCTTCTGCTACTAACTATTTTCAGGATCTTCTAACAAAGGACACTCAGGTGAAGCAATTTTCTAAACCAGAATGGCTTAAACAGGTAATATCGGCTTCTGACAATTCTCATCTCATTTCAACCCCATCTTTTGAAGAGGTGACGAATATTATCAATGATTTAGCAAATGATTCAGAACCCGGCCCGGATGGGTTTGGAGGCTTGTTTTATAAAACATGTTGGGAAATCATTGGCAAGGATTTTTACAAAGCAGTAATTGAATTTTTTGAAGGCTTGCCACTCCCTCGGTTTTATACATCAGCATCCATTGTTCTGATCCCAAAAACAATAACCCACAAACCTGGAAGGATTTCAGACCTATCAGCCTATGTAATACCTCTGTGAAAATTTTTTCAAAAATTCTTACTACTAGGCTTGGTGAAATCCTCCCTAAGGCTATAAGCATTAATCAAACGGGTTTTGTGAAGGGCAGAAACATTATTGATAATATTCTTCTAGCTCAGGAGCTGTTATATGATTTGGACTATAAGATCAAAGGAGGGAACCTAGTATGAAGTTAGACATGGAAAAAGCTTACGATAGACTTGACTGGGTTTTCCTTTTTTCTATGCTGGATTGTCTGGGTTTTCATTGGAAGTTTACTTACATGGTTAAAAGAATTATGTGCAATAGCTGGTTCTCAGTTGTTATTAATGGGAAGGGCTTTGGCTTTTTTAACTCGTCTAGGGGTCTTCGTCAAGGGGACCCACTCTCTCCTGCCCTCTTCATTATTGCTTCTGAGTACTTATCTCAAGGTTTGAACCATTTACATTCCATTTATCCTTCTATTAGGTACAAGACTAGCGCTCCCTCTTGGATTTCCCATCTTTGTTTTGCTGATGATTGTATTCTTTTTATGAATGGTTCTAAATCCTCTGTGAGGCGAGTTCTTGATTTTTTAAGTCAGTATGAATCTTTATCGGGTCAAAAAGTTAACCATCATAAGAGCTCCTAGTTTTTCCTAGGAAATCCAAAACCTCTAGGAAACGCCCTATAAAAAATTTGTCTGGCATGAATGAGCAAAAGTTACCTATTACCTACTTAGGTTCTCCTTTATCCCTTGGATGGCGTGACCATCAAAGCTACAATGATATTTTCCAAAAAGTGTCTCAACGCCTCCACAACTGGGCGAATCTATGGCTTTCAAGTGGGGGGAAGATTGTTCTCATCAAAAGTGTTTTATCCTCTCTCCCCCTCTATCTTTTCAATCCGTTCACCCTCCTAAGTGGGTGATTAAGAAACTTGAAAGCATGTTTGCCAATTTCTTTTGGGGTACCTCCTCTTCTTCTAGAGCCACTCATTGGGTTTCTTGGGCTAATCTATGCGTGCCAGTCGAAGAGGGTGGAGTTGGTTTCCGTTCTTTATCTGATGTCTCCACCTCTTTTGAATCTAAGCTATGGTGGCGTTTTCGTTCTGAATCATCCCTCCTCTCCCATTTCCTTCATTCAAAATATTTAAAAAACCTCCACCCTGTTCAAGCAACCATAACCCACAGTTCTTCCCCGTTATGGAAGAGGCTCCTCAGGGCTAGGGATGTAGCTGAGCCTTTTATCTTTTTTGGCCTAGGGAAGGGTGACATTAGTTTCTGGTATGATTCCTGGCTCCTTTCTGGTTGCTTGGCCAACCATACCTCTGTTCATGCTCCTAGGTTACTTGTGAAGGACTTATGGAATGGGAATGCTTGGGATGTTGATTATCTTATCCAGTTGGTTCCAATCCATTTTGTTAATGAAATTCTTTCTTTAAATTTGGAGCCTATGAAACCAGACTCGCCTTGTTGGAAGCTTTCCTCCAATGGTACATTCTCTGTTGCTAGCATTTTTAATCATATCAGGATTAAAGCTCCAGCCAATGACATTCTTTGCTCTATCTGGTCTAATTTTATTCCTTTAAAAATGTCCTTCTTCCTTTGGCGTGCTATTAAATCTCTCATCCATACTGATGACACCCAAGCTAGTTGGGGTTTAAACCTTGCCTCTAGGTGCTATCAATGCCTTAATAACTGTGAATCAGCTGTGCACATATTCTTCACTTGTAAGTATGCTGTAGATGTTTGGAAGGCTGTCACTGCTCTTTTTGGGATTGTCCACCTTCCTAACATTACTTCCATTGATGTCATGCTCAAATTTTGGAAAAGCAGATCTGGGAATATCAACAGGCATGGACCTTCGTTCCTATTATTGTCATATGGTACCTATGGATTGAAAGAAATAATAGGAAGCATAGGAATACAACCCGCCCCCCTAGGTTCCTTGCCTTGCAAGTGATTGATGAGCTTAGAAATTTAGGAAGGGCTAACCCATTCACGCTCAGCAAGTTAAAGATGATGAGGATCTTTTTAAAACTTGCATTAAGCCCCCTAAACGGAAACGTGTCCATGCAGTCTCCTGGACTAGCCCTCCAATAGGCAAGTATAAGCTGAATGTTGATGGAGTTTGATGAATGGAATGGGTGGTGGAGGAGGAATCCTCAGAGATGATAATGGCAAAGTAATATGGTACTTTGGTTTCCCTTCTCACACCACTCTATTGAGAGTATCGAATTGTCGGCCCTTATTAAAGGTCTAGAATATTGCAGTTCTTTTGGCTTTAAACAGGTCCACATTGAAACCGACTCTAAAATCATCTCAAAGTGGCTATCCTCTATGAAAGTGAGATGGGACAAATGGCATGACATTTCATGGGCGAGGAGTTTACTACAAGATACACACAGCACTTTATCTCATGTATGGAGGGAAGGTAACCATGCTGCAGATTGGTTAGCTAAGAAAGCGAGAGACACTCAGGTCGCCTTTTTCTCCTGGAGTAACTCAAATCTCGACACAAATCTGAAATTCATCATCTGGAAGGATAAATATGGCTTATGTGATTTTCGTGTCCTTTAACTTTCGTCATGGTTTTAAAAGTTATTTTGTTTCCTTTTGTTGCTTGTCTCATTGTAAGGGGAGTAGTACTCCCTTGTTTATTTTATGCATGTTGTTTCTCATTGTAAGGGGAATAGTATTCCCTTATTTAATTTTATGCATGCTTTACAGGATTGATGTAACTATGGGGTAAGGCCTTATGTCCCCCCCATCTTTGTACTTCTTTTTCATCTAATAAAATTTAGGGCTGGCATCCCTCCCCCGTGTACGGGGTTTGCCAAAAAAAAAAAAAAACCCTAAACCCTAAACCCTAAACCCTAAACCCTAAACCCTAAACCCTAAACCCTAAACCCTAAACCCTAAACCCTAAAACCCTAAACCCTAAACCCTAAACCCTAAACCCTAAACCCTAAAACCCTAAACCCTAAACCCTAAACCCTAAACCCTAAAACCCTAAACCCTAAACCCTAAACCCTAAACCCTACGTGAAACGTCCACACCAGCTACCTTGTTTTATAAAGAGTCGTTCTGTCCTTGCCTGCAGTCGCCCACCTGGCCTTTGACTTTTCAACGTCCTCTCCTGGTGTGGCTTTCTGTTGTGTTAGGGGCCATCGGCTGCTTCTGGGCTATTGTTTCTTTTCAGATTGGGTGGACCGTCGGCTGCTTCTGGACTGTTGCTTCTTATCCGACTGGTGTGGGCCTGGGCTAGAACTATCCGTGGCTGGGCTCCATCTGGGAAGGGCCAGCTGTTCCCACTTTCCCGCATAATAGAAGCCTCTCACGTAGGCTGTTCTGGGACTGTCGGCTGCTTTAATCTCCTAGCGGGCTGTCCTCTGGAAATCGGCAGGCCTTTGGTAGGAGCGACCCAATTGTTGGTGGGCAAAACAGTGAGCCTTCTTCACGAGGGGTGTTCTGGGTTTCCTCGGCTGAACAAGAACGGCTGGGCCTTTCCTTCTTTTGAAAGCTGGTCGGGCCTTGCTAGTGGAGTAGCCTTCCAACACGTGGGGCTTGGGCTGTATCTTCCCTTGCAATTTAGCGGACGGATTGGCTTTGTCAAGGGGATTATTCACATTTTCATTCAAGATTGCACAGTATGTTATTGGCGCCAACTTGAAGTAAGATATCAGTTTGGTATTTCTTGGTTGAATTTCTTACACCGGTCCACGTGAAAAAAAAAGAGGAAAAAAAACAAAAAAAAGGAAAAAAAACAAAAATAGGGATATGGCAACGACACAGCAGATCTT
The DNA here is from genome assembly GCA_024138025.1 of Combretum micranthum. NCBI lineage: Eukaryota > Viridiplantae > Streptophyta > Magnoliopsida > Myrtales > Combretaceae > Combretum > Combretum micranthum. Next base: position 2,199,164 of record JAMXBD010000059.1, on the reverse strand, counting down.
GGCGCCAACGACAGTGGCGCAAACAACAGAAAATGAAGATAGGAGCTCCCCTCCAATTTTCAAAAAATCCTTTGCTGCAATAGTGGGAGCAATCCAACAGCCTAAGGAAGATATATTGGGAATCAAATTAGCCACCTCTTTTAATGGGGAACCCGCTGTTATTTTCAATAATGAGGAGCTGGACAAATTGTGCACACCCCTCAAATTTGCTCTTGTCGGCTCCTTTTCTCACAGTAGGCCTCCTTTGCAAGAAATCAGGAAATTTTTTCAAGAAAGGAAATTCAAAGGGCATGTGGAAATTGGCCTCATCAATCAAAGGCAAATCCTCATTCGTCCAACTCTACAAGAGGATTACATTCGCCTATGGGAAAGACGGATTGGACCATAAATTCCTCCATCGTGCGCATTGTCAAATGGTCTATTACTCACATGCCCAAAAGGAAAGCCCCGTTGCACCGGTTTGGTTAGCTCTCTACAACCTACCTATTCATTTTTTTGATAAATCGGTGTTGTTTGCTATTGCCTCTATTTTTGGGCATCCTTTGAAAATTGATGAGCCTACTGCAAATCTTACTAGACCATCTGTTGCCAGAATTCTAGTTGAAATAGATGTTTCGAAAAATCACAAAAATAAGGTTTGGCTTGGTACTGAAACCGAAGGTTTTTTTCAACACGTTAATTTCGAAAATGTTCCTTATTATTGCTCTGAATGTTTCAAAATGGGTCATTCCAAAGACCATTGTCGACCAAAAACTCCTTCCAGAGCAATAATAAGGATAAATCCATAATGTTGTTGAAAAAATCCCTCCTCCAAAACCAAGTAAAATTAAGCAGTCTATGTGCCTAAAAAGGACCCCTGGTCAAAACAAAGGAAGGATCATATCTCATCATTAGAAGTGGAGTCCATAGATTTTGCTAGACTTGCAGGTCCCTCAGAATTTATTGAGACACAGGATCATCGCAAAAGATGAACACAGCCATCATGCCTACTCGCCTATGGGTTGGAACCTATCAATACTTCTGTGGATCATGTAGCCCAACAAGAGCTACTGTTGTTGATATGGACAAGGGCAATCCTCCAACCAATATAGCCAGTGTCTCTAATGACACTACTATCAGTCCAAGGATTGCCATTCCCTTTTGGAAGAAGCTCAACATCAGAATATGCCGATGGATCAACCAGAACCTGCTAATGATGATATTCAATCAGACTACTTGGTTGGCCCCTCCAATAGGTACTCCTACCTCTCTTTCTCCTTTACCTTTAACCATTTGTGTTTGAATGCAGAGGACACTCCTCCAAATTTGTTGGTTAGAGGTTTGGTGAGGAATCTTTGGCTTCTCCCAAAAGCCATTATGAAGGGGGAATCTGACCCCACTGCACTAGTCTATAGCAATCACACCCTCCAAAAAAGCATCAAGTTGAAAATGCAAATGAGTGTGATACTCCGACTCGGAAGAGGGTAACATAGAAGAGGATGACCCAGATTTTGATATATCATTATACAAGGGCAAATCACGTGATGATTCTCATTTACCAAGGAGTAAAGATAGGTCTCTTGCATGGGATCCAGGTAGGTCATCCTGTCCCTCCTCTCCTTATGCTACACGGGCACGTAGCACCTCTCTTTTTGGTGCCCAATCCCTTGATTCTCCATGAAATATCTTTTTTGGAATATTAGAGGCATAGTTAATGGTCGCTCCTTAAAAAGATTAAAAAGCTTAGTTAGGCTCCATAATCTTCAATTCATCATGATAGCTGAACCCATGACTACCTCTGATAAAATTGATTTTTTGCAAGAAAGTTGAATTTTAAAAATTTTGCTTCCAATGTTAACTCAAAAATTTGGATTTTCTGGAAAGAACACATTATGCATATTGTTTTTAACCATGACAATTTATGCACTTGTACTGTTCTAGTTCCAATGGTTCTGTTTCTTTTCATGTTTCTGTGGTTTATGCCAAGTGTAATAGGTTTCTTAGGCAACAGCTATGGGATAACCTTAGAGAATGCATGTGGACATCGATGACCCATGGCTTGTTGTAGGAGATTTTAATACTGTCCTCTCTCCTCATGAAAGATCTGGGGTAGTTCTTACCCCATACAGTCCATTCTTGATTTTCAATCGATGATGCTTGATTGTGAGTTATCTGATGCTGGCTATATAGGGAAGGATTACACTTGGTCTAATAAAAAAGTTCATGTTAGGCTTGATAGGGCTTTAATAAATGCTACTTGGATTTCTATGTTAGAACCTATCAAAGTAGAACACCTGAACAGCACATGTTCAGACCATTGCCCCCTCCTTCTTAGCCATGATAAAAAGAAGGATGGAAGGTTTTCTAAGTTTAAATTTCAAAATATGTGGACTCGCCATCCTTCTTTTCTGTCAGTGGTTGAAGCTTCATGGAATGGGGTATGCAATGTGTCCGGACTCATTAATTTCCAGCTTAAGCTTACTAAGTTAAAACATTCTCTTCGAACTTGGAACAAAAATGTTTTTGGTAATCTTCACAAAAAGCTAAATGACAAAGAGAATGAGGTTTCCGAGCTGGAAAGGAATTTTGAATCCACTCACGATCAGATTACGTTAATTTGCAAAATGCCAAAAAAGATCTTTTGGACTTAATTGATCAAGAAACCATTTTTGGCAACAAAAATCAAAGGTTAAGTGGTTAAAGGATGGGGATAGGAACACTAAATATTATCATGCCATAGTTAAAGAAAGGAGACAGAGAAACATGATTAATAAGGTTAAAGATTCTGATGGGAATTGGATAGAAGGAGACTCTTTAGGCTCTTCTGCTACTAACTTCTTTCAGGATCTTCTAACAAAGGACACTCAGGTGAAGCAATTTTCTAAACCAGATGGCTTAAACAGGTAATATCGGCTTCTGACAATTCTCATCTCATTTCAACCCCATCTTTTGAAGAGGTGACGAATATTATCAATGATTTAGCAAATGATTCAGAACCGGCCCGGATGGGTTTGGAGGCTTGTTTTATAAAACATGTTGGGAAATCATTGGCAAGGATTTTTACAAAGCAGTAATTGAATTTTTTGAAGGCTTGCCACTCCCTCGGTTTTATACATCAGCATCCATTGTTCTGATCCCAAAAACAATAACCCACAAACCTGGAAGGATTTCAGACCTATCAGCCTGTAATACCTCTGTGAAAATTTTTCAAAAATTCTTACTAGTAGGCTTGGTGAAATCCTCCCTAAGGCTATAAGCATTAATCAAACGGGTTTTGTGAAGGGAAGAAACATTATTGATAATATTCTTCTAGCTCAGGAGCTGTTATATGATTTGGACTATAAGATCAAAGGAGGGAACCTAGTGATGAAGTTAGACATGGAAAAAGCTTACGATAGACTTGACTGGGTGTTTCTTTTTTCTATGCTGGATTGTCTGGGTTTTCATTGGAAGTTTACTTACATGGTTAAAAGAATTATGTGCAATAGCTGGTTCTCAGTTGTTATTAATGGGAAGGGCTTTGGTTTTTTTAACTCGTCTAGGGGTCTTCGTCAAGGAGACCCACTCTCTCCTGCCCTCTTCATTATTGCTTCTGAGTACTTATCTCAAGGTTTGAACCATTTACATTCCATTTATCCTTCCATTAGGTACAAGACTAGCGCTCCCTCTTGGATTTCCCATCTTTGTTTTGCTGATGATTGTATTCTTTTTATGAATGGTTCTAAATCCTCTGTGAGGCGAGTTCTTGATTTTTTGAGTCAGTATGAATCTTTATCGGGTCAAAAAGCTAACCGTCAAAAGAGCTCCCTAGTCTTTCCTAGCAAATCCAAAACCTCTAGGAAACGCCCTATAAAAAATTTGTCCGGCATGAAGGAGCAAAAGTTACCTATTACCTATCTAGGTTCTCCTTTATCCCTTGGATGGCGTGACCATCAAAGCTACAATGATATTTTCCAAAAAGTGTCTCAACGCCTCCACAACTGGGCAAATCTATCGCTTTCAAGTGGGGGGAAGATTGTTCTCATCAAAAGTGTTTTATCCTCTCTCCCCCTCTATCTCTTCCAATCCGTTCACCCTCCTAAGTGGGTGATCAAGAAACTTGAAAGCATGTTTGCCAATTTCTTTTGGGGTACCTCCTCCTCTTCTAGAGCCACTCATTGGGTTTCTTGGGCTAATCTATGCTTGCCAGTCGAAGAGGGTGGAGTTGGTTTCCGCTCCTTATCTGATGTCTCCACCTCTTTTGAATCTAAGCTATGGTGGCGCTTTCGTTCTAAATCATCCCTCCTCTCCCATTTCCTTCATTCTAAATATTTGAAAAACCTCCACCCTGTTCAAGCAACCATAACCCACAGTTCTTCCCCGTTATGGAAGAGGCTCCTCAGGGCTAGGGATGTAGCTGAGCCTTTTATCTTTTTTGGCCTAGGGAAGGGTGACATTAGTTTCTGGTATGATTCCTGGCTCCTTTCTGGTTGTTTGGCCAACCATACCTCTGTTCATGCTCCTAGGTTACTTGTGAAGGACTTATGGAATGGGATGCTTGGGATGTTGATTATCTTATCCAGTTGGTTCCAATCCATTTTGTTAATGAAATTCTTTCTTTAAATTTGGAGCCTATGAAACCAGACTCGCCTTGTTGGAAGCTTTCCTCCAATGGTACTTTCTCTGTTGCTAGCATTTTTAATCATATCAGGATTAAAGCTCCAGCCAATGACATTCTTTGCTCTATCTGGTCTAATTTTATTCCTTTAAAAATGTCCTTCTTCCTTTGGCGTGCTATTAAATCTCTCATCCATACTGATGACACCCAAGCTAGTTGGGGTTTAAACCTTGCCTCTAGGTGCTATCAATGCCTTAATAACTATGAATCAGCTGTGCACATATTCTTCACTTGGAAGTATGCTATAGATGTTTGGAAGGCTATCACTACTCTTTTTGGGATTGTCCACCTTCCTAACATTACTTCCATTGATGTCATGCTCAAATTTTGGAAAAGCAGATCTGGGAATATCAACAGGCATGTCCGGACCTTCGTTCCTATTATTGTCATATGGTACCTATGGATTGAAAGAAATAATAGGAAGCATAGGAATACAACCCGCCCCCCTAGGTTCTTTGCCTTGCAAGTGATTGATGAGCTTAGAAATTTAGGAAGGGCCAACCCATTCACGCTCAGACAAGTTAAAGATAATGAGGATCTTTTTAAAACTTGCATTAAGCCCCTAAACAGAAACGTGTCCATGCAGTCTCCTGGACTAGCCCTCCAATAGGCAAGTATAAGCTGAATGTTGATGGGAGTTTGATGAATGGAATGGGTGGTGGAGGAGGAATCCTCAGAGATGATAATGGCAAAGTTATATGGTACTTTGGCTTCCCTTCCTCACACCACTCTATTGAGAGTATCGAATTGTCGGCCCTTATTAAAGGTCTAGAATATTGCAGTTCTTTTGGCTTTAAACAGGTCCACATTGAAACCGACTCTAAAATCATCTCAAAGTGGCTATCCTCTATGAAAGTGAGATGGGACAAATGGCATGACATTTCATGGGCGAGGAGTTTACTACAAGATACACACTGCACTTTATCTCATGTATGGAGGGAAGGCAACCATGCTGCAGATTGGTTAGCTAAGAAAGCGAGAGACACTCAGGTCGCCTTTTTCTCCTGGAGTAACTCAAATCTCGACACAAATCTGAAATTCATCATCTGGAAGGATAAATATGGCTTATGTGACTTTCGTGTCCTTTAACTTTCGTCATGGTTTTAAAAGTTATTTAGTTTTCTTTTGTTGCTTGTCTCATTGTAAGGGGAGTAGTACTCCCTTGTTTATTTTATGCATGTTGTTTCTCATTGTAAGGGGAATAGTATTCCCTTATTTAATTTTATGCATGCTTTACAGGATTGATGTAACTATGGGGTAAGGCCTTATGTCCCCCCCATCTTTGTACTCATCTTTTTCATCTAATAAAATTTAGGGCTGGCATCCCTCCCCCGTGTACGGGGTTTGCCAAAAATTAAAAAAAAAAAAAAACCCTAAACCCTAAACCCTAAACCCTAAAACCCTAAAACCCTAAACCCTAAACCCTAAACCCTAAACCCTAAAACCCTAAACCCTAAACCCTAAACCCTAAACCCTAAAACCCTAAACCCTAAAACCTTAAACCCTAAACCCTAAACCCTAAACCCTAAACCCTATAAACCCTAAACCCTAAACCCTAAACCCTAAACCCAAAAACCTCTCTCTAAAAGTTTCTAGAGAGAGAAAATCCTCTCTAGACGGTTCCTACACCTTCACCCTTTCTAGGCGGTTTCGGCCTCTTTTTGATCAAAAAACTCAGTTCCTTCTTCGATTTTGTTTGTTTTTCCCTCTTTTTTCATCTTTTTATCCATAAGATCATCAAAAACTTAAAAAGTTCTTCATTTTGATATTTTTTTGCAGATCTCGGCTCTAGACCCAAGTTGGCTTTTTTAAGTCGATTTGGGTCCTTTGTCACGGTCTATTATGTTGCTTTCTTTCCATCTTTTCATCTTCCTGGAGGATCCTTTCTTTATTCCCTGTCCTTAGTGGTTTTCGTAGCATCTTAAGTGGTTGAGACGAAGGCTTTGCTGGTTTCAAGTTTTCTTTGGACGACAGTCCTTCAACTCCTTGGTTCTCGTTCATATAAGTGGCTTCTCGGCAGCAAGGGTGTTTGTTTTTCGAGATCTGCTTCATTAGCATCGGTTTGGAAGTCTTTCCAACCCCCTTCATCGTACCTTTGTGGAGGTGAAGCTACGTCGTCTTTTTCGTTTGGTCTTACGAGCAAGAGGAAGAACTCAGCCTTGGATACTGTTTTGGAATGATCTGATTACCGCTTTCCATAGCTGCATGTGACGTCCCCTCTTGGTGCAATTTCGGGAAAGAGCCGTTCTGCACGTTACATTGTATAGCAGACGTTGGTTTTGGTGTTAGACTTCCTTTGCATGCTGCCTGAATACACAAAAAAGGAAGGAGTATTCTAGCCAAACCATTTGCAGTCCGAAACGTCCCTATCAACTGTTTGTTTTGGTCAAAGCTTTGTTCTGTCCTTGTCAGTCAAGCCGTTATTTTTCAAATTTGGCGCCTGTGCTGTGTTTAGTTATCTGCGAGTGGACCCTGGCAGTTTGTGGGCCTCTCATTCCTTTGCAACGTGTTTTCTCTCCCGCTTGGTCTCGTTCTGGACGGATCTGGTGCACTCCACATAGGCTGTCCATTCCACCTCCATCGGTTGTCCTCTAGCAAGTGGGCCGTCTCAGCTTTCACGGTATTTCTTTAGTAACTGAGGCTTTTATTTTGCTCCTCCTGTCTTCGAGTATGGGCCTGGATAATTAAGGGCTAGCTGGATCTGTATGTTTGCCTGCTTCTAATTTTTAATATCTGCACGTGGATTGGCCTCCCCTATTCGGAGAATTTCATTTGTTCAACGTGGGCTGAGTTTGGTTTGACTTTGCATGTGGGCTCCTTATCAAGATTTTTCTCTGGTCATCGAGGCTTTTTGTCCCTTTAATTAAAGAGTGAATTGGTGGGCTGCTGGCTTGAAATATAACAAGTATAGGCCCTATCCTTCGGTTGTAAGCTGGGAGGTTGTCATCCGTGTGGACCTAGGTACATTCTTGAGTGAGTTGGTTTTTTGCCTCACGTGGTTGCAGTTCGTATAATTCGGTGGCCGAAATATTTGCTTAAGTGAGCTGGTTTTCTGTCCTCTTGTGGGCTGTTGCTGGATATGATTTCCACGCAGAATACAACGACGCAGCAGACCTTGGCGCCAACGACAGTGGCGCAACCAACAGAAAATGAACATAGGAGCTCCCCTCCAATTTTCAAAAAATCCTTTGCTGCAGTAGTGGGAGCAATCCAACAGCCCAAAGAAGATATATTGGGACTCAAATTAGCCACATCTTTTAATGGGGAACCCGCTGTTATTTTCAATAATGAGGAGCTAGACAAATTGTGCTCACCTCTCAAATTTGCTCTTGTAGGCTCCTTCTCTTACAGTAGGCCTCCTTTGCAAGAAATCAGGAAATTTTTTCAAGAAAGGAAATTTAAAGGGCATGTGGAAATTGGCCTCATCAATCAAAGGCAAATCCTCATTCGTCCAACTCTACAAGAGGATTACATTCGCCTATGGGAAAGACGGATTTGGACCATAAATTCCTCCATCGTGCGCATTGTCAAATGGTCTATTACCTCACATGCTCAAAAGGAAAGTCCCGTTGCACCGGTTTGGTTAGCTCTCTATAACCTACCTATTCATTTTTTTGATAAATCGGTGTTGTTTGCTATTGCATCTATTTTTGGGCATCCTTTGAAAATTGATGAGCCTACTGCAAATCTTACTAGACCATCTGTTGCCAGAATTTAGTTGAAATGATGTTTCGAAAAATCACAAAAATAAGGTTTGGCTTGGTACTGAAACCGAAGGTTTTTTTCAACACGTTAATTTCGAAAATGTTCCTTATTATTGCTCTGAATGTTTCAAAATGGGTCATTCCAAAGACCATTGTCGATCCAAAAACTCCTTCCAGAGCAATAATAAGGATAAATCCATAATGTTGTTGAAAAAATCCCTCCTCCAAAACCAAGTAAAATTAAGCAGTCTATGTGCCTAAAAAGGACCTCCTTGGTCAAAACAAAGGTAAGGATCATATCACATCTTTAGAAGTGGAGTCCATAGATTTTGCTAGACTTGCAGGTCCCTCAGAGATCTCTATTGAGACACAGGATGATCCGCAAAAGAGAACACAGCCATCATGCCTACTCAGCCTATGGGTTTGGAACCTATCAATACTTCTGTGGATCATGTAGCCCTAACAAGAGCTACTGTGTTGATATGGACAAGGGCAATCCTCCAACCAATATCCAGTGTCTCTAATGACACTACTAATCAGTCCAAGGATTGCCATTCTCTTTTGGAAGAAGCTCAACATCAGAATATGATGATGGGTCAACCAGAACCTGCTAATGATGATATTCAATCAGACACTACTTGGTTGGCCCCTCCAATAGGTACTCCTACCTCTCTTACTCCTTTACCTTTAACCATTTGTGTTTTGAATGCAGAGGACACTCCTCCAAATTTGTTGGTTAGAGGATTTGGGAGGAATTGTTGGCTTCTCCCAAAAGCAATTATGAAGGGGAAGAATCTGACCCCACTGCACTAGTTTATAGCAATCAACAGCCCTCCAAAAAAGCATCAAGAATTGAAAATGCAAATGAGTGTGATAGCTCCGACTCGGAAGAGGGTAACATAGAAGAGGATGACCCAGATTTTGATCCTATCATAGTACACAAGGGCAAATCACGTGATGATTCTCATTTACCAAGGAGTAAAGATAGGTCTCTTGCATGGGATCCAGGTAGGTCATCCTGTCCCTCCTCTCCTTATGCTACACGGGCACGTAGCACCTCTCTTTTTGGTGCCCAATCCCTTGATTCTCCATGAAATATCTTTTTTGGAATATTAGAGGCATAGTTAATGGTCGCTCCTTAAAAAGATTAAAAAGCTTAGTTAGGCTCCATAATCTTCAATTCATCATGATAGCTGAACCCATGACTACCTCTGATAAAATTGATCTTTTTGCAAGAAAGTTGAATTTTAAAAATTTTGCTTCCAATGTTAACTCAAAAATTTGGATTTTCTGGAAAGAACACATTATCTGTCATATTGTTTTTAACCATGAACAATTTATGCACTTGTACTGTTCTAGTTCCAATGGTGTTTCTTTTCATGTTTCTGTGGTTTATGCCAAGTGTAGTAGGTTTCTTAGGCAACAGCTATGGGATAACCTTAGGGAAATGCATGTGGATATCGATGACCCATGGCTTGTTGTAGGAGATTTTAATACTGTCCTCTCTCCTCATGAAAGATCTGGAGGTAGTTCTTACCCCATACAGTCCATTCTTGATTTTCAATCGATGATGCTTGATTGTGAGTTATCTGATGCTGGCTATATAGGGAAGGATTACACTTGGTCTAATAAAAAAGTTCATGTTAGGCTTGATAGGGCTTTAATAAATGCTACTTGGATTTCTATGTTAGAACCTATCAAAGTAGAACACCTGAACAGCACATGTTCAGACCATTGCCCCCTCCTACTTAGCCATGACAAAAAGAAGGATGGAAGGTTTTCTAAGTTTAAATTTCAAAATATGTGGACTCGCCATCCTTCTTTTCTGTCAGTGGTTCAAGCTTCATGGAATGGGGTATGCAATGTGTCCGGACTCATTAATTTCCAGCTTAAGCTTATTAAGTTAAAACATTCTCTTCGAACTTGGAACAAAAATGTTTTTGGAAATCTTCACAAAAAGCTAAATGACAAAGAGAAAGAGGTTTCCGAGCTGGAAAGGAATTTTGAATCCACTCACGATCAGGACATCTACATTAATTTGCAAAATGCCAAAAAAGATCTTTTGGATTAATTGATCAAGAAACCATTTTTGGCAACAAAAATCTAAAGTTAAGTGGTTAAAGGATGGAGATAGGAACACTAAATATTATCATGCCATAGTTAAAGAAAGGAGACAGAGAAACATGATTAATAAGGTTAAAGATTCTGATGGGAATTGGATAGAAGGAGACTCTTTGGCTCTTCTGCTACTAACTATTTTCAGGATCTTCTAACAAAGGACACTCAGGTGAAGCAATTTTCTAAACCAGAATGGCTTAAACAGGTAATATCGGCTTCTGACAATTCTCATCTCATTTCAACCCCATCTTTTGAAGAGGTGACGAATATTATCAATGATTTAGCAAATGATTCAGAACCCGGCCCGGATGGGTTTGGAGGCTTGTTTTATAAAACATGTTGGGAAATCATTGGCAAGGATTTTTACAAAGCAGTAATTGAATTTTTTGAAGGCTTGCCACTCCCTCGGTTTTATACATCAGCATCCATTGTTCTGATCCCCAAAAACAATAACCCACAAACCTGGAAGGATTTCAGACCTATCAGCCTATGTAATACCTCTGTGAAAATTTTTTCAAAAATTCTTACTACTAGGCTTGGTGAAATCCTCCCTAAGGCTATAAGCATTAATCAAACGGGTTTTGTGAAGGGAAAATTATTGATAATATTCTTCTAGCTCAGGAGCTGTTATATGATTTGGACTATAAGATCAAAGGAGGGAACCTAGTGATGAAGTTAGACATGGAAAAAGCTTACGATAGACTTGACTGGGTTTTCCTTTTTTCTATGCTGGATTGTCTGGGTTTTCATTGGAAGTTTACTTACATGGTTAAAAGAATTATGTGCAATAGCTGGTTCTCAGTTGTTATTAATGGGAAGGGCTTTGGCTTTTTTAACTCGTCTAGGGGTCTTCGTCAAGGGGACCCACTCTCTCCTGCCCTCTTCATTATTGCTTCTGAGTACTTATCTCAAGGTTTGAACCATTTACATTCCATTTATCCTTCTATTAGGTACAAGACTAGCGCTCCCTCTTGGATTTCCTCTTTGTTTTGCTGATGATTGTATTCTTTTTATGAATGGTTCTAAATCCTCTGTGAGGCGAGTTCTTGATTTTTTAAGTCAGTATGAATCTTTATCGGGTCAAAAAGTTAACCATCATAAGAGCTCCTAGTTTTTCCTAGGAAATCCAAAACCTCTAGGAAACGCCCTATAAAAAATTTGTCTGGCATGAATGAGCAAAAGTTACCTATTACCTACTAGGTTCTCCTTTATCCCTTGGATGGCGTGACCATCAAAGCTACAATGATATTTTCCAAAAAGTGTCTCAACGCCTCCACAACTGGGCGAATCTATGGCTTTCAAGTGGGGGGAAGATTGTTCTCATCAAAAGTGTTTTATCCTCTCTCCCCCTCTATCTTTTTCAATCCGTTCACCCTCCTAAGTGGGTGATCAAGAAACTTGAAAGCATGTTTGCCAATTTCTTTTGGGGTACCTCCTCTTCTTCTAGAGCCACTCATTGGGTTTCTTGGGCTAATCTATGCTTGCCAGTCGAAGAGGGTGGAGTTGGTTTCCGCTCCTTATCTGATGTCTCCACCTCTTTTGAATCTAAGCTATGGTGGCGTTTCGTTCTGAATCATCCCTCCTCTCCCATTTCCTTCATTCAAATATTTAAAAAACCTCCACCCTGTTCAAGCAACCATAACCCACAGTTCTTCCCCGTTATGGAAGAGGCTCCTCAGGGCTAGGGATGTAGCTGAGCCTTTTATCTTTTTTGGCCTGGGGAAGGGTGACATTAGTTTCTGGTATGATTCCTGGCTCCTTTCTGGTTGCTTGGCCAACCATACCTCTGTTCATGCTCCTAGGTTACTTGTGAAGGACTTATGGAATGGGAATGCTTGGGATGTTGATTATCTTATCCAGTTGGTTCCAATCCATTTTGTTAATGAAATTCTTTCTTTAAATTTGGAGCCTATGAAACCAGACTCGCCTTGTTGGAAGCTTTCCTCCAATGGTACATTCTCTGTTGCTAGCATTTTTAATCATATCAGGATTAAAGCTCCAGCCAATGACATTCTTTGCTCTATCTGGTCTAATTTTATTCCTTTAAAAATGTCCTTCTTCCTTTGGCGTGCTATTAAATCTCTCATCCATACTGATGACACCCAAGCTAGTTGGGGTTTAAACCTTGCCTCTAGGTGCTATCAATGCCTTAATAACTGTGAATCAGCTGTGCACATATTCTTCACTTGTAAGTATGCTGTAGATGTTTGGAAGGCTGTCACTGCTTTTTTGGGATTGTCCACCTTCCTAACATTACTTCCATTGATGTCATGCTCAAATTTTGGAAAAGCAGATCTGGGAATATCAACAGGCATGTCCGGACCTTCGTTCCTATTATTGTCATATGGTACCTATGGATTGAAAGAAATAATAGGAAGCATAGGAATACAACCCGCCCCCCTAGGTTCCTTGCCTTGCAAGTGATTGATGAGCTTAGAAATTTAGGAAGGGCTAACCCATTCACGCTCAGACAAGTTAAAGATAATGAGGATCTTTTTAAAACTTGCATTAAGCCCCCTAAACAGAAACGTGTCCATGCAGTCTCCTGGACTAGCCCTCCAATAGGCAAGTATAAGCTGAATGTTGATGGTAGTTTGATGAATGGAATGGGTGGTGGAGGAGGAATCCTCAGAGATGATAATGGCAAAGTTATATGGTACTTTGGTTTCCCTTCCTCACACCACTCTATTGAGAGTATCGAATTGTCGGCCCTTATTAAAGGTCTAGAATATTGCAGTTCTTTTGGCTTTAAACAGGTCCACATTGAAACCGACTCTAAAATCATCTCAAAGTGGCTATCCTCTATGAAAGTGAGATGGGACAAATGGCATGACATTTCATGGGCGAGTTTACTACAAGATACACACAGCACTTTATCTCATGTATGGAGGGAAGGTAACCATGCTGCAGATTGGTTAGCTAAGAAAGCGAGAGACACTCACGTCGCCTTTTTCTCCTGGAGTGACTCAAATCTCGACACAAATCTGAAATTCATCATCTGGAAGGATAAATATGGCTTATGTGATTTTCGTGTCCTTTAACTTTCGTCATGGTTTTAAAAGCTATTTTATTTCCTTCTGTTGCTTGTCTCATTGTAAGGGGAGCAGTACTCCCTTGTTTATTTTATGCATGTTGTTTCTCATTGTAAGGGGAATAGTATTCCCTTATTTAATTTTATGCATGCTTTACAGGTTTGATGTAACTATGGGGTAAGGCCTTATGTCCCCCCCATCTTTGTACTCTTCTTTTTCATCTAATAAAATTTAGGGCTAGCATCCCTCCCCCGTGTACGGGGTTTGCCTAAAAAAAAAAAAAAAAAAAACCCTAAACCCTAAACCCTGAACCCTAAACCCTGAACCCTAAACCCTAAAACCCTAAACCCTAAACCCTAAGCCCTAAGCCCTACCCTAAACCCTAAACCCTAAACCCTAAACCCTAAACCCTAAACCCTAAACCCTAAACCCTAAGCCCTAAACCCTAATCCCTAAGCCCTAAGCCCTAAGCCCTAAGCCCTAAACCCTAAACCCTAAACCCTAATAAACCCTAAACCCTAAACCCTAAAACCCTAAACCTTAAACCCTAAACCCTAAACCCTAAAACCCTAAACCCTAGACCCTAGACCCTAGACCCTAGACCCTAGACCCTGAACCAAAAAACCCTACCTAAAATTCTAGAGAGAGAAAATCCTTTGCCTTCTCTCTAGAACTCTACTTCCTAAACACAAAGTTCTTCACCCTTCGGGGGGTTTCCTGACTCTTTGAGGTGGTTTCTCCCCCATTCTTTAGCCAAATTCTTGAAAAAACACATCTTTCACATCAATATCCTTGCAAGTTTACATATTTTCATGATCTTTTTTGGTTTATTAGTTTTCAGATTTTACTCTTATTTTTTCGCCATTTCTTCTTCTCTTTTCATGATCTAGGTCGTTTCTTTGAAGCTTTCAACCTTTTGTTTTCTTTTCTTAGCTTTCTAGTTGGTTTTTCGTGGAGTTTCCCTGCTGTGTTCTTCGGAGTTTTACGAAGAACAAAAAGTAAGAAAAATAAATTAATAAGAAGAAGAGGAGAAGCCTTTTCTAAGGGTCAAAAGTGGGCAGAGGTTCTCGGCGGTTTCGGTGGCTGTTGGTCTCCTTTCCAAAGGGTTTGAACCGGCTTGAGAGGAGTAGGAGCTTAGAAGGGGTGGTTGGCTCGTGAAAAGCTTGAGAGTCAAAGCTGCTATAGGTTGGTTTCTGAGTTTCCCACGAACAACGGCCAGCCGTGTTTCCTGAACAAGCTGTAGTGGTGGTGCTGCAATCATCTCCAACTTCCTTAGCTCGGTTCTCCAGCTCCTATTTGTACGAGAACTACAAAGTTTAAAGGGTTTTGGTGCTAGCGGGTTCTCCTGTTCCAGTTCTTCTTTCCCTTCCCCCCTGCGGCGCCTTTCTTGGTCTGTAGAAGGCTCCTTCGATGGTGGGTGAGCTTGCTTCGGAAGGCTCCTTTGACGGTGGGTGAGCTTGCTTCGGACCTTGTCATCATACTCAAGTTCCTTTGAGGAAGAAGAACAGTAACGTTTTCCTTGTGGAGCTGCTGAGCTTTTGGTGCGTCGAACAGAGCGGATGTGATATTTTTCCTCTTTTGGAGCCGACCATCCTTCTTTTTTCCTTCAGGAGTAACGTTGGCCAAACCCCCCTTTTTTAGGAAATAGACGTTCTGTGCTACATCAGGTCAGACTTGTTTAACTTTCAAATTCTCAAATCTTGAGCCTGCGCGCCTATTCCCTGCTAGTACGGCTAAGTAGAGGTTTGTGAGCCAGCTTTTTCCTTTCATCTGAGTGGGCCCCTTTTGTTCTTCATGTGAATTATTGTTTTGGCTTTGGTGGGCTTCTGAGATTCTGGACGGCATATATTCTGGACGGCATAATTTTCTGTCTGGCCTTTCTCACGCACGTGGGCTGATTGGCTTGAAAGCATTTGGGTAGTGGGCGGGTTGCTTTCTCACGCACGTAGGCTGATTGGCTTGAAAGCATTTCGGTAGTGGGCCGGTTGCTTTCTCACGCACGTAGGCTGTTGGCTTGAAAGCATTTGGGTAGTAGGCTGGTTGCTTCATTTAGTTGGCAAGGCTTTTTAGCATTTGGGTTCTTTACATCAGGTGGGCTGGTTGCTTTACGTGATTGGGAAAGCCTTGTTAGCGGTTTGGTTATTTACATCAAGTGGGCTCCACCGGTTTTTCCCTTAGCTTTGTGGGCGGGCTTGATTTCCATGCTGAATATGGCAACGACACAGCAGATCTTGCCGCCAACGACAATGGCACAAACAACAGAAAATGAAGATAGGAGCTCTCCTCCAATTTTCAAAAAATCCTTTGCTACAGTAGTGGGAGCAATCCAACAACCCAAAGAAGATATATTGGGACTCAAATCAGCCACCTCTTTTAATGGGGAGCCCACTGTTATTTTCAATAATGAGGAGCTAGACAAATTGTGCTCACCTCTCAAATTTGCTCTTGTAGGCTCCTTTTCTCACAGTAGGCCTCCTTTGCAAGAAATCAGAAAATTTTTTCAAGAAAGGAAATTTAAAGGGCAAGTGGAAATTGGCCTCATCAATCAAAGGCAAATCCTCATTCGTCCAACTTTACAAGAAGATTACATTCGCCTATGGGAAAGATGGATTTGGACCATAAATTCCTCCATTGTGCGCATTGTCAAATGGTCTATTACCTCACATGCCCAAAAGGAAAGCCCCGTTGCACCGGTTTGGTTAGCTCTCTATAACCTACCTATTCATTTTTTTGATAAATCGGTGTTGTTTGCTATTGCTTCTATTTATGGGCATCCTTTGAAAATTGATGAGCCTACTGCAAATCTTACTAGACCTTCTGTTGCCAGAATTCTAGTTGAAATCGATGTTTCGAAAAATCACAAAAATAAGGTTTGGCTTGGTACTGAAACCGAAGGTTTTTTTCAACACGTTAATTTCGAAAATGTTCCTTATTATTGCTCTGAATGTTTCAAAATGGGTCATTCCAAAGACCATTGTCGAACCAAAAAATCCTTCCAGAGCAATAATAAGGATACATCCCATAATGTTGTTGAAAAAATCCCTCCTCCAAAACCAAGTAAAATTAAGCAGGTCTATGTACCTAAAAAGGACCTCCTTGGTCAAAACAAAGGTAAGGACCCTATCTCATCTTTAGAAGTGGAGTCCATAGATCTTGCTAGACTTGCAGGTCCCTCAGAGATCTTTATTGAGACACAGGATGATCCGCAAAAGATGAACACAGTCATCATGCCTACTCCGCCTATGGGTTTGGAACCTATCAATACTTCTGTGGATCATGTAGCCCTATCAAGAGCTACTGTTGTTGATATGGACAAGGGCAATCCTCCAACCAATATATCCAGTGTCCCTAATGACACTACTAATCAGTCCAAAGATTGCCATTCCCTTTTGGAAGAAGCTCAACATCAGAATATGCCAATGGGTCAACCAGTACCTGCTAATGATGATATTCAATCAAACACTACTTGGTTGGCCCCTCCAATAGGTATTCCTACCTCCCCTTCTCCTTTACCTTTAACCATTTGTGTTTTGAATGCAGAGGACACTCCTCCAAATTTGTTGGTTAGAGGATTTAGTGAGGAATATTTGGCTTCTCCCAAAAGCCATTATGAAGGGGAGGAATCTGACCCCACTGCTCTAGTCTATAGCAATCAGCAGTCCTCCAAAAAAGCATTAAGAGTTGAAAATGCAAATGAGTGTGATAGCTCCGACTCGGAAGAGGGTAAGATAGAAGAGGATGACCCAGATTTTGATCCTATCATAGTACACAAGGGCAAATCACGTGATGATTCTCATTTACCAAGGAGTAAAGATAGGTCTCTTGCATGGGATCCAGGTAGGTCATCCTGTCCCTCCTCTCCTTATGCTACACGGGCACGTAGCACCTCTCTTTTTGGTGCCCAACCCCTTGATTCTCCATGAATATCTTTTTTGGAATATTAGAGGCATAGTTAATGGTCGCTCCTTAAAAAGATTAAAAAGCTTAGTTAGGCTCCATAATCTTCAATTCATCATGATAGCTGAACCCATGACTACCTCTGATAAAATTGATCTTTTTGCAAGAAAGTTGAATTTTAAAAATTTTGCTTCCAATGTTAACTCAAAAATTTGGATTTTCTGGAAAGAACACATTATCTGTCATATTGTTTTTAACCATGACCAATTTATGCACTTGTACTGTTCTAGTTCCAATGGTTCTGTTTCTTTTCATGTCTCTGTGGTTTATGCCAAGTGTAATAGGTTTCTTAGGCAACAGCTATGGGATAACCTTAGAGAAATGCATGTGGACATCGATGACCCATGGCTTGTTGTAGGAGATTTTAATACTGTCCTCTCTCCTCATGAAAGATCTGGAGGTAGTTCCTACCCCATTCAGTCCATTCTTGATTTTCAATCGATGATGCTTGATTGTGAGTTATCTGATGCTGGCTATATAGGGAAGGATTACACTTGGTCTAATAAAAAAGTTCATGTTAGGCTTGATAGGGCTTTAATAAATGCTACTTGGATTTCTATGTTAGAACCTATCAAAGTAGAACACCTGAACAGCACATGTTCAGACCATTGCCCCCTCCTTCTTAGCCATGATAAAAAAGGATGGAAGGTTTTCTAAGTTTAAATTTCAAAATATGTGGACTCGCCATCCTCTTCTTTTCTGTCAGTGGTTGAAGCTTCATGGAATGGGGTATGCAATGTGTCCGGACTCATTAATTTCCAGCTTAAGCTTACTAAGTTAAAACATTCTCTTCGAATTTGGAACAAAAATGTTTTTGGTAATCTTCACAAAAAGCTAAATGACAAAGAGAAAGAGGTTTCCGAGCTGGAAAGGAATTTTGAATCCACTCACGATCAGGACATCTACGTTAATTTGCAAAATGCCAAAAAAGATCTTTTGGACTTAATTGATCAAGAAACCATATTTTGGCAACAAAAATCTAAGGTTAAGTGGTTAAAGGATGGGGATAGGAACACTAAATATTATCATGCCATAGTTAAAGAAAGGAGACAGAGAAACATGATTAATAAGGTTAAAGATTCTGATGGGAATTGGATAGAAGGAGACTCTTTAGGCTCTTCTGCTACTAACTTCTTTCAGGATCTTCTAACAAAGGACACTCAGGTGAAGCAATTTTCTAAACCAGAATGGCTTAAGCAGGTAATATCAGCTTCTGACAATTCTCATCTCATTTCAACCCCATCCTTTGAAGAGGTGACGAATATTATCAATGATTTAGCAAATGATTCAGAACCCGGCCCGGATGGGTTTGGAGGCTTGTTTTATAAAACATGTTGGGAAATCATTGGCAAGGATTTTTACAAAGCAGTAATTGAATTTTTTGAAGGCTTGCCACTCCCTCGGTTTTATACATCAGCATCCATTGTTCTGATCCCTAAAAACAATAACCCACAAACCTGGAAGGATTTCAGACCTATCAGCCTATGTAATACCTCTGTGAAAATTTTTTCAAAAATTCTTACTACTAGGCTTGGTGAAATCCTCCCTAAGGCTATAAGCATTAATCAAACGGGTTTTGTGAAGGGCAGAAACATTATTGATAATATTCTTCTAGCTCATGAGCTGTTATATGATTTGGACTATAAGATCAAAGGAGGGAACCTAATGATGAAGTTAGACATGGAAAAAGCTTACGATAGACTTGACTGGGTGTTTCTTTTTTCTATGCTGGATTGTCTGGGTTTTCATTGGAAGTTTACTTACATGCTTAAAAGAATTATGTGCAATAGCTGGTTCTCAGTTGTTATTAATGGGAAGGGCTTTGGCTTTTTTAACTAGTTTAGGGGTCTTCGTCAAGGGGACCCACTCTCTCCTTCCCTCTTCATTATTGCTTCTGAGTACTTATCTCAAGGTTTGAACCATTTACATTCCATTTATCCTTCTATTAGGTACAAGACTAGCGCTCCCTCTTGGATTTCCCACCTTTGTTTTGCTGATGATTATATTCTATTTCTGAATGGTTCTAAATCCTCTGTGAGGCGAGTTCTTGATTTTTTAAGTCAGTATGAATCTTTATCGGGTCAAAAAGTTAACCGTCATAAGAGCTCTCTAGTTTTTCCTAGGAAATCCAAAACCTCTAGGAAACGCCCTATAAAAAATTTGTCTGGCATGGAGGAGCAAAAGTTACCTATTACTTATCTAGGTTCTCCTTTATCCCTTGGATGGCGTGACCATCAAAGCTACAATGATATTTTCCAAAAAGTGTCACAACGCCTCCACAACTGGGCAAATCTATGGCTTTTAAGTGGGGGGAAGATTGTTCTCATCAAAAGTGTTTTATCCTCTCTCCCCCTCCATCTCTTTCAATCCGTTCACCCTCCTAAGTGGGTGATCAAGAAACTTGAAAGTATGTTTGCCAATTTCTTTTGGGGTACCTCCTCTTCTTCTAGAGCCACTCATTGGGTTTCTTGGGCTAATCTATGCTTGCCAGTCGAAGAGGGTGGAGTCGGTTTCCGCTCCTTATCTGATGTCTCCACCTCTTTTGAATCTAAGCTATGGTGGCGCTTTCGTTCTGAATCATCCCTCCTCTCCCATTTCCTTCATTCAAAATACTTAAAAAACCTTCACCCTGTTCAAGCAACCATAACCCACAGTTCTTCCCCGTTGTGGAAGAGGCTCCTCATGGCTAGGGATGTAGCTGAGCCTTTTATCTTTTTTGGCCTGGGAAAGGGTGACATTAATTTCTGGTATGATTCCTGGCTCCTTTATGGTTGCTTGGCCAACCATACCTCTGTCCATGCTCCTAGGTTACTTGTGAAGGACTTATGGAATGGGAATGCTTAGGATGTTGATTATCTTATCCAGTTGGTTCCAATCCATTTTGTCAATGGAATTCTTACTTTAAATTTGGAGCCTATGAAACCAGACTCGCTTTGTTGGAAGCTTTCCTCCAATGGTACCTTCTCTGTTACTAGCATTTTTAATCATATCAGGATTAAAGCTCCAGCCAATGAGATTCTTTGCTCTATCTAGTCTAATTTTATTCCCTTAAAAATGTCCTTCTTCCTTTGGCGTGCTATTAAATCTCTCATTCATACTGATGACACCCAAGCTAGTTGGGGTTTAAACCTTGCCTCTAGGTGCTATCAATGCCTTAATAACTATGAATCAGCTGTGCACATATTCTTCACTTGTAAGTATGTTGTAGATGTTTGGAAGGCTGTCACTGCTTTTTTTGGGATTGTCCACCTTCCTAACATCACTTCCATTGATGTCATGCTCAAATTTTGGAAAAGCAGATCTAGGAATATCAAAAGGCATGTCCGGACCTTCGTTCCTATTATTGTCATATGGTACCTATGGATTGAAAGAAATAATAGGAAGCATAGGAATACAACCCACCCCCCTAGGTTCCTTGCCTTCCAGGTGATTGATGAGCTTAGAAATTTAGGAAGGGCTAACCCCTTCACGCTCAGCCAAGTTAAAGATGATGAGGATCTTTTTAAAACTTGCATTAAGCCCCCTAAACGGAAACGTGTCCATGCTGTCTCCTGGACTAGACCTCCAATAGGCAAGTATAAGCTGAATGTTGATGGTAGTTTGATGAATGGAATGGGTGGTGGAGGAGGAATCCTTAGAGATGATAATGGCAAAGTAATATGGTACTTTGGTTTCCCTTCCTCACACCACTCTATTGAGAGTATCGAATTGTCGGCCCTTATTAAAGGTCTAGAATATTGCAGTTCTTTTGGCTTTAAACAGGTCCACATTGAAACCGACTCTAAAATCATCTCAAAGTGGCTATCCTCTATGAAAGTGAGATGGGACAAATGGCATGACATTTCATGGGTGAGGAGTTTACTACAAGATACACACAGCACTTTATCTCATGTATGGAGGGAAGGTAACCATGCTGCAGATTGGTTAGCTAAGAAAGCGAGAGACACTCAGGTCGCCTTTTTCTCCTGGAGTAACTCAAATCTCGACACAAATCTGAAATTCATCATCTGGAAGGATAAATATGGCTTATGTGATTTTCGTGTCCTGGTTTTAAAAGTTGTTTTGTTTCCTTTTGTTGCTTGTCTCGTTGTAAGGGGAGTAGTACTCCTTGTTTATTTTATGCATGTTGTTTCTCATTGTAAGGGGAATAGTATTCCCTTATTTATTTTTATGCATGCTTTACAGGATTGATGTAACTATGGGGTAAGGCCTTATGTCCCCCCCATCTTTGTACTCTTCTTTTTCATCTAATAAAATCTAGGGCTGGCATCCCTCCCCCGTGTACGGGGTTTGCCAAAAAAAAAAACCTAAACCCTAAACCCTAAACCCTAAAACCCTAAAACCCTAAACCCTAAACCCTAAACCCTAAACCCCAAACCCCAAACCCCAAACCCCAAACCCTAAACCCTAAACCCAAACCCCAAACCCCAAACCCCAAACCCTAAACCCTAAACCCTAAACCCTAAACCCCTAAAACCCTAAACCCTAAACCCTAAAACCCTAGACCCTAAACCCTAGACCCTAAACCCGAATAAACCTTAAACCCTAATAAACCTTAAACCCTAATAAACCCCAAACCCCAAACCCTAAACCCTAAAACCCCAAACCCTAAACCCTAAATAAACCCTAAACCCTAAATAAACCCTAAACCCCAAACCCTAAACCCTAAACCCTAAAACCTAAACCCTAAACCCTAAACCCTAAACCGCCAAAACCCCCATCGTTCTCGTCAGCTAGTCGGCAGAGAAAACCCTAGTTGGGTTGAAGGCGGTGGTGGTTTACAAGCAGCAAAAAATGGGTATCTCTCGTGATTCGATGCATAAGAGACGTTCCACTGGTGGCAAGAAGAAAGCTTGGAGGAAGACGAGAAAGTATGAGCTTGGAAGGCAGCCTGCCAGCACAAAGCTCTCAAGCAACAAGACATTTAGGAGGATACGTGTTCGTCGTGGAAATGTGAAGTGGCGTGCATTAAGGCTTGATACTGGAAATTACTCTTGGGGCAGTAAGGTTGTGACTAGGAAGACAAGAATTCTCGATGTGGTGTACAATGCATCTAATAACGAGCTGGTTCGTACCTAGACTTTGGTCAAGAGTGCTATAGTTCAGGTTGATGCTACACCATTCAAGCAATGGTATCTTCAGCACTATGGTGTTGACATTGGTCGCAAGAAGAAGGTTCAAGCCTCAACCAAAAAGGAAGGAGAGAAGGCTGATGCTGCTGCCGAGGAGGTGAAGAAGAGCAACCATGTGCAGAGAAAGCTGGAGAAACGTCAACAGAATCGCCAACTTGACCCACATATTGAGGAACAATTTGGTGGCGGTCGTTTGTTAGCATGCATCTCATCTCGACCTGGTCAATGTGGGTGTGCTGATGGATACATATTGGAGGGCAAAGAGCTGGAGTTCTACATGAAGAAGCTTCAGAGGAAGAAGGGCAAGGGAGCTAGTGCTGCGTAATCTTTCTTTTTGGAGACGGCAGGCATTAAGCAAACTGTGGTTTTGCATCATTTTCTAAGGAATTTTTGTTGAGTTTGAGATGCTAGAGGCCTTAAAAGTTGTTCATTCTGCAACAGTCAATTTAAGCTATGTTTTGATAATATTCTAATAGAATTCTCTTTTGGTTGGATGCTTTCTTTTAGCTACGATGCTGGTATGTTTCTTCTTATGCCGGTATATCAGGATCCATTATATTTTCCAGTTAAAAAAAAAAAACCCTAAACCCTAAACCCTAAACCCTAAACCCCAAAACCTAACCCTCAACCCTAAAACCTAAAACCTAAAACCCTAAAACCCTAAACCCCAAGCCCCAAACACCAAACCCTAAACCCTAAAACCCTAAAACCCTAAACCCTAAACAGCTTTTCATGTTCTTAGAGGTTTTGTTTTAGCATCTCTGTTTTTACTCATCTTCATGGGTATTTTTTGTTTTTCTAGCGTTTTGTATCTTTTATCCTTTTTCCTCTTCTTGAGCTTAGTATTCCTCCATATCTTTCATTTTTGTTTCTTTTGTAAGCTTTTGGGGTTGCTTAAGTGGTTTCTTGGCTGAAATTTAGTTGGTGTTTACCTTTCTAAACTCTGGAATGGAACCACGGCCATTTGAGCTTCCTTTTCTGGTTTTCTCACCGTGGGCCTTGGTTAGCATGTGTTTTTCTGGTATTCTCACCGTAGGATTCCCATTCGAAGGGCCTTGGTCAGCACGGATTTTTCTAGTGGTTGGAAGCTGAAAAATATCTCTGGGTTTCGAATTTTTCTAAAGCTCAGGTTCTGTTTTCACTCCAAGCTTACGCTGCTCACATTTTCTTAGCCGTCCTGTTCCTTCTTTCTAGGGGACTCCATCACGTTGGGTGAAGCAGGAAAGTGTGGAGCTCGAGCTTTGGAGTCCTCATCAAAGGTTCTCGGGTGGTTTTGCGTGCTGCTAGAGCCTCCATTTACGATGGCTTAAATCTTTTGGGTTTGGTTTTTGCGCTCGAAAAGGTGGTTGCGTCTGTCATTAGGAGGTGGTGTCGACCGTAAAGGGTGTACGGGACAACTCTCTAATTTTGGAAGCTGCCTATTCGTTGTTCCATGATCAGTACGTAACGTCTACATCAGAATTTCTTTTCTGGAAAGAGCCGTTTTTTATTGTATCAGGTCAGAGTATCTTTTTGACTTTCAAATTTGTTTCCGTTGGGCTCCTACACGCATCTTCTTGTGGGTTTTTTTATATTTGGTGAGCCTTCTGTGTAATTTTATCACGAAGTGGACCAAGTTTAATACATACAGTGAGCTGGATATTGGATTTTTCTGTTGTGGGCGGGTTTTATTTTTGGATCTCTTTTATTGACGTTTGATCCGCCGTTCTTAACTGGAGCTTCAAGTTCTCTGCTGGCTTGAAATTATTTGATCTCGTGGGTGGATCTTTTAGACTCTAGTGATTTATTCCAGCCACTTTTGACTTTGACGTGGGCCTCCTCTCTTCTTTCTGGGTGAATTTTTTCGGGCTGTTTGGAGTAGGTTGTTTTCCTTATATTACGTGGGCCCCCTGCTACACCTTTGTGAATTTCTTTTGGATCTGAGCTTTTAATCCACTTGTGGGCTCTAGTTTGATGTGGACGTGAGGTATATATTAAGAAGCAAGAAGTGGTCGGTGGCCTGTTTCCGTTTCTTTGGATCATATTCCTCAAGTGGGCTGCCGTGGTGGGCTCTGTTGTCTCCAAGAGGCCGAAGCTTCTTTTTACGGCCTGGTAGTAATATATTATGTGGAGAGGGCAGGCAATTTCTAAGCTGAAAAAAAAAATAAAATTAAAGTAGAAATTGACCTTCGCTTTGGTTAAGCAAGTTTGTGCTCGGAATTGATATCGCAAATGAGCATATATCCTTGGCACCAACGGTAGAGGGGCAGACAAATGGAAAAGAAAATATGATCTCCCCAAGAAGCCTTAAAAAATCATTTGCGGCTGTGGTTAGATCAATTGATGATAATAGAGAGGCAATTCTTGGTCATAAAATTGCCACTTCCTTAAATGGAGAACCGGCTGTTATCTTTAACGATGAGGAGCTGAGCAAGCTACGTCTACCACTCAAATTTGCTTTAATAGGCTCCTTCGCTTATAGCCAGCCTTCGATGCAAGAAATTAAAAAGTTCTTTGAAGAAAGGAAACTTAAAGGGCATGTGGACTTCGGCTTAATCAATCAAAGGCAAATCCTCATTCATCCAACTTTGCAAGAAGACTACACCCACATATGGGAAAGATGGACCTGGACTATCAATTCTTCCATCATGCGAGTGGTCAAGTGGTCCCCAACTTCACATGTCCAGAAGGAAAGCCCCATTGCACCGATTTGGTTAGCTCTCTATAACCTTCCTATTCACTTTTTTGATAAACCGGTGTTGTTTGCTATTGCTTCTATTTATGGGCATCCTTTAAAAATTGATTAACCCACTGCCAATCTTACTAGACCATCTGTTGCTAGAATTCTAATAGAAATGGATGTTTCAATTAAGCATAAGGATAAGGACTGGCTTGGCACTGAAAATGAGGGCTTTTTTCAGCTTGTAATCTTTGAAAACCTTCCTCATTATTGCTCTGGATGTTTCAAAATGGGTCACTCTAGAGATAGATGTCGGTTATTAAAGGAATCTACCCAGAGTAATAATAATGATAAATCTCATAATGAGGCTGAAAATATCCCCCCAGCTAAACAAGCAAAACCAAAACAGATCTATGTCCTTAAAAAATATCTCAATTATCAAAATAAAGGCAAAGTCATAGTCTCATCAATAGAAATGGATGCCATAGATCCTTCTAGTCTTGTAGGTCCTTCAATACTGCTAACAGAGACACAGGTTAATCATGGAGACATGAATAGAGAAATCACTCTTCCCGCATCAAAGGATGTGGAGCCTACTAACTCTTCTATGGATCAAGTAGCATTCACAAGAGCAAATTCTGATGAGATGGGGAATGGCAATCCACCTGCTTCTGAGACATGTGATCCTATGGACATTTACGATCATGCAAAGGAGCTTCAACACACCACTCAAGAAGCACAATATGAGGATATGTTCTCCTCAAGAGGTACCCCTATCTCACACTCTCCATCTACTTTAACTATTTGTGTTCTGAATGCAGAGGATACTCCTCCCGATTTAATGGTTAGAGGATTTGGTGAGGAATCATTGTATACTCCTAAAGGTCCTCCTGAAGGGGAGGAATATGACCCCATAGCACTTGTCTATGGTAGTCAACATTCCTCCATGGGAACAAATGTCTCAGAGGACAATGATGAAGAAGGGAATGATTCAAACTTCGATCCAATCATATCACACAAAGGCAAATCACGTGATGACTCTCACCTACCAATGAACAAGGATAAGTCTTTTGCTTATGATCCAGGTAGGTCATCATGTCCCTCTTCTCCTTATGCTACACGGGCACGTAGCAATATTTTGTTTGGTGGCTAATAAAAAGATTCTCCATAAAATCAATTTATTGGAATATTAGGGGCATAGTTAATGGTCGTTCTATAAAGAGATTAAAAAGATTAACTAAGCTCCATAATCTCCAATTTATTATGATAACTGAACCCATGACTTCTATAGATAAAATTGATAATATTGCTAGGAAATTAAATTTTAGAAACTTTGCTTCAAATGTTAATTCAAAGATTTGGATCTTTTGGAAAGATTTCATTAACTGCTCTATCATCCTTACTCATGAACAATTCATGCATTTACAATGTACCAAACCCAATGGCCTTGATTCTTTTCATGTTACTGTTGTATATGCAAAGTGCAATAGGTTTCTTAGACACTAGCAATGGGACAATCTTAGAAAAATACATGAGGACAACAAAGATCCATGGATGGTTGTAGGAGACTTTAATACTATCCTCTCACCTCACAAAAGGTCCGAAGGTAACTCTTATCCTGCACAATCAATTATTAATTTTCAATCTATGTTGCATGATTATACTCTTTCTGATGCTGGTTATGTTGGGAGTGACTTTACTTGGTCTAATAAAAAAGTCCATGTTCTGCTTCTAATTTTTTTCAAGATCTCTTAACAAAGGACTCTCAAGTAAAACAAGTTTCTAGACCTGAGTGGCTCAAACAGATAATATCTGCCTCTGACAATTCTTACCTCATCTCAAGTCCATCCTTTGAAGAGGTGACGAATATATGGCAGCTAAGTAGTGGCTTGGAAATAAAACTACAAATAAGTTGGATTATATTTTTGGCAACTAGGTAGTGGCTTAAATAAAAACTACCACGAAATTATGGTTGTGCTAGCAACATGTACGACTTGGAACACCTAACCTCGAATGGAGGGGTAAATCCATTCAACATATGATTCTCAAAAAATCATATATATTGTTTGCTCACGTGCTTATGCATCTCATATGGTTGCCTAAATAAACTTGTTTTGAATATTGGATGTCGAGTGTTTAATTATGGAAATAAATCTCACTAAGCATATAGCTTATACCCTCTTAGATATCTTTTGTAGTTCTCGTACCTTTGGTTGGAACCAAGAGGTTATTTTACCCAGGTAATGTTTTCGAGCCAAGATATTCTGAATGGAAGTTTAAGTTAGAAGTAGATATGGAATTCCAAGAGAAGTTTCAAAGTGTAAATTATTTTAAGATGGACTCTATTAGACTTAGCTTTCTTTGATGGGGAAATGCCCCTTAATGTTGTAAGACTCCTTATATGTTTTTATGAAACCTTGGTTATATTGTTATGATTTATTTTCTTAATTGCTACTATGCATAACCGCTTAAACAACTTAATCTAAAGTTTGGTCCGATACGATCATGAAAGTATGCCTTACGCCCGATATCGAGACTTTTGGGATGACTAAGGTTGTCATACTTAAGTCTTAATATTGAGTGCGGCAGGTGTCGCGTTTAAGGTATCCATTGGGGCGTGACACTTGCCTAGCATTGACCAAATTAAAGGAAAGAAATAATAGGACTTAATTTAATTAAAACTTGGTCAGATAAATCGGACAAATTACTATTTCACCATCTCTAAGTTTTCTTATGACCTACTCTTACCACCTTACACACCTATTTCTTGCATTTTATTTTCTAATACTACTTTATACATAACTTATCCACACATTATTTATTTTTCATTACAAAAATTAATTTTTTTTATCACTCCCTGTCATATCTCCCCCCATAGCCAGCACACATGCCCCCATTTCCCTCAAAATATTTTTTTCATTTAATTTAATTCACACAAATTTCCACTTCAAAACTCTATTAATATCCCCTTCCTCCTTCATTCTTTACACAAACTTCTCAAACACTAACAAAACTCTTGTGAAATTTTTCCACAAATCCTCTCTCTTCTTCTCCCCAAGCTGTGACACCTCTCTCTCCCTCTCTTAGTGATTTTCTTAAATTTTCTATTCATCCACCTTCCATCCTTCATCTTAGCTAAACACTTAAACCTTTTTTTAGCTTCTGATATCATAACATGAATACCATGTATATTATGATTTCAAATAGATCCTTATGAGCTTATACTAAGAAATGAAATCGTAGAAACAACATCTTGTTCATATCTTGTTTAACTCCATGTTTAAAATTATGTTCATGTTATATTCATACTTCTAACACAACTCTCCGTATATTATTATGTATAAGTATGCATATATGTATATATATTTAGAACCGAAAGCTCACTAATCCAACATCTTGTTATTGCTTTTATTTCATAACTTATTTCTTATTACATGCTAAATAAATAAGACTAGTCAAATTCTAGTCTTTGACTTGTCCTTCATCAAGTCAAAACATATTTTGGGATTTGTCCATTTGAAGTCCCAGGAGTCTTGAATATAATCTAAGGCTCTATGTTTTTCTTATTTTGCTTTATTTATGAGACTGGAAATATTCGAGTCTTGGGGAGCCTTGATAAGATCTACATAATTATTTTTTTGCTTTTCTTATTTTCTTTATAGGACTTGTCCATCTCTAAGTCCTAAAAAGCCTTAAAATAAATCTAAGACTTCCATGATTTCTCTTTGATTATGCTTTTTCTAATCTTTTTATGGAACTTGTACATTTATAAGTTTCGGGAAGTCTTGATAACAAGCAAAAACTTCCATATTCTTATTCTTATATTTACTCATTTGATTTTCTATTTTTTCTATTTTCTACATGGGTTTATAATTTATCTCATAAAATAACTACTAAGTTCATATGCATACATGGTCATAAAGTGATGTTGCTGTCTTAGTAAAATTTTCAAAAAAAAAAAAAAAGAAATTATGGATTATTTTCTTTGATATAAAAACAAGGCTAAACCTTCAAGAAAAATAATTTTGAACACTTATGAAAAATTTCCATTAAGATTAAGGATGATTGTTCAACCACACTCTTTTCAAAATGATAAATTTATGATAGATATTTAATGTTGATAATTCTTTGTTATGCAAGTTTTCCTTAAAAACTTATCTATAGGGCGTATGTCAGTATTTTGATAAACACTAAGAACCAATCAACTTCTTTTCGTCTTGCTAGTTACAAATCCACTTAGAAGGAAATTAGTACACAAAATAAAGAATAAAGTTTTAAGAAATAAATTCATTTTTATGAAGATAAGAAAACATAAATAATAGTTATAATAATTAGATACTCTCTTACTTAAAAATTTTTAGTTTTCTTCTAACAACTCAAAAGGAGATTTTTGTAAACTTAACTTTTTGAACTTCTAAAATAAAATGTTTTATGAAAAATCACTTTTGGGACAACATCACTATAATCATGTATATAATATGAGCTTAAATCGATAATAAATGATTTTCATTTATATAAGTATTTTTCCTTGCTATAGAATATTCAGATGATGTAAAACTTGAAAAAAAATGCAAAATTAGAACGTTGGAACTTGTAAACCGAATCTGTAACGTCCTTTTCCAGAACCCAAATGACCTTAAATGTTAAAAATAACCTTAGAAATAGATAGATCTTTTCGAGTAGGTAGAAAACAACTACTAATATGTAAAATTCCAAGTTAAAATGAGCAAGATATGACTGTTTTAAATTGGAATTTCTCTTAATCTGAATTATGATGAGAATACTATCATAGATGTAATGCCCTAACCTGTTGGCAATTACAACCCGCCACGTGTCCTCTCTTAAATAGGACATGCAAAGGCTATAACATTCTAACACTACAATTTAAAACATATAAAATATACTCTCCATAACTCTCTCAGAAGATACAACAAAAAGTTCAAATCCTATAAAACTTGTAAATAACAATCTTTTCAAACATCTTGTTGATCCAAACAATGTTGCTGAAACCAAAGCCAACAAATCCAAAATACATAAAATTTAAAAAATCCTTTTTAACATATAAATTCTTAATATATTTCCAAATATTGTAAATGATCTTAAAATTCTTCTCATATAAATCTATATCTGAATCTATTCCTCAATAGGGTAATCTGGACCGCTATCGTCATCCTCATGATCTATGTACAGATCATAACCCAAAAGATCATATACAATGTCTTCATCACCTACACTTGAAATTTAAAAAAAAAAATGAGCTATGAAGCCCAGTACGATAACTCCAATCCTTTAAAGCAAATGCAAATGCAAATGCACACGCAATAGGGATATATATCAAATGCACTTAGTCTAATGCAAGCAATCAATTTGTTATCTTTTTATAGTCAGCAAATCAACACAGTTCAGAACTATGTATACTTTAGTCTCGAAGTCAAAGTAACTCAGACTCCTCTTTAAGAACAACAAACTCTTTGAAAATAAGGTAATTATATACATATATGGATGAGTGGGTACGCCTCAAACATTCCCGTTTCCTCCTAATTCTACCGGAATCATCTTATGCACGAGTCCACTCGGGATAACCTCACACATAGATCATCAGGGTGTCTCACCAGTATCCCTGTCTACCAGGTCTTTACTAGTCAAAGCCAAACACAACCAAGCAAACAATTATTAAGCCGAATAGAATTAAGTTCATTATAAAGTTCTATCCCTACAACCAATCAAGCAATACTAATCTTACAATAAAAAACAACAAGCAGGGATTGGTCGTACCTTGATTCGCTTCAACTCCAATCTCACCAATAGAACTTCTATTAGAAAAGAATTCCTAATCTTACAACAATTCCTGATCCATAACATATCTCAATCAATTTCGATTTCATGCACATAATAAAATCCTAACCCTGAATTCCATAAATTTTACTCCTAATCACAGATCTATAAAAGAACACACTTGTTCTTTTTGTTCACAATTCAGTAAAACCTTCAAACGCGTCTTTCACCAAAATTCTTAGTTATCTCCACAATTCCTTCAATATATAGATTCTCAATTAATAAAACAATTACTAGAAAAGACTATAATTTTAGAACCACAAAGGTTTGTTTAGATCCACACTTACCTAGACGTGCAGATCTCGCTTGAACAGAACCTTAATTCAAATAAATAATAAACTACGATCATAATCTTATAATTTGCTAATATTGAGAAATTACAAATTCTAAGATAGATCTTACCTTTAATTAATCCTAGATTCTATTAGATCTCCAAAAACCAGATCTTGAATCAGAACAAGGTTCTTCCTCGAAAGCTCCTTCAAAAACCACAAATAGAATCCTAAGAAAGATGTAGATTTCTTGAATCCTTGAAAAATCATGATTAGGTCTTCTTACTTGAACCAAAATCTTGATCTCCTCTTGATGAAAAACTCACAATAGATCTTTTTAGAGAGGTTTCTAGGTTTAGAAAGAAGAGGAATAGGGTAAAGATATAAATAAACTTTTGTGACTCTTCAATTTCCATAACAGTACTTTGGAAACAAAAAGACAAGAAATCCTTCAATTCTTGTAACAGCACAGGAAATGAAAAGACACCTCATGTATTATATGCCTGCCATATAATACACATAAATAAAACTTATAAGGATAGACCATAAAACCCTCTTATTTTTCAACATATGACAACTTTTGCCCTTTATCATAATTTATTGAAGATTTACTATTTTTAAAGACTTGATGACCATCATCAATATGAGGGTTGATAATAATATCTCATTTATTAGGGTTGACCATAAAACCCTCTTTTTTTATAACAAATGACAAACTTGCCTTCTTTATAAAATATTTATCTTTATATTACAATAGAATTAGAAAAGTTTAAATAAAACTTCTATGAAATACTCATTCTGTTTTTTTTTTTTTAGGTGATAAGAAAGATGAAGTCTCTTACCTCGAAGACTACTTCGACTAGAGGTTTTATCTCGAGACATAGTTGAGTGAGTTTATTTTCTAAATTTCCGTACTTTTGTTTGTGCATGTAGCTTAGAGGCATTAGAAATATGAAAAGATAAAAATAGAATATTCATGTGAATTATAATACTTGTTGAATTATACTAAGCATATTGGGGCTTGAATTGTTGTTAACCAAATTATTGATTGATTTGTCATGTTGAAGTGTTTGCTAATTCTATGATCGTTTTTAAGATACCTTAATTACATGTCAAGAAATAAATTAATTCATTCATGCATATCACAAAGTGAGTCATATTGCATTCGCTATTATACACTTGGTGGGACAAGGGTATAATAGTGGTGGTTGGGATAACCGTTAGTATCTACATATGGTGAGTAGTAGCCAGTATGATCTACAAGTAACATGTAGTAGCCAATATCACCTACATTTTTTAGTGGCGACTAGCTAGAAAAATCTACAAAAAAAAATCTGTTTGCGAAAATTTGGTCGTAATTGGCCAGGATTACCTAACCCAGAATGAAGGGCATAAATTCATTCAAACATATGGTTTCCAAATAATCATATGTATTGCTTGCTCATATGTTAGATGCATATCATATACTTGTTTAAATAACTTGTTTGTATTGTTTTGTATAGATACATTGTTTCGAGAATATTTCTCACTAAGCAAGTTAAGCTTGCTGTTGAGATGAAAATTACTCTAATTTTATGGGATTTAATTTGGATTAATTGTTATTAATTTTGTAGAAATTATATGGAATCGGTACTTAATCATGATTTATATGAATATCAGGTCTTTGAATCCAAAAGAAGCAAATAGTACAAAATTGGAGTAAAATAAATACAAGGAACAAAAATCAGAAAGAGAGGCCGGCCATTCATGGATTTAAGCCGCTGGCCTTTATTGGATTTCATCAGCGTATCTTGAATTTCGGCAGTGAACAAATTCAACATTAAACGCCGGCAGCATATATATCTAAGCCGCCGGCCATTTCATCTCTGGATGTTGCACAATACATGAAGGCCGCCAGCGCAGATGTGTAACTGCCAGACGTGTAACTGCCAGATTTGTAACTGCCAGTTTACATTAAATGATGACCTTTCAATTACTCACTTTTGTATATAAATATCCTATAGGGTTTCTTTGAGAATTCATTCGAAAATTCAGATATCCTTTGTTAAGAAAAACCCTAGAGAGAAAATTTGAAGTTATGAGTGGCTAGACATCTAATCTAATCAAGGGGGATTGCTACAGATTCAATTCTACAAAGATTTGTGAGATCTAATTTGATTTAATCAATTGTTCTTTTCTTCTGATTATCTATATATCATCTAATTGTCTTGTTATTATTGTTATGTTTGATTGTTACAATTTAGGCCTATTGTTCAATTGACAAAACAATACATTGTTAATTAGAATACTGAACCCGTAATTGTTCATCTATTCTAATAGGAGTAACACAACAACGTGGTTGATTATAATCAAATAGTTAATTCATGTTGTGATGATATATAATCTAATTTAAATGATTCATGCTCTATGGATTATTGATTAGGATTGGTAGTCTCTCTAATTTCTATTGCTATTGATAGGTTAAATCCTAAGAGCTTGTTTAGGGTTATCTAATCAATAAGGGAAATAATTAAAGATCTTATCTTAGTTATCAATTCGGTAAGGAGAGATAGGGTTTCAGAGCGTATTGAAATCTATAACCGATCTAGTCAGAAAAAGAATAATGATCTTTACATCAATGATCGAATCTAAGAATTGAATTGTAGTATCACCTTGATTAGAAATTTCTTATTATTGAATTCAACTCTTATTTGTAATTGCTAGTTTTAGAGATAAACTAAACTTTAATTGCTTTTGATTAAAACAAACCCCCCAATCTTCTTTCATCTGCATTCTTTCTTTAATAGAAATAAATTTACCCCAATCCCTGTGGAGACGAACCTACTCACTATTATATACAAATTTTAAAGTAGGTTTTAATTTTGTTGGATTCGACACCCACCACTTACACCCCCCTAGATATTTACTGTAGTTCTCCTATCTTTGGTTAAAGCCAACGGGATACTTCTCTCAAGTACCGAAGCTTTTGACTCAAGGATCTTTTGGAAGAAGTCCATGATGTAGGATTAGACATAGACTTCCACAGAAATCTCCTTATGTAATCTATTTTGGAAAATAGATTTTATGGCTTATGTAATGATTTTTTGTAGGGTTATGTCTCCTTTGGTTTGTAAGACTCCTATTTGGCTCAAAATGTAAGGTTATGGTCTATATTCTTGGATGCTATTAATTGTATCTACTTGAACTCCTAGTTTCAAGGTAAGGTCCTCTATTGTCGTGAAGTACGCCTTACACCCAATATCGAAACTTTTGCGTGACTAAGATGGTCATTCTTATGTTTTAATATTGAGTGTGGCGGACTACCATATTTAGGGTAGCCTTTGGGGCATGACAACATCTCTTATTGTTGTGAAAGTACACCTTATACATGATATCAAAATTTTTGCGTAACTAAGGTAGTCATTCTTAAACTTTAGTATTTTGTACGATAGATTGTCATGTTTAGGGTACCCTTTAGAGGGTGACATTATCCTTCTTCCTTCTTTCTTTTGTCGTCATCCACCTCAATTACACATTAAAAAACAAAACCTTAGTTAGCTAACATTCATGTTATGACACAAAGCATATATCAATAGATAGATAAGATATAGTAGAATATTAATTTGCTTTTATTTTTCAAGAATCTCATATTGATAGTGATTGATCAAGAAAACCCTAATGTTATTACAAATAAGGGAAATAGAGAGTAGAAGAGGAGCAACATACTTGATACACTGTTGGGTATCATTTTGGTCATGTGTCATTTGATTTCTCTTGTTGTGTTTTGATACAACGAGTAGCGTAACTGTAATATATAGATAAATCATTTATATAGAAGAGTAAAAGTGTCATTTGATATATTATAAGAGAGTTTTGTGATCCATTCTAATGTAAAGTTAATTGTTTTTTCAAATGACAGAGATGTAGTTGAAGATGAAAATTCACAATTGTAAGCTGGCTAGTATGCCACTGGCCTAAAATGATACACCGCCGACATATGTTCTATGACTTCAGCAGTTCAGAAGCCAGCTTTGAAATCAAAAGGTTATGTCTGAGTTATGTAGGCCACCAACTTTAGTATATATGCTGCCATCTTTGGTATCTACGTCATCGACGTACATACTGGCCTACATGTAAAGAAATTGGATTCAAGAGAAAATAGCCTCTAGCTTTGGCATTTATGCTGTTGGCCTTTGGTTTATGGCACCGGTGTATGTTCAACGCTGCCAGCTTTTCTTGTTCGGGAGATAAAAGATTTTCACAAATTTCTTTATATCTTAACCTTATGTTTCCTCTTCAAAAACATTCATAAACCTAGGAAAACCGCTTTGTGTATGATCCTAGCATCAAAGGAGATTGAGAAGTCAAGATCTGGGTGAGTGAATCTCTTTCTTTTCTTTAGGATTTAAAGGAAACAATAAATTCCTTAGGATTTCTATTGGTTTTGAAGGAGAAATTGAAGAAAAAACACTATATTGCTTAGAGATTTGGATTTTGGTGATTAAGAAGGATTAATAATCAAATTCTAGGTAAGTTTGAATATTCTTAACCCATATGATTATATAGAAACGATTTTTGTTGATTTTGGTTTGATTTGTACTAAATGGAATAATTCTAGGGTTTGGAATGATTGTTGAGGAAATATGCTCTTTTGGAAAAATTTTGAGTTTCAGTTAAGGAGAAAGATGTGGAATTATAATTATGTTGAGATTAGGGTTTTAGCTCATGTTTAAATTAGGTTTATTTGATGGAAGATATGCATTGAAATCATTTTTGTTTATGTGATCAAGGTTTTGGTGAATTAAATTCCCGTTCCTAGAAATTGATTCAGGTATGATCTTACTTTGCTTGTTGTATGTGCTTGTCGGCTTATAATTGATAAATTGACCTAATTCTATTTGGTTTCAAATTAATTTGCTTGCTTCTTGTGTTTGGCAACTGTTAGTAAAGGCTAGATAGACTATAATACTAATGCTGGCACCCTGACGATCTATGTGTGTCGTTGTCTTTATTGGAGTTGCACACAAAAATAATTCTAGTAGTTTAGGAGTTATGTCATGACAACACTAGGTGTGTGAGGACTACCGAATATCAATATATGTATATATATTACCTATTTTCTATACTGCGTGTTTTTATGGAGTTATGAGTTACTCTAGGTTTAAAACTGGACTGTAGATGGTTCTAGACTGTGCTATTTGCTGGATATTAAAAAGATAATAATCTACGTTTGATGCATTAGAATAGGTTATATGTGATTATGTACGATGTGTGCTCATGCGCTTGTATTTGTGGTTTAGCATACTGGGCTATTTTACTCATTCTTTTATCTTTTTTAGGAATAGGTGAAGATCAGGTATTATATGATATCTTTATGGACTACGGGGAGGATAATAGAGGACCAAACTTCCCTACTGATATTTAGAGATGTTGGTTTGGGAAATAGACAAATATAGAAGATTTAATATAACCTTTATGTTGTCAAAATTTGAAAATAATTTTATGAGACTTTTGTCTCTAATGTTTTAAGTCTGAATTATGTTGGCTTTGATTTATGCCAATGATTTTGTTGAAAGACTATTGACTTTGCTTTATGCCAACTATTTTTTTGGAAGATTTTATATGACATTTAAAAACAAGTAATCTTTTATATGTGAGTATTGGAGATATATTTATGGATTAGTGTTTCATAGCCTTAGCATGTCCATCTATGTTAATGACATGTGGCAAGTTGTAATGCCATCAATTTAGGGTGTTACAGTAACAAATAAGATCAATTAACGATTAATCTTAGAAGCTAAAACAAAATTGAGGAAAATCTTCGCTTGAGGAATTATGGAATATTATTATATGATAAAAGCCGTTTTGTAACAAGAAGAGGACGATTATATATTATCTCTGAAAATAACCTAAAGGTCTAAAATATAAAAATTGAAACTAAAACTTTGAGGCTTGTTTTGGGGTCATAAACTAAGGTTTTTAGGCCTGAAAAACATTTAATCATCACAATATTTGTAGATTTCTAAAAAAGCTTTCAGTGCATATGTAATAGTAAGAAAACAAAGTTGTATGCTAAAAGTTATGGCTTTCGAAAAATGGGTTGCATATTTATTTCTTCTTGGGCTTTTTGTCTAGTTTATCTAGGAACAGGTCCATAATCTGCTTTGCATCATTTTCTTTCCATGTTGTTGAGTGCGAGAATAATAGTGTGCTTGGGATGAGGTTGTTCTGAATTGTGTGTTGTGATAGAGACTCATATTAGACTTTCTTGATATTGAATAGATTGATTGTTGGGCTTTGCAAGCATATTATATTGTTTTTTTTTTGGCCAGTCAAAAAGAGAATACATTAAATATGCAACACGTGCAGTACAATAGATAATACGAAGGAGTCATTAGAAATGGGAAAACAAACAGATTTTGATTGAAGAATATTGAAAAGAGAAGAGGGGGGCATAAGAGCCTAACCACTTTAGCTCATCTTCCGTCTATATTGTGTAGCTATCCAATTAGCAGCTTCGTTTACTCCACGTCTGATCAAGGAATACATCACACTGTGAAAGTACTTTAGTAGTTAGTGAGTATTAGCTAGGATGTCGCGAATGGGCCATGGGATAGCAGAGTCACTGGTTAATGCTTGGAAAACTAAAGCTGCATCCATCTCTACTATTATATCTTGCCATCCTCTCTATTTGGCAAGCATGATTACTTCCCAAACAACTCGAGCTTTGGGACTCTCCACACTATCTATTCTAAACAGTCTCATGCTTCACCCACATCCTTAACCATTTGAATCTCTTGCGATAAAACCAGCTGCTGCTTCTCCAGATAATAAACACACAGAAGCATCACAATTTACCTTGATGTAATTGGTCGGAGGCGACTTCTAAACATCTTTGGCAAAGTAGTTATGTGGCTGTCACTTCTCCTCTCTTCTTATATTGCATTGTACAGCAGGGCTACTACTTTCTATCGGTATAGAGAGGCAAAGATGTGGAGCTTGTGAGCAGTTAGTTAATGCTTGCACAAAAGTCTTAGTGTTAGAGTGTGTTTCCTAAAGGGAAGTGTAGTAGCAACCTGCATTGTCGTAATAGAGCAAGAGAGGTTGGTGTTGACTTACTATGGTGACTAATTGTAAGTGCTAGAAAAAATAGTAGTTGGAGCTAGCAATGGCAGATTCACTTGAGTCCTCGGCATTTTAGAGGCTTCTTCTCCCTTGCCTTGTTACACAAGATGTCAAGTTCTAACGGCACTTGGTTTGCTCTTGTAATCATAGACATGACATTCGGTTCTCTTTTTTTGAAGATCGCATTACACTTGCCTTTCCAAATTGACCACAGAACTGTGCAAAGGTAAGCAAAGGTCTCAGCCATATCTCTCTTATTACCCATCCCTGCTACACAAGAATTCAGCCATACATCCATTCTCAATATTTGTTCCAAATTGATTCTTATACCTAAAGAGGCAAACCACACTGCTTTCGTCCATGGACAACA
The DNA here is from genome assembly GCA_024138025.1 of Combretum micranthum. Lineage (NCBI taxonomy): Eukaryota > Viridiplantae > Streptophyta > Magnoliopsida > Myrtales > Combretaceae > Combretum > Combretum micranthum. The sequence goes on along the minus strand of JAMXBD010000059.1, from coordinate 2,160,345 downwards.
CAATAGGAGATGTTCAATAGATTCTTCTTCAGAGCAAAAGTGACATAGGGGAGAAGAGAGTAGCTTTCTGTTAGTCAAGTTTCTTTGTGTTGGTAAAGCATTGTTTAAAGCTCTCCAGATGAAATGTTTAACTTTTGGAAGGCAAAGGGCATGCCACAGCTTCTTCTAAAACTCCTTTTCAATGATATGAGAACATGAAGCTTGTGAGTTAGAAGGAATGAAGAACACTTGATGAAATTGTACGCTAAACGAATACTGCAGTTGCCATTCTTTTCAAAGGGTCAAATGAGTTTATCTTCTACTGTACTTCTTGGAAGCAGGATCTTTTGAATGGCCCTAACTGTCCTGACATCAAATCATTTGAGCATTTCATTTATATTCCAAGAGTCTGATTGTAGATGAATCAAAGATGCTACTTTGAGATCATGAAGGGGACATATGTTTTTAAGCTTCGGCCGATGGTTATCGCTATCGGGAATCCATGTATCATATAAAGCATTGATAGAATAACCATCACCTACTTGTCAAATTGCTCCTTTGAATAAGAAATCTTTTCCTTGAAGTAGACTAGACCATCCCTAGGAGTCTCTGTAGCCTCTAGATGCTTGAAGAAATGATGAGTGAGGGAAATAGATACCTTTAAGAATACGTACCCACAAAGTATCCGGATTGGACAAAAGTCTCCAGGCTAGTTTTGTTAGCAGAGCTAAGTTGAAATCTTGAAGATTCTTGAAGCCTAAACCCCCTTGTGAATTAGGGAGTGTGATTTTGTCCCAGCTTTGCCAATGTATTTTCCTCTCTTCTCCAATCTGGCCCTACCAATATTGGGCTATCAAGGAGCTGACCTCTTTACACCACTTGGCAGGAACTTTAGGCAGCTCATGGAGTATGTTAGGATGGCACTAGCTATAGCCTTTATGAGTGTTTCTCTACCTGCATTAGACAATAAACATCTTTTCCAACTCTTGAGTTTTTGGCAGATTTTGTCCTTCACAAAGTTAAGGGCTTCAGATGTGTTTCTCCCCCACATAGTAGGCAAGCCTAAATATTTCCCAAGATTAGGGGTGGCAGGGATCTCCATAAAGCTACAAATCTCAGCCGCTTTATTTGTTGGAGTATTCTTCCTGAAGCAACTCAATAATCTTGAATGATGCTCTTGAGTACGTGAACATTAGCTAAATTTGCTTCCACAAAAAACAAGGAGTCATCAGCAAATAAAAGGTGGGAAATAGTGGCAAAACTGTCTTAATTTCAATCCAAGAAGATGATTTTGGTTGATCTCATTTTCAATGTTTCTGGATAAAAAATTAGGCACTAAAATGAATAAGTAAGGAGACAGTGGGTCTCCTTGTCTTAAGCCTCTTGTTGGAAAAACGTGGCCTGCAATTTTATTATTCACAAAAATACTATATGTCACTGTTGTCACACACTCCATCACCAAATTAATCCAAGTACCAGGAAAACCAAGCTTCAGTAACACTTTGTTGAAGAAGTCCCACTTTATATGGTCATATGCCTTATTCATATCAAGTTTTAGACCACAATGGGATTTGCTACTAGAATGCTTAGGTCTAAGCATATTATATTGTTTATACCAATTGATCGTCTAGATTTTGTTTAATGTTCGTGGTTGGTTTATTTTGAATGATTGGATTTCTGCATAGACTGTGATACTCTATTTTTTATTTTTATTTTTATTTTGTTTTAAGATAGGCTCCTAAATTATTTTTTTCCTTGTAGCAAAGTTCTTGACTATCCATGCATGCAGGACTTCGGCAGATCAAGTAACACGGCAAAAAAACAGCAAAAACTTTATAAGAAGTTGTCTTGCTCTTTCGCTAAAAAGCAAATAAAAGAAGCCGAGCACTTGCTAATTCTTATGAGGACAAAAGGTGTTAGAGAATCTTACACCATGAAGCATAAGTTCCACTTTTTCGGAAAGATGAGACAAGTTTTGATATTAGAACTTGTATAGTTTCTTTTTGTTCTGTCACGGGAAGTTTTCAAAAATGTTATTGTAATCCCATTTCTCGCACAAAGAGCATGTTACTCCTCTCATGAAGCTGTCACAAAATAGCAGTAATTTTTTTTTTTTTAATTCATCGTTCTCCGTTTATTGGGGTCAAGGTCAACAGTCCATATAAGCACCACAAAGAAGAGAAGCTGTCCACATAAACAAACTTTAACGTTTGTTCGCCATTTCACTAAGGGAGGTTCAAATATGATTAATTTAAAAAGTCTTAGTCTTGAAATAAAACTTTATAAAATTTAGGCATCAAAATCAACTTTTTAAAAAGTCCAGGTACTGTTTCAGGCCTTATCCTAGGTTTCACAGGATGGCGTTTCCGTATACCTAATATATGTTTTTTTAATTTGTCAATTCAGTTACAAAGGTAAAAATGGAAAAAGGAAAGCCATTATTGACTAACTCCATTTTAGTGGTGTGTTTAAAACTTAAACATAACCAGTGAAGATAAAAAGAGAGAAAAAGAGAAAGCAGGAAAGGCGCGACACCCGAGCACAACGTGGACAGTTGTGTCCGCTTTATTTTATTTTATTTTTTTGGCTGGTGTATCATACTCTATTCATACGATTGTTTTTCTTATTAAAAATGGAAACAAAAATTAAAAAATCCTTTAATATTTATTTAATTTGACTTCTTTGTCCGTTTAATTTTATTGTTTGAGTCATTTTCCTTTGTTACTTTTTTGTTTGATCTTATCTTCTCAAAAATCAAAACAATTAGTAAAAGTTGTTTTAATTTCAATACTATTTAATTTGATCCAGTTTGATTCAACCTTACAGATTACACAATGTATAGGATATTTTAAGCGATTATGCCACATCGGTTGTAGATTTGTGGCTACCAGATGACAATAGGGAGAGGCTTGCTAACAACCAAATTCAATAGACTCCACAAATTTCACAATTGTTAAAATGCGAAAGTTAAGTTGGGACTTTATGCTGGATATGGTTAGCCTTTTAATATTTGTGGACAATAAAACACTTGCATATGTCATTATTTGAATCTTCCCTTGAGATCACAGTGCCAATATAAATAGAACATAAATTTAGTTATATATTTTACTGCAATAATTTAGTAATAAACACTATCGCATTAACTATTTAGCTTATATAAAATCAAAAGGTAAAAAAAAAAAAAAAAGACTTTCTCATATATTTAGGCAGGGTGATCAAGGATGTTTGAAGTTAGAGATTAGTGGCTGCTCATACATGCTATCATAAACCTCAAACTAATCTTATTTTCACATCAAATACTGAAAGAGTATTTTTATAGCGTTTCTGCTGGTATAGTTTTAATTAAATATGTTTGAGCTATAGGATTGAAGAAAAATAATTTTTAAAAACTATAATATTTCTTATTAATAATATCTTCTTTGAAACCTCAAAGTTTTTTAAGTAAGGAAATAACTGAATATATGCTAAAAGTAATCGTAGAATAATATAAGACCGTATCAAAATGAATTTCACATTCTTACACAAAAAAAAAAAAAAAACTAAAATTTGGTTGATCTTTCTATCCAGTAGTCCAGATTTTACAATGTGATGTTCCTATAATATTACAAACACTAATGTATATTCTAATTTTTTAAATTCTGTAGTTTAAACTTTACAAACAATGTTATAATAAACAAATATAAAATATATTAAAAATAAATGTAAAAATTATAAAACATATATTTTTTTCTCATAAAATAAATTATGATTAATTTTATAAAGAGCACACTCAAAATATAAAAGAAATTTTCTAGTCTATTCCTCTCGCTGTCATGGCCCAAAACCTAAAAGTATGATAGTAGTCCGCCATATATCCCACGTAAATAAGATATGCTAAGGCCACCGATATTGCGAACCACATTATCTTTTTTTTTTTTTTTTTTCCTCTTAATTTTACTTTAGGAAATCGTTTTTTAATTTTATTTTGTGAAAACATTTTCATACAACAATTTACAAAATGTAATAAAGATAAATTATCGGCAAAATTGATGAAATCTAACAATTGAAAGGTGGGGTGGGGGGGCGGGGCGGGGGTGCCACAACGGACTTTGTACCTAAAGCACAAACACATATTATGCGGAAATGTCACTTGGACACGAGCCTATATATTCTAATGTACTATCACAACCGATTTAGGACCATTTCTTTAGGCGGGGCAATTAGCGAAGGAGTAATCAAGACTCTGGACATACAATGAGATGGTTAATGTTCTGATACACTGTAGGAAAATTGGGGGTTGACAAATAAGGTCATTTATTTGTGTGACTAAAATAAATGATATAATAATTTCACACATAGTTGATAGATGTTTTCTAAACATTAACGAAGTAATAAAATGCGAATCTCACAATTTTATATATTATCTATTAGGAACAATGTCATGAATGATAGCTGAATTTTAACATGATATGCAATCAAATACCTTAACTTTAAAAATAATCAATTTAGTACTTAAATTTTGAAATTAATTCATGAATTTTGATCAATTTAGTACCTCAAAGAATATTTGGTGTACACCAATAGTATCTTCATAATATTAATTAAAAATGCTACATAGGATAACGATGTTAGCCAATTTGATAGAATACTATTGATGTGCACAAAAAGTTTTTTCATGTACTAAATTAATCAATTTCAAAGTTAGGTACATAATTATATATTTTGCTAAAATTCAAGTATCTGATTATATATTTTGTCATAGTTCGGATACCTAATTACATATTTTGTCAAAGTTCAGGTACCTTTGGTAAAATTAACCCTAATTTTTTTAAAGGAAGAAGTTATGTTTTATTATTCCACTAGAACTGATTATAAATTAATTGAGTGCATTAATACGAGAACTAGTTCACTCGGTCAATATTTCAATGCCCTTTTTTTTATCATGAATTAGGATATAAATGGTGGTATTCTTGTAAAATGATCTTTAATTTCAAGATAATAACATTACGGTGATCCTTTACACCAAAAAAAAAAAAAATTATGGTGATCCTAGATTACCCATGTAAAAGTCATATCAGTTAAGTGAGGTAGAAAGAAGATTAGGAAGAAAATACTTGAATTTATTGTGAAAGTGGAATTAATGAGATAATAAAAATAATCATAAAATGTTTGGTTGTGTATTGAATTGACTATTTCAAAGTTTAAGTACCATATTGAATTTTTGTATAAAGTTTAGGTATCAAATTTGATATTTTTCATAATTAAAATGTACATTTGAAGTAGGTGTAGCACAATGCGACAAAACCAAAACCCTATAAATGATTCCAAAATCTATTTAAAAGAAAAAAGAACAAATTGCTAGCTTATAAGATGTAGATGATTTTTTGACTCTATATAATCTAAAATATTAAGAGATGTACAAGTGTTACAAACAAACATGTAGAAACAACACATATTAAACAATGATATAATATATATATATATATTTATCAAAGATGAGATGGGAAAGTGCCAAATCTCAGATTGAAAATTATACATGTTGAGCAACCAACTTAATTTGAATCTTAGGTTGATCATTCTCACCCTACATTTTATATTTCGAATAAACATAGTTTTGGTTTTAAATAAAACATTTAAAAGAGCAAAGCGTTATCATTTTTGTGCTAAATTATTATGGTTGCAAGAAGGATATAAGTACTCTATATTTAGAAAATACTTGTGCGAATTGGGATCACAAAGAACTAAACACAAATAGCTAGTCTAATATGGGACAAAGTGTTGGCACTAGACCATCTAGCTATGGCTAAACGACTACAAAAAAATAGAATAATAATAATAATAATAATAATATCTAATCTCAAACTTGGAGGTGCCCCACCATATCTCTGATTGCTGAATAGGTACCACTTACTGCTATTGCAATGCCCATTAGAATGATTGACACAATGACCAGAGTTTCAATCTTAAGTCTTCTGTAGTGGCCTGAAATCTTCAAATAGCATAAACAAGGAAGTATAATAGAAGCACTCAAGCTCAAGAATGCTCCAACAAGTGACATGAGAGACCCAAAGAAAGGAACTGCTAGAGCAACAACAACGGTGCATACCACCAATGTTGTACTTATAAGGAAACTGAGACGTCTCATGTTGTTGGAGCAACAAGGGAACCATTGCTTGGTTGCATTCACTATAGGTGTGACCATCAATGCATATTTGGCTATTGGAGTTACCAATGTTGTGTATATTGCTAGTTTCGAGCTGAAATTTTGAATCGGAAGGTTTAGGGTTATTTGAGACTGAACATCGTCTCCAAACATTAAATACCCCATTACAGCCATTGATGCATATCCAATCGTGCACAGGATGAAACATACTATAAGGACCTGAAAAAAAAAAAATGAAATCACCAAATTCAAACCAAATTAGCATTATCAATATATATGTATATATTTAGTGAGAGCTACCATATATAATTACCAATGCACATTTTTATATAAAATAAATTAAAGTATGCTCAAATTTCCCGATTAAAAGACAACTTGCAAAGGTAATGCAATCAAATTTAAACTTCCGACAAAAGAGTACTTCAAACCCCAAATGCTTTTAGAAAGAGATGAAATATACTAGATAATCCAAAACCAAACAGTGCATATATGCTTCGCACGATGGCGTTTACGTATACCATACTACTATTGTGTTTTTGAATTTGTCAATTCAGTTACAAAAGTTTGATTCACATTTTCTACAAGAAACATTGTACAATCTACGTAATAACATAGTATAATGGTTAATGACATTATTTTTTCACTTATATGGAGAATTTGAATTAAAAAAAAAAGACGAAAAAAGCGAATATATATGTATATATATACACATATATATATACATATAAAAGGTGATAATATGGTGGAAGAGTTCAACAAAAAAAAGTTAAAATAAGAAGTACAAATTTAAAAAAAAAAAAAGAAAAAGAAAAAGACGGAGGGCTAACTTAACTAGAAAAGTAAAAAATGAATGACTTAAATAAAATAGGTAGAGACATATAATAATATATATATATATATATATATATTAGAAAAATTCAACAAGAGAAGTAATTAATAAGAGCAAAACAGAGCTTAAACTGACATAATTAGAAGATAAAAATGAAAGACGCCGGGACACATAATTTGGAAGATGTTCTGATATTTGCATGTTTACTAATTAAGTATCCAAAGGCAAAATAGGATAGGATAGGATAGTAAAGAACTTACATATGAAAACTGATGCTTTTTCTCCATTGAATTATAAAGTGCGGGAAAAACAGGATGTGCACAATAGCAGAAGCTGTATAAACTAACAGCTGTTGGAATTCCTGTCCAATTGATCATCACCGATGTGCCCTTGCGGTGGGGAAAGTGAAACCCAACTCCATCAAACGCACCATCCCAAAAAATGGATACCAAAATAATAGCAGAAGCCAAAACCCCAGTTGCAGAGATGTACGAAAGGATACTCAAACTGTCCAACCAAACTGTCGGCAAGATCACCACTGCAACAATCAGCACTAGGCTTTGCTTTCCCGTGATGACACCTTCAACCTCGAATTCTAGACCAGGTAACAGTTTGTGCAGGTTGTCTCCTTCCAGGATCAGGAAGCCGGTGGCTACTAGGAAGAGCTCGATGTACATGAATACCGAAATCAGTATTTGTCCCTTGTTGCCGAATGCTCGCTCTCCAATGTCGGGATAATTTGTGATGTTAGAGTCCATGTCCATGCATCTCTGGATTAATAAGCCGGAGTAGAATGCTGCTATTGCTATTGCAAATAGGAGGAGTAGACTCAACCATCCTCCTGAGGATAGTGCATATGGGGTTGATAGCAATCCCACTCCTGCAGTGAAAAAGTGTCATATATTATATTATGGTTCATGATAATGTATACATTAAAGCAGTACACATCAATTTCTTTTTTTTTTTAGACCAAGGACCTATTTGGATAGTTTATTTTTTATTTATATTTGTATATGTATCAAAACGATATATATAAATATATTCAATTTATATTTATATTTTATCTATTTAATCTTTTCAGAGAACTACTAACTTTTTTTTATATGTATCTATTTCTTGATATATAATTTGTTAGAAAAAATAAAAAAAAAATACTATATTTGTCAAAAAGCACTAGCCAAACAAACCCCTAACTTATTATAATTATAGTATAGATAGCTCTTACAGGATTTAATTTTATTCTGATAAAATCTATGCGTATAAGGTTACGTTACTATATAGTTTAACTAATTCTCTACGTAACTATTCATTATTCTTATCTTGTATAAGTCATGGCTGCCAAGACAACAGGCAGACGCTAGGCAGGAAAAAAGACAACAAAGTAAAACATCAGTGGAATAATAAGATAAGACTGGGAGGTCGTCGTGGTAATTAGAAAACGTCATGTCTGATGGCCATAAAAGAAAACGTTATGCCTAACAGATACAGACACTTTTTTAAAACTTTCTTTTAATAAATTATTTATCAAGAAATAAATATAAATAAAAAAAATTGATAATTCTCATAAAAAAATTAAATAAATCAAATATAAATAAAAATATATATATACAAATCGGACATATTTACACATATCATTTTCAAAAAGATACAGATACAGATGAAAAACAAACTATCCTAACAGACCCTAAATATGCCCCTACCAAGTCATGTCTCATTTCATATTTCATATCATCACATTATTAATGTATACAACGCACAAGGAAAAAGAATAGTTAAAAAAGTGAATTATAAATAAAGAAAATTAAAGAAGAATGATTTTAAATTGTCATAAATGCACAACATTATTATTTATTTTATCAACACTAACGGAAAATGAACCCAGAACCAGATCATTTTGAACATCAATGATTAGTCTACAAGTAACCTTAAATTGGCCCAAGAAAGGGGAATACAGCTAGGTTGGGTGATACTGCTAATTAAACACATCCTTATTTAGTGAAAAGGAAAAGATAACAAATATGAACTTTCATATGATATTAATCAGAAATTTGCTATGAATTAGCTCTAGGTAGGTGAAGTCTAGGCAGCCAAATGATTGAATTAAACACTACTTTCTGTATCTATATACATATATGTTGGATGGAACAGATGTTCAATTTATTTTTTCTTTTTCCCCTTTCCCATGCCCGGTAGATGATAGGCAACCAAATAAATAAATATAAATATAGCATTAGTCTAGCAAACGGCGACCACATAAGAATGGTTTGAAGTATATATATAATTGTATATATACTATATATACGTAGAGAGGTAGAATAAATAATAACCTGACAGAGCATTAAGACCATTGAAACATGTTTTGAAGAAACTAGTGCCCCCTCCATTGTTAATATTATTATTGTTAGATTTTGATGATTGCTTCTCATCACCCAAAAGAGCCTGCTTCAGGTTAAAATCTTCATTCGACTTGCCCTCCATAAGTGAAGATTACAGCAAGAGAGAGAGAGAGAGAGAGAGAGAGAGAATAGAGAAGAGAGAGAAGATAGAGGAAGGAAATATGATGTGGTGTGGCTACATACAGCAAAGCAATGATAATAAATGGCCGGGTAGGTCTATATATTTATGTTGATATTTTAGTTTTGTTCTTTTAGCTACAGGTAGGGGCTGGCCGGTTGGGACCATTGATAATCAAGCAAACACATTTTAAAGGTGTTCCATTTCAAAAAATAAAAATAAAAATAAATAAATAAATTTAAAAAAGAACGTGTTTGATTTGATGTGAAGAAATTAAATTATAAAGTAAATTTATAAAGATTTAACTACCACTAAATTGTTCAATAATGTTTCAATCCCGTTTCGAAAAATAAATATTTATTTCGTGTTAAATAAATTTTAAAAAACATATATATTTTTACAATGAAATAAACAACTATTATTATTTTATAAATATATGGCAACTATCTATTCATTGATATAGGATGAAGACAATACTACTGGGATAGCAAATTTAGATCATGTGATAAGTGTGTTTAATATTTATTAATCACTGTTTTATCATGTCTTTGAAAAACATGGCTTCCTGCATGCATAATATATGACTTTTAATTGGAGTTTAATAAGCTGGGTCTACATAAGCATAAATAGAAATTGATGAAAGTACCCCGGCGAAAAGCTAATATACATTGAACCATCTCTATAATTGTAAACATAAACTTATTTTGTCATTTTATATGTTAATTCTCTTTTTTTTTCCGGTAATCGTGGAGATATTTCATTAATTTGTGATTTTCCTCTTAATTATTATTGGCAGTCACTTCGATCGCTGTGATAAGGAATAGTTGAGTTTAGTCCACGTACGGAATTGTAGTAGTTGGTTATGAACTGATCGTAAAATTACCAAATAGGATTGCCATAGAAAGTTTACTTCACCGCCGCCCAAGCCTAGTGTAATTTTTTTTTTAATAAATTATACTTATAATTTTTTAATTCCTTGACCACACACCCATCAAAAGACTCAAGGCATCATGATCCTGGAGGGTCCTTCCACTTCCAATCTCGTAAAATCTTATTTATTAAAATTATTTAAAATAATTATAATATATCGATGTTTTTTAAGAGAATGCAATATGAATTAAATATAAGTTCATAGCAAAAAAAAAAAAAAAATTCCTATGGTAGATAATAAAAATAATAATATGTCAGAGATGCACAAAGTTGTGATTGGCTTTTTTTTTTTTTTTTTTGCCATATCTCACTGAATACTTTTTGATTATATTATGGGCCCGTTCGGTTTATCATTCTAGTATTATTTTAGCATTATTTTGGTACCAAATAGATATTGAACCAATACTGAATCAATACCGATGAAAAATCGATAATTTTATTCATAAGCTAATAAGATCGAACCGATACAAATTTGATACCTGACAATCCACCTATGTGAGAGACACTTCATTAACTCAGTGTGTGTGTATATTGTATGCTATACATGCTATAAATCAAACTCAAAAGAATTGCAGCCGTATGTGCCATAAAAAAGAATTAATTGCAAAATATTTGGCAAATACGTACGAGATTAATCTAGACTTTTGGAATCTAATTAAAAATTAAAAATGGGAATTATCTAGGTTTGCAAATCTAATTATATATGCAAGGGAAAAAAAAACTTGTAGCACATATTGATTTAATGTGACATGATTATGTCATTTTTCTTATGAAACAAAGCAACGCTTTGCTATTCACAGTCAAAGTAGGATATGTTTCCTTTGGAGATAGGCAACTAAATCTAAAAAAAAAAAATTATCTAACATCTTGATCATTATTAGAAATAAAAAGAAATTACAATTAAATAAATTTCTGTATAAATATATATTATGGACTTCAGTTTTTTAATTACCATGTGAAACTTTACATAAATAAAATAACTGTCTTTGTTCTTATTACCTTTCACATCTGTAGTTTATCTCTATATCTGTCGTCGTTTACTAGTGGAAAATGTGTCAATAAAAATTATTTAATTATAAATAAACACAGAAAAGTACAATAAAGAAACCGCTAGCACTGGCTGAAAAAATTGCCCAACAGATCCAAAACTCCGTATACACCACCAGCTCCAGTGAATAAACACGTAGGTGTTTGTGCCACACATACACCGACACATGGCTATATGTATTTGATTTGTCAAAAAGCCAATCTTCTATAATATTGGAAAGATTCGACAGGTGACACAGGTCCAATGCCAACGCCATACGAGTTATATTTTGAACGCGTATACATATATTTTTTTTTTCTTTTTTTTTTTTTTTTTTTTTTGGGGAATAGGCAAACATGTACCACCCTTGTAATATTCCCAACCTGCGGGTCTTGGCTGGATTATTAGTGGCCCTTATTGGCTATCTAAAGAAATCAAAACACATGTGACGTTATTTATTATCAATCAACGTCATCCGATTATAAGCATTCACATGTTATTAGGGGTGACTGAAAATGATAAATAAATATATAAATAAATCAACCAATGGAGTGACCAAATGAGGATAATACTGTCTTTAAGCTTATTTATTTATTTATTTTAAAACCCTGTTGTTCACGGGAAGTGCACAGGCAGAAGCAGAAGCAGAAGCAGAAATGGGGTATACACTGTAATGTAGCGCTCTCTCACAGTCTCACTCACTCACTCGCTCACTCACTCCCATTCCATGATAAGATACATATAAATATATGTACAACCTTGTATCATATAGGCCCCCATGCCCACGCAAGCATAAGCCGGAAACATTATTGAAGGTATGTACAATTATTTCTACTTTTCGTATACAGGACAGTCGTTGCCCTGACACGCCATGCCATGCATTGAAGCTTCCTAGATTTTGGCTTGTTACAAAAAAAAAAACTCCACCCCATATAAGACAAGCTTTTTCAACACTCCCTTCTACTTATTATTATTATTATTATTATGGTCATCGGAAAGCATTAATAATATATATATACCATATAAATTGATTAATAGTATATAAATACCGATAAAATTTTATATATAGATAATCTTATAAAAAAATGATAAATTATGTCTAAAAAAACATTAATACTTATTAGCGGATGACATACCATGATGCATGTGCAAAAAATAAAATTAGAAAAAAAATATAAATAATTAAATAAAGAAATCTATCTTTATGAAAATGCATACAAATTTATATATACATATAAAATAGTTAAATATGAATATTGCGTGATACAAAGGGAAGTTTTCTTATGGAGAGAGAGAGAGAGAGAGAGAGAGAGAGAGAGAGAGAGAGAGAGAGAGAGAGCAGTTTTAACAAACCGCAGAGGCTATCTACATGTAAAGAGAGTAATTTTCAAAAAGAGTAATTTACTTGAGGAGAGAGAAAATAGGATAAGAGTTGCAATTTCTACCATATCATCATGTGAATATACCGCTATTATTATCAAAATGAAATTGATTATAGAAAAAAAATTAATGTAAAATAATTTAAGGGTTTCAATCACATAATAGATTTGGATTGTTCAATGATATGATGAGACCAATCTCGTTATAACCACCATTGGACGATAGAAGTTTCCAAAAAGCATATAACAAGATTTTGGAGTGGAATGAATTGATATTCCCTTAATAAATAATAATAGATATTAAAAAAAAAAACTTCTTTTAGTAATTTACTGCTTGAATATTTTTTTTAATCATTTTGCGATTTATTGCTTATTTCTTTAATTTAATTTCAATTGAGTATCTTCCTTAACGAAAAAGTTAGTAATAGTTGTTGGAATTGTGGACTTTTATGCCATGCATGTATACACTTATATGTGTATTTAGATATGTGGAGGCACATATACTATGCTAAAAATCATATATTTATTTATTATTTTAATAAGTTTTAATGACCTAATAATAATTCATCTAATAAACTATAATGGTCCTAATAGTCTAGTATAAAGTGCGAGGACTAAATAATGAATGTGTGGAATTCCTAGGGTTCATTACTAATTTTTTGATGGGTCAAGTTAGTAATAACCCATTAGGGTTATATATATATATATATATCTGAATGATGTACACAACACACTTCATTATCTTTTCATAAGAAATCAGGGTTCATATCTCCCGATAGTATGTATGATCAATCAGAAGATCAATTCAATCTAGATTCAAAAATACATCACACATGGAATTAGGTATGCTTCTGCTATCTTCTCCTCTCAAGTAATCCCTAGATAAGGATCAATCTTGAAATATATGAAATAATTTTCTATCAAGTGGTATTAGATCCATCTTATTCTAGAATTGCTTGGGAATTGTTTTGTGATGATGGAATGGTGATTTAATATTGTTTTTTGCTCCGTATATGCTTGATTTCATGATCTATGTGGTGCAGATCTATGTTTCTTGTTATAGATGTATGGATCTTGTTATAAAGGTTTTTTATCTAGGTTTAACTCTTTGGGGTAATGTGACAGGGTTTAAGGAGTTAGACCCACACAATTGGGATGATGATGGGAGAATTGGTATGAAAGGCTTGGAGTAGGGTTTGTTGGAATTGTCTTGGCCAATTCTAACCTTCCTTAAATTGACTCACATGCATTACAAATTGAGGCCTTAATGCACTTTGGTCTATAAGGGAGCCCACTTCTATATCTATTATGAGAGGGACTCATCTTAGTCGTTGGTCATCTGTCTCATCTGACAGATGACATTGATGGATAGATCTCTATAAACACTCCTAGTCTCCATCTCATTTGGATAAGCAAAATCTTAGACAAACACCATCATGCTGTCGGATTTTCTTTTAATGAATTAATTACTTGATTTACTCAAGAACGCACATGATCTCATGGTACTTAGTGAGGTTGATACTTCCTAGCTGCCTTACCTGTTACGCGTATGTTAGAGCCTAATGAGACTATCTACTTATCCTCCTTATGCGATTCTCTCTTACAATCCTTACACGTATTGTTTCTCTAAATTACGTGTATCATGATAATCACGCAGCACGTACATGATCGTTGCATCCAAATCCTTACCCACACATTCTTGGTGACTCTACTGAGTAGAGGGAAATCAACACTTACATACTGGCACCTCTAAGAAAGAGACTCATGAATCTGATGCTAATCCTGAGGTTGCTGAGCATGACATGCTAGCATTTGAGGATGCGAACCAACCTGCTAGTACTAAATTTGACAATGTCGCGATCCTACTCGTTATGCAAGAAAATACCGCACAAGTCAATTAATCGATGCAAGAGTCAACAAGACAATTCCATCAATTCATGGCAATGTTTGCCCAATACTTGCCCGATATAGCTGCTATTACTGCTGCACAACAAAGGACGACTTTATCAACCCCTGTTGTTGCTATGCACCAATGCGCTTCCTAAGTACCTCAAGCTCCTCAAGAACCTCAAGCTACTAATCCTCTTCCTACTGCTGAACTGGATCCTACTAGAGTTAGAGAGTAAGTTCCTCCATTGGAGCCTGAAGTTACATAACTACCTGTATCTCAGGTAGTGAATAGAAGAATTCAACTTGGAGGACCCTTGGCCTCACAACCTGCATTGTATGTTCAACCTGGAGAATCCTCATCTTTATAGGCTAAATCACAGATTGTCATTGGTGGATTTGCTGTTTAACCCAATGCAACTCCACTCCAAAATACTATTCTAACGACACCAGCTAAAGCTATTACTTTAACTCTTGCAGGAATTTTTGTTACGAGGGAAGATTTAGATGTGTATTTGAAAGAAATACAAGCTAAGTTTGATGTAGTGGTATTGAATCTCAAACTCTCATACAATCAATGTATTGCTTTTATGTTAAGTATTATTATCTAGAGTTTATGGAACTAAATCGTGCACCTTGAAAGAATTAAGGAGATAGTGTCCCCTAGTGATACAAATCAAACTTTGAATTTTTTTTTCAAAATTCATACTAAAATTTTTTAAATTCGATTTTCTGTATATTCCTGCAATTCAATATCTGCAATAGTATTTAATATATGCCATATTGCATAAAATATTAAACGCACAAAAATTAACGAAATTCTCAATATCACCATCTAAATATAAACGAGAAATAGAAATAAAAAAGAAGAAATCCAACAACAACGATAGACTTCCAAACCCTTTTGTGGAAGTAAAACTAAGGAAACGATTTAATGAAATCATAATACCATTTCAACAAATAAACGTGAAACAAAATTGCAAATATCACAAATGTTGATGAATTACGATATACAATTTCTCATCAACCTACGTACGCATAACAAGTTTTGAGGACAAAATTTTCTTCAAGGTGGGTAGGTTGTAAACCCTCGAAAATTTTATAATTATTAAAAATAATCCTAGAAGTCTAAGTATCAAAATTTAAATCCAAAAAAAAATCAACTCAAGATAAAAACCAAATTCTAGATCGAGTCAAAACACTGGAAACGAAACCCTAAAAAAAATCGAATCAAGTTAAAACTCAGTTCCAAATAAGATAAAAAACGAGTTTTCTGAATCTTAAGAAAACAAGAACCCTTGAAACAAAATATAAAGTCCAACTACCGGTTTAATCAACGTCCGTACGCCGATCAAATCATCTACCCAATTCCTAAAACGCGAATCAAAACGATAGATCCAAATACCGCTTAACAACGAAATGATAAAATCTTAAATCCTACGGTAAAATTTTAAAATCACAAATTCCAAATTTTCACCAAAAGTCAAACTGAGTCAACTCATAACCCTAGACTTGGTTAAACGATCCCGAGAGCTAAAAACTATTAAATAATCACAAATAAAATAAGATAAGCCATAGACGTCGAGCTAAAAATATAAAACGATCAAAACTCGAAAATTATACGATCTTACGAATATCTCGATGAAACCGGAAGTCAAACCAGAACCTTAAAGTCAACAAAGCCTATAGCGAAATCTAGTGTTTAATATCCGGCAATCCCGCGTTTTCAAACCCTAGAAAACGAAATTAAGCCAATAGCATAAAATAGTTCGTAATAATATAGGGTAACATAAAAATATCATATTCACGAATTTCGAGTGTCCTTCGGACTCAATTGGGATCAGTGCTCGAAAAGCGTATCCCGAAGCTCAGAGTATTAAAAATAGTCCGTTTATACCAATAGACTCGTAAAAATATAAGGATTCTAAAAATATCAGTTTTAGAATTTTTCGCTAACTAAAAATTACAGATATTGTATTATTACGCGTATTTTTATTACTACCGGTACTTTAATTGTCTAATCTACTATTCATAGTACTTTTTTACTATTCATTATTATTCACCTATCTCTACTTTTTTGTACAATTTATTTTTATTTTTCTTTTTATTTTATTACATCTAAAATTCACTCCAAAAATTCTATAAATACCCTATTCCTCTTTCATTTTTTCACACAATTCTTCACACTACCAAAACTCTCTCAAATTCACTACACAAACTCTCTCTACAACATTTCCCTCTACCAAAATTCTCTTTCACCAAATACTCACAAAATTTCTCTCTACAACTACCATTTCTCAATAATCACATAATCACATAACCATACATTCACTACCATCTTCAAACCACTTACACACTTTAGGTAAATATTTCTTCCAACTATTATTCACTCATGTCATGTAACTTAACATGACTATGGTGTTGTTTTGAAACTCATATGAGTAGTAAAAACAAAACATGTTCATGTTTTGTTCCTATACATAAGCTTCATATTTTATTATGTTGTTATTGTTTGCTTCTAATCTAACTTATATATAGTATTATATTATGTATATATTTATTTAGAGCATACAAGCTCATTTGTTATTTATTTACGTTTAAGTTATACAATTTATTTATTTTATGTTATTATTAAGACTAGTCTTTCTAGTCTTAGACTTGTCCATATCAAGTCAAAACAATCTTTTGTTTATTTTCTTTAATCTTTCGGGACTAGTCCATTCTTAGTCCCGGGATGCCTTGATAAAGCTAATGCTCCAATATTTGACAGGGATACCTTGATGAAGATAAGGTTCCCAATGCTTGATATTTTATTTTCTTGCTCATTATTTATTTCTAGTATTTTCTTATGTTCTTATTACTTTATATGCTCATGATACTTGCATATACATAATATTAATGTGTCAACTAATTTGAAAATAGAATTCTATTATATTGAAGAAACTTAAAACTAAATTTTCTATTATGTGACTTGTCACAAAATAATGAGTTATTATCAACAACACATAAATAAAATTTTTCTCAAACTTTTCCTTAAATAACAAAGATGTTTTTACCAAGGAAACTTAAGAAATAAATATTTTCATTATATTATGTTAACCTAAGTTTTAGTAAAATAATTTGTTAGTTTTCAAAGTTTTCACAAAAAGTTTAAGAATAAATTCATTTTAACTCCATAACAAAACTAAGAAACAAACTAGTTTTAAAGTTAAGATGAATTCAATCCATAAAGTTAAAATCCATTTGGGAAAATAATGATTTTCAAGTCCCTAAAGAAAATACTTATTTTTCTAAATAATATAAACAAGATAAGGTTAGAAACAAATGATTTTACCAATAAAAGTGATTCTTTTCGAAAGAAATAAAAAGAACAAGTTTTAGAAAACCAAACGTATATTTTAAATAATAAAGACAAGACTCAAGAACCATTATAACATACAGATTCATAAAGAGATTTTTCAACAACTTAATATACTTTTGATAAATTTGAATTTAAGTAAAACTTATGAAAAACTAAGGTTAAAGGAAAATTTACTTGTTTGGAAAAATGAATGAAGGAAATAAAATAGGAATATACTCATTTATAATGAAAATATAAAGTTTCTTCCAAATTCTTGAAAAGGAATTTATCAAGGTAAGTTTTAAACTTAAAAAAAAAAAAAAAATTGTTTTATGAAATAAATTGTTGAGACACTACTATTAGAAATGTTGCATATAAAATGAGCTTATCTATATACTCAAAGTATTTATGAAATACGTTCATATTTATATAGATATTATATATATATATATTGTTACAAGAGGATTTTCTTTAAAATGAAGTTGAGTTAGAAATGGATTTTTGCAAAAGTTTAGAAATAATTCGTTTAAATCGGTACTCAACTTTTCGGAACCCAAATGACCTATATGAAAAAGATAAGTTTAGAAATGGATAGATCTTTTCGAATAGGTAGAAAACGGTATATTATATGTGGAATTCCGAGTTAAAATGAGCAAGTTATGGCCATTTTAAGTTGGAATTTCCTCTTATACGATTTTACCGCGATTTTAAGTAAAGTTTAGAATCTCCAAGGATAGAAATTCCATGAAAGACTTATCCGGGGTATTTCTTTTGTCTAGATGACGAAAGATACGAGATCACCCTACCCGATGATTACTACGACTGAGAAGATCGCAAAATGGACGAGTGAGTTATTCCTTCTAATTTCGTTACCTTGCTTGTGCTTGTAAAGTAGCGGCATTAGTATACTAGGAAAAGATAAAAATGGATATATATTTGGAGAATTTGGGATTATGTGTATATATGTGATTCTATGTTTAGGCGTGAAATGGGAATTAAGAATATCGCAACTTCAAACTGTTTGTTTAAATAATTTTGTTTACTTACTTGTATGATTGTTTATCGTTTGCTAAATTGATTGATCGCCCTTAATAAACCTTAATAAGGTTTGGCTTAAGAAAACTAAAACGCTCACGCATAGCATCTATCGAGTCACATCTATTTCGAAAGGCTACTACTCCTACACGTAGAGTTGGATTAGCAGTGATCGTGCGGTGCCACGGGCCATGTTCCTTCCTGGAGAATCCAAATCACTCGGGGAAAGCGACTCTAGGTTCGGAGCCGAGCCAACCTAACGCTGTGGGTGAGGACCTGGGGACTAGCAGTAGAAGGTCGAGGACCTTCAACCCTGATTCCCTAACCTTTGATACGGTGGGGTAAATCCGTTCTATATATGTTTTCCAGATAACTGTATATATTTGCGTAATCATGTGGTTGTTGCATTGTATGCATAGCATATGTGTGAATAAATAAATAAACTTGTTTAAAAATATGGTGCGAATGAAAAGGAATATCTCATTAAGCTAGTTGTAGCTTATACCCCTATAGATTTGTTGAAATAGGTATAATCGTGGCTTAAATTGAGGATCATGACATTGAGGAAGTCATGGAAGGATGGTTAAGCTTCTATGAAGGAATTAAAATCATAAGATAAGTAATTTTGTAAAGATCTTTATATATAGTGACTTATATGATTAGTGATGTATATTTATTTGAAGATAATAGATGGACATGCCCCTAAGAATTGCAATGCAATATGTGCATGTTTTATGATAAGTATTCTCTTTGCCTTGTTACTTATTTATTATCAATATAAATTGCGCTACTCCGATGCGTTCCCTTGGTTGTGACGTACGCCTTGTATATGATATGAAAGCCTTTGCGTGACTAAGGTAGTCATTCCTAGGCTTTAGTATTGTGTACAGCGGACTGCTATATTTAGGGTACCCCTCGGGACGTGACAGTTTAAGTTGGTATCAGAGCAACAAGGTTTTGGGAATTAAGAAAAAGAAGAAAAGAAGGATAGATTGATAGGATTTGATCTTATGTTTAAGAATCCTTATGTCTAAGGGTAGAACTCTATTTTGGAGAATATTAGAAGAAGGCAAGAAATACTTATGCAAGAATCGGAAGATATTTAGTACGATATGAAATGGAAATATCACATGAAGAGGATTTGCCCTAGGATGTCGACTCAAGATTGAGAAAGGTAGAAATGACTTGGAGATAGAACATAGCAGAACAATATGGAGAAAACATGAAGGAGACTTAGAATTTAGGTATAGAATGTATATAGTAAGCTTACCTTAGCAAGATCAATAAGCCTTAATGCATAGTAACCCCATTCAAGACCAATTAAGGGCAAGATAGTGTAATGTCTCTTTTATAGGTAAGACCTTTAGGTAAATAACATTAAGTACCTACGTTAACCTTTAAATCTGACGAACAAAAATCTTTAACGCTTCTCTTTTCCTTAAAAACAAATAACATGAGTGTAAAACTCGAAATAAAGAAAATATCTAATACGACCGCTTCATTTGGTTCTAGGAAGCTACCCGAGGAAATTATGCCACAATCAAGTATCCCTCTCAAAGCACAACAAGAACAAGGAGCACCCCCACTACAAGATCTAACTCAATAACTCTTGACCACCATAAGACGTCTAGAAGAGACGATAAGGACCTATATACGACAAGCACCCACAACCTCTACACCCGCTCCAGTTATAAGACCCTAACTCGGAGCAAACCCAGTATCGCAAGTGCCTTCCTTCATGGCCAATCCAGAACCCCAGGCTAAGAAGCATAAACAACTCCAACCTCTTAAGGATTTGGTGACCCCTAAGGTCAGATGCTGGAAGTGTGAAGGAAGACATTTCCCCAAAAATTGCCCACAATTGCAGCACAAGTGTTACTTCTATGGAAATAAAGACCACAAAATCCTTGATTGTCCTCAGAAGAATGGTACTATCTATTCTGGTTATGCAAAGGGGAGACACAGTGCCAACAATTACCCAACAACAATAAGGAAATGCTACGTATGCAGCCGTCTCATCTGTAGGACCAAGAATTACCCCACAAGTGCCAAGGAAACATGCTACATGTGCAAGGTGTGGTACCTTTATGTACGCGAAGATCTAAAATCACAAGGTCTATGGGACGACCCCACCAAAGGAAATGACTCATCCAAGAAAGAATGTGGAACTTCGTCTAGAGATCCTACCACCAAATCTCACCACAAAGGAAAAGAAAAAGCTCCTGTTAATGAGGACGAGGGATCAAGTAATCAAGGAAATATTCCTACCCTGTGAAGAGCAATCCGAAGCAGGAACGGACGCTAAACCTCCGTAAAAGCTTTAATATACCGATAGGAACGTTTTGTAAAGGATTAAACATGATGTATATGTTGTCTATAATGATTTGAAATTTTAAATGTTTTGCATCCTTTCTTTGAACTTTTGTAAAGGAAGTATTTAAGTCTTCCTTCTGTTTCCATGTATTTGTTTTAATGATATAAATTTCCTTTTTCATTATTATGATTTCAGTCAATTTTCAATATTTCTTCTATATATATTTGCTCATTTCTGTACTCGATTTCCATTAGTATGTTTCTCGATTGTTTTCCGAAAAGCGTCTAAGACTTAATAAAGTTCAAGAATCTCACACTAGCTTAATAAAACCTGTAGAACAAATAGGAAATGCACTCGTGCTCAACGCAACCAAGAAATACCCCCTGTAGAACCTGAGAACCCGGAGGGACCTCAACAACCAAACCAACCGCAAATGGATTAAGCTAACATCGAACAACTTGCCAACCTCATAAGGAATTTCGCACAACAAGCCCATGATATGCCTACACCAGTACCTGTACAAGAAGCAACACCAGAAGTTCCAACACCACCAATTGAAATAGCACCAGCTGAGCCGCCATTACCAAAACCTTATCAGAGTATGTTGCCAGAATTCATCAAGTGCAATCGATATTTTGATGGAGCTTTTGAAAAACCCAATGAAGCTGATGATTGGTTAGCACAAATAGAACGATCTTTCAATGCTTTTGAAGTGCCACAACACCTTCAGCTTACAAATGGAACTTTTATGCTGAGGTTCAATATAAGGATATGGTGGGAATCCAAAAGTAGAGAGCTACTACCACCAATCACATGGGAGACATTTAGGTATGAATTCTTGGAGAACTTTTTCCTTAGAAGCTTGAGAATCCAATATAGTGCAGATTTCTTAAGCATTTCTCAAGGAGACCGAAATCTTGAACAATATGAAACAGAGTTTAACAGGCTGTTGCAATATGCCCTTGAATCATATAAGAATAGCGAGGAACTTAAAAGGCAAGTCTTCTTAGGAGGATTGGATGAAGACCTTCGTATCAAGTTGATAGAGTTTGACATCAAAGATTTTTGAGAACTAGTGGAAAGAGCACGAATTATGGATGGTGCTAAGAAAAGGAGAAGGACGGAAGAGAATGTCATGATAGTTGAAGAAGAATCTATAAGTGAACCTAGCCTAAGCCTCAAATTCAATGAGCTCGAAACATCGGTCGGCCCAAGTAGAAAGAAGGATAAAAAGAAATTGGATACCCAATGTTGGAAATGCAAAAAGGGACATCAACCAAGACAGTGTCCCAAGCTACAACACAAGTGTTACTACTGCGGGAGTCCGAATCACAAAGTCCTAAGATGTCCAAAGAAAACTTCTACCACTTGCCTGACTTGTAAGGAACCTAGACATATTGCCAAGAAGTGCCCTAAGAAGAAAAATATGGAAGGGAGATACTCAGCGATACCCCCACAAGAAATACGTGTGTACAATCTACAAGGACAATGGATTTGTGAGGAAGCCAACCAAGAGATAGAATTCGCTGTTTTAGAAGAAAACGATAGTCACGAATGCGAATCGATATCAAGTTACCCTTAGATGATAAATTTCTTGTTGTACCGCTTGGACCAAAGAAACAGTTTGCTAGTAATGACCACAGATTATGTAATCGTTACCTTTTCCCTTAATACAGAAGGAATAAAAATCTGATTGTCGAAAAACTTAGTTCGTATCAAAAGAAGAAAACAAATCAATTGCCATTTACCTTGAACACACCGAAAACAAAATATATCAAAAGCATAACTATTACCGCCTAAAAGCTAGAACCGGTAATGATAAAATATCAACAATTTTTCATCTCGATCTCAACATTATCAGGATGATCACGTAATAAAACAATGATATCCTTAAGAATGGAATGAGTATGAGCAGTGCGTATTTTATACGTGCATGTCATATATATACTCACATAAGAATGGGAAAGCGAATTTACAACCTTCCTTCATTGAGTGAATATACCAGTGTCGTGTCATATTGAGTCGTCGTCAGTTCAAAATTGAGTCAAGTCAAGTGACAAGTCGTCAGTCGTCTGTTGTGTTGGTTGAGTTTGAAACTCTTCAAAAAGAATCAAGTAAAGTGAAGGTTGAAAGTCGCTAAAACCAAATCTTATTGATTTTATATATGCCATATTGCATAAAATATTAAACGCACAAAAATTAACGAAATTCTCAATATCACCATCTAAAGATAAACGAGAAATAGAAAGAAGAAAGAAGAAATCCAACAACAACGATAGACTTCCAAACCCTTTTATGGAAGTAAAACTAAGGAAACAACATAATGAAATCATAATACCATTCAACAAATAAACGTGAAACAAAATTCCAAATATCACGAATGTTGATGAATTACGATATACAATTTCTCATCAACCTACGTACGCATAACAAGTTTTGAGGACAAAACTTTCTTTAAGGTGGGTAGGTTGTGAACCCCCGAAATTTTCATAATTCTTAAAAATAATCCTAGAAGTCTAAGTATCAAAATTTAAATCCAAAAAAAAATTAACTCAAGATAAAAACCAAATTCTAAACCGAGTCAAAACATTGGAAACGAAACCCTAAAACAAAACAAAAAAAATCGAATCAAGTTAAAACTTAATTCCAAATAAGATCAAAAACGAGTTTTCTGAATCTTAAAAAAACAAGAACCCTTGAAACAAAATATAAAGTCCAACTACCGGTTTAATCAACGTCCGTACGTCGATCAAATCATCTACCCAATTCCTAAAACACGAATCAAAACGATAGATCCAAATATCGCTTAACAATGAAATGATAAAATATTAAATCCTACAGTAAAATTTTAGAATCACAAATTCCAAATTTTCACTAAAAGTCAAACTGAGTCAACTCATAATCCTAGACTCGGTTAAACGATCCCGAGAACTAAAAACTATTAAATAATCACAAATAAAATAAGATAAACTACAGATGTCGAGCTAAAAATATAAAACGATCAAAACTCGAAAATTATACGATCTTACGAATATCTCGATAAAACCGGAAGTCAAACTGGAACCTTAAAGTCAACAAAGCCTATAACGAAACCTAGTGTTTAAGATCCGGCAATCCCGCGTTTTCAAACCCTAGAAAATGAAATTAAGCCAATAGCTTAAAATAGTTCGTAATAATATAGGGTAACATAAAAATATTAGATTTGTGAATTTCGATTGTCCTTCAGACTCAATCGGGATCAGTGCTCGAAAAGCGTATCCCGAAGCTCGGAATATTAAAAATATTCCGTTTATACCAATAGACTCGTAAAAATATAAGGATTCCAAAATATCAGTTTTAGAATTTTTCTCTAACTAAAAATAACAGATATCGCATTATTACGCATATTTTTTTTACTACCGGTATCTTAATTGTCTAGTCTACTACTCATAGTACTTTTTTACTATTCATTACTATTCACCTATCTCTACTTTTTCCTACACCTATATATCTATTTTCTTACTTTTTTCATTTCCAGTACAACTTTATTCACATCAACTTTACACATTACTTCTTTATTACACAACAAATTAAATCCCCCCCCCCCCCCCCCCCCCCCCCCCCCTAAAGAAGCAAAACCGGTGCCCCTCTCTATCTCTTCCAACAATTTATTTTTCTTTTTCAATTTATTTTATTACATCTAAAATTCACTCCAAAATTCTATAAATACCCCATTCCTCTTTCATTCTTTCACACAATTCTTTACACTACCAAAACTCTCTCAAATTTACTACACAAACTCTCTCTACAACATTTTCCTCTACCAAAATTCTCTTTCACCAAATACTCATAAAATTTCTCTCTACAACTACCATTTCTCAATAATCACATAATCACATAACCATACATTCACTACCATCTTCAAACCACTTACACACTTTAGGTAAATATTTCTACCAACTATTATTCACTCATGTCATGTAACTTAACATGACTATGGTGTTGTTTTGAAACTCATATAAGTAGTAAAAACAACAACATGTTCATGTTTTGTTCTTGTACATAAGCTTCCTATTTTATTATGTTGTTATTATTATTGTTATTATTTGCTTCTAATCTAACTTATATATAGTATTATATTATGTATATATATTTATTTAGAGCATATAAGCTCATTTGTTATTTATTTACGTTCAAGTTATACAATTTATTTATTTCATGTTATTGTTAAGACTAGTCTTTCTAGTCTTAGACTTGTCCATATCAAGTCAAAACAATCTTTTGTTTATTTTCTTTAATCTTTCGGGACTAGTCCATTCTTAGTCCCGGAATGCCTTGATAAAGCTAAGGCTCCAATATTTGACCAGGATACCTTGATGAAGCTAAGGTTCCCAATGCTTGATATTTTATTTTCTTGCTCATTATTTATTTCTAGTATTTTCTTATATTCTTATTACTTTATATGCTCATGATACTTGCATCTACATAATGTTAATGTATCAACTAATTTGAAAATAGAATTCTATTATATTAAAGGAACTTAAAACTAAATTTTCTATTATGTGACTTGTCACAAAATAATGAGTTATTATCAACAACACATAAATAGAGTTTTTCTCAAACTTTTCCTTAAATAACAAAGATGTTTTTACCAAGGAAACTTAAGAAATAGATATTTTCATTATATTATGTTAACCTAAGTTTTAGTAAAATAATTTGTTAGTTTTCATAGTTTTCACAAAAAGCTTAAGAATAAATTCTTTTTAACTCCATAACAAAACTAAGAAACAAACTAGTTTTAAAGTTAAGATGAATTCAATCCATAAAGTTAAAACCCACTTAGGAAAATAATGATTTTCAAGTCCCTAAAGAAAAGACTTATTTTTCCAAATAATATAAACAAGATAAGGTTAGAAACAAATGATTTTACCAATAAAAGCTATTCTTTTCGAAAGAAATAAAAAGAACAAGTTTTAGAAAACCAAACGTATATTTTAAATAATTAAGACAAGACTCAAGAACCATTATAACATACAAAAGAGATTTTTCAACAACTTAATATACTTTTGATAAATTTGAATTTAAGTAAAACTTATGAAAAACTAAGGTTAAAGGAAAATTTACTTGTTTTGGAAAAAGGAATAAAGGAAATAAAATTGGAATATACTCATTTATAATGAAAATATAAAGTTTCTTCCAAATACTTGAAAAGGAATTTATCAAGGCAAGTTTTAAACTTAAAAAAAAAAGAATTGTTTTATGAAATAAATTGTTGAGACACTACCATTAGAAATGTTGCATATAAAATGAGCTTATCTATATACTCAAAGTATTTATCAAATATACGTTCATATTTATATAGATATATATATATATATATATGTTGTTACAAGAGGATTTTCTTTAAAATGAAGTTGAGTTAGAAATGGATTTTTGCAAAAGTTTAGAAATAATTCGTTTTAAATCTGTACCCAACGTTTTCGGAACCCAAATGACCTATATGAAAAAGATAAGTTTAGAAATGGATAGATCTTTTCGAATAGGTAGAAAACGGTATATTATATGTGGAATTCCGAGTTAAAATGAGCAAGTTATGGCCATTTTAAGTTGGAATTTCCTCTTATACGATTTTACCGCGATTTTAAGTAAAGTTTAGAATCTCCAAGGATAGAAATTCCATGAAAGACTTATCCGGGGTATTTCTTTTGTCTAGGTGATGAAAGACACGAGATTACCCTACCCGATGATTACTACGACTAAGAAGATCGCAAAATGGACGAGTGAGTTATTCCTCCAAATTTCGTTACCTTGCTTATGCTTGTAAAGTAGCGGATTGGTATACTAGGAAAAGATAAAAATGGATATATATTTTGGGAATTCAGGATTATGTGTATATATGTGATTCTATGTTTAGGCGTGAAATGGGAATTAAGAATATCGCAACTTCAAACTGTTTATTTAAATAATTTTGTTTACTTACTTGTATGATTGTTTATCGTTTGCTAAATTGATTGATTGCCCCTAATAAACCTTAATAAGGTTTGGCTTAAGAAAACTAAAACGCTCATGCATAGCATCTATCAAGTCACATCTATTTCGGAAGGCTGCTACTCCTACGCGTAGAGTTGGATTGGCAGTGATCGTGCGGTGCCACGGGCCATGTTCCTTCCTGGAGAATCCAAATCGTTCGGGGAAAGCGACTCTAGGTTCGGAGTCGAGCCAACTGAACGCTGTGGATGAGAACCTGGGGACTAGCAGTAGAAGGTCGAGGAC
This sequence comes from Combretum micranthum, assembly GCA_024138025.1. Taxonomy (NCBI): domain Eukaryota; kingdom Viridiplantae; phylum Streptophyta; class Magnoliopsida; order Myrtales; family Combretaceae; genus Combretum; species Combretum micranthum. Next base: position 2,132,717 of record JAMXBD010000059.1, on the reverse strand, counting down.
CTTTAACCCCGATTCCCTTACCTTTGATACGGAGTAGTAAATCCGTTCTATATATGGTTTCCGGATAACTGTATATATTTGCGTAATCATGTGATTGTTGCATTGTATGCATGGCATATGTGTGAATAAATAAATAAACTTGTTTGGAAATATGATGCGAATGAAAAGGAATTTCTCATTAAGCTAGTTGTAGCTTGTACCCCAATAGATTTTGTTGAAATAGGTATAATCGTGGCTTAAATTGAGGATCATGACATTGAGGAAGTCATGGAAGGATGGTTAAGCTTCTATGAAGGAAATGAAATCATAAGATAAGTAATTTTGTAAGAACTTTATATATAGTGACTTATATGATTAGTGATGTATATCTATTTGAAGATAATAGATGGACATGCCCCTAAGAATTGCAATGCAATATGTTTATGTTTTATGATAAGTATTCTTTTTACCTTGTTACTTATTTATTATCAATATAAATTGCGTTACTCCGATGCGTTCCTTTGGTTGTGACGTACGCCTTGTACATGATATGGAAGCCTTTGCTTGACTAAGGTAATCATTCCTAGGCTTTAGTATTGTGTACGGCGGACTGCCACGTTTAGGGTACCCCTCGGGGCGTGACATTAAAGAAATATAATATAGGTTCAAATGGCTAATTTTTTATATTTTATAAATTTAGGTAAATGAATTTGAAATATTTGGGTCAATTGTAAATTAAAAGAAAAAGGGTTTAAATTGATGATTGTAAAAATTAGATGATTCAATTTATGAAATAGACTAAACTTTGGAGTTTATAAATTTACTAAGCATTAAAATTGAAACCTTTTCAAGGGTTTAGGGATTTGAAATTAAAGGAAAAGAAGTTTAGTTTGAAATTTACAAAAGATAGTAAAATTTGGTTTGTTGAAAAAAAAAAATTTAAAGCATATAGGCTAGGTGAAGAGAATGTTTGAAATCTCAAGCTTTGGTCAATTTATTTACTAATTAGATAATGCCATTCTATCTAATGTTTATTCTATAAGTCTCTTTACCTGAATTTATTAGATTATCTAGATTTAATTTTAAATCAAACTCTAATTCATGTTTTACTATTACTTTTCATTTCTAAAGAAATTTTGATTCATTTGTCCAATATTCATATTTATTAAGCTTTATCAATTGTAGGTATTATAATTACATCGTTTTGTTCTTTTATCATATTCACTTGATATTTCTTACTATTTTCATTTTCATGAAACATGTTGAGATTTATTGTTGTTTAGGTTTAGCATTGTTTCTTTAATATACATTTATTATTCATTTCTTAATTTAATAATTTGAAAATTTTCTATATTTCTTTTAATTGTCGGAGGTTTGATATTTGATAATTTTTATTGGTACATTATCTTGATAAAGTTAAAATTAAGATATCTCATTAATTTATTGAATTATTATCGATTAGTGATTGTGGAATATTATGGTAAAATTTTTTTTTGAAATGTTATTATTTACAGTTCTAGCTTTTATACAACAACTAAATTATATATATTTTATTATTCTTAATTCATGAAAAATCAGGAATGATCTTTGCAACTTTTCTTAAGACTTTCATTAAAATTTTACATTATTTACTTAATGATTTTCCATATTCAAGTTGTATAGACTTTGGGGTGTTTACAATATATATTGTGTATGGAATATTCTAGGTAGAGTCCAAATATATTGTTTCCTATTTCATGATGGATGAAATAAGAAATAATAAATATGGACATATATATATATATATATATATATGTATGGGGTCAAGGTCCGCAAGTCATACATATCTTGTCACATTACTCTTCTGACATCCCATCATTAGAAAGAAAATAGAAAGACATAAAATCTTAAAAGTTGCATATAGACTTGGATGACTAAACCATCTCAAATCAAAGGATTTCATGCGTTTTCTATATCATGTATTTGGGTTCGGTTCTGCAATTACTTATCTATATTTTGTGTCCTAATCTTGCTCATGCATTATTTAATTTAGGGATTTAAGTTTTAATCCCAATATTAAATTTTTAATTTGGTAATTCTTATGTGTGTGTAGGGGCGGACACAAAATTATACAATTAGGATGATCAGACCTAAGTTAATTTTAAAATTATTTATTAATATTTACCCGCTATTATAATTATATTACGCCTTATTTATTTATGAAAATTTTACAATGATTTCATTATGATATTTCGTAAAACTTCACGAAAAAAATCATTCAAACAATAATTAAGAGTATTTAGCGCATTTCATAAGATATGATATATATGTCATGAAATGATCTAGCTCTAATTTTAATTTAATTTCTATGTATATGTTTTATTTGTTTCAATTATTAAATTTTATGAGCATGTTAATTGATAAAATGCATGTGTTGTAATATTAATATTGGAGTAGATGATTTGGTAATATACTAAAGGTGTTTAAGTTTGTGTATCTTGAGTATTATATATGTGTGTGAACAATATAATTAATGCTTGTGTTGAATACGTGTTTGTGTTAGTATAAATTAGTAATAAATGTGTTAGTGAAAATTTTATTGATGCTAGTATTGTATATGTGTTAGTTTAGGTGTGATGTCTAATATTTGCTAAAACAAGCCTTTGAAAGTTCCTACAAATAGCAAAAACTTTTGCCCCATTTCAAGCCTAAAAACATCCCATTTTAAGGCTTAAAATGAGCCAAAATTCATGCAAATTGAAGCCCATGTTTTGGCTGCCATTAAAGTCAAACTTAAGATAATTACAAGCCTTATTTTTGTTTAAAAACATACTTTCTAAGGCAACCCAAAAATCCACACGAAATTCCTATATTTATCACTAAGTTCTCTTCCTTTGTCTCTTCAAGCAATACATTCTAAAACCCTTAGCGAGAACAAGTCTTAGGTTCTTATACTATTCATCAAGCTAAAGCTTCCCTAAGATAAGTTCATGCATATTTAAAAGATCTTTTACATGTTTAAGTTTCACTTGATATATGAGTTTCATATGCTATGTGAATGCATGTTGAAATAAGTTCTTGAGAAGTTTCATGTGTTAGTTGTGTGATAAGTTGCATTTTGATGTTATATGAACTTGTAATATATGTTTTATGTGTAAGTAGAAGTGTTGAAAGTTGTTGATGTCATGAAAAAGGGTTTATGCATACTTAAGGTGGTGTTGAGAAGTGAATGAGTTGTTGATTAGCTAAATGGTGTTATGAGCATGAAGAAGTGTTTGGTGTGTTGAATATGAAGTGATGAAGTGTTTAAGAGTTGATGGTTGTGATAGAAGTGTTTTGGTTGTGCTTGAATTGGTGGAGATGATATATGAATTGTTGGTTTTGGTTTCTTGGTTGAGATGAGTTGAGTTGGTGTTGATGTGTTAAATGCGATGAACATGAAGTTTATATATATTATGAGTTGATAGAATACATTTGAGATGAAGTTTGATGATGAAAATATGTTAAAGAAGGATTAGGATATGTTTAAAGTTGCAATTTTCAAAGTTTAAAACATGAGAGAAGTTTTGGGCAAATCACAGGCAAGATAAGTATTGTGATGAGCTCGGTTTTTTGAAAAACTTGTTAGGCAACTAATCACGGGCGACCTAAAGGGCGTGATTAGTTTTGACCATGAAAATTTTCCTCATCACAGGTGACCAAAAGGGTGTGATTTGCTCTGATTGTGAAGTTTTACTAAACCACGGGCGACCAAAGGGGCGTAATAAGTCCCATGCAGTGTGACAATGTTTTTGTAATATAATCATAACTTTTTAATTCGAACTCAGATTTAGGTGTGTGCTTGCTTAGGAAATGGATCTTTTTGGACTAAAATAAGATAGATTAATGATATTTAATATGTCATGATGATTTAGTGATATAATTAAGCATGGATCAAGTGGATTTGTAGGTTTAACAAATAATTGAATTTCCATGAATGTTAAGATAAAACTAGTTACATGTATATATGGATTGAAGTTAAAAATGATGATTTTGTGAGCTTATATGATCTCGATAAATGTATAAATGATATGTTATGACCTTTTGTTATATTTATTTGAAATTCCATGAGTGCTAGACTTAGATTTAGTTATATTTTATGCATAATACTAAGTAGAAATGTTAATTGAGATGATTTTCCTTATAACAGTGGTAGATGCTGCTTTGATATCTTCTCTTGATCCTCTTTTGAGTGCTTCTATTGGTTCTCTTCATAACACATGTACGTAGTGACTTGCTTGATTGTTTGCTAGGTTAGGCATATTCTAACTTGACTTAATTCAAGATGACTTAAGTTATGTTGTTTTAGTTTTGATTTTCGCTGTTGAATCCGGTCCGGAGAGTGGCATTATCTTTTTAATGTCATGATGCAATGACATGTTAGAATAGGCACTTAGGCTACTTATCATGATGCAATGACTTTTATTAGTGGCTCAGCGAGTAATCAATAGGGTGTTTGATAATGGTGTAACATTCGCTTATTCTTAAAAGGAAATAATATGATTTAGTTCAAGTGTTTATAAGAACAGTTGAATTAGATGATGTTATGAATTAAGTTAAGTGGAGTTGAGCAACGGCTAGGAGCCCTAAATGAGATTACTTTTTCTTTTAGCAAGTTTTGTAGGAGATATAAGTGTTCGGACTACTTATATCAACCCCTTGGGCAACTAATGTTACTTAGGACCCTTAATATCCTTATTTATCTCGGAGTTTGAATACTCTAGTGTTATTTTGTTTAATGAATTCTAATTAAAGATAATGAAATATGAGTTGTTGTATTACACTAGATTAGGTTTGCTTGCCATATCGCTTTTGGTTTTATTACTGTGAACTGGGCCTTTGGCTCACTTTTGCTACTTTTCAAGTGATGGTGATTGCTATGATGATTTGGGTTATGAGAGTGACTGGGAGAAATTCCTGGATGAATGGGACGAATAGAAACCCGGGTTTTGCTTATGGCTTTTCAAGAAAGTTTTTGTTTAAGATGTTTTGTTAAAGGATATGTATTTTGTATTTTGTTAGAAGGCTTGTTAGTTAAGCCTTATGTTATAAAAAAAATTTCAAGTTTATTTTCTTTATTAGTTTGAGACTATTGTGTCATCTATTCGACACAAAGTTTATAAATATTTTCTGAAAAATGTTTTATTTGTGTATAGATTATTCATGTGAGTAATCCTTTGGTAATAAGTCTTTATATAAAGTTTTAATGGTTTTAAACGAACAATTCACATAATAGTTAGATTTAGGACAACCTTATATATAATATGAAAATATTATATGTCGTTGGGGATTTGATTTACTTACTATTAGTATTAAGTAGGTTGGGTCTTTGCATGTCACTTGAAAATTTATTATTAATAAAAAATATAAAGTTAATATATGTATAAATTTTTAATAAAAATAAATTATAAAATATATCTAGATAGGATATTTATTCAATATTTTGTGTTCATTTTCCTAGCATTACATGTAGAAAAAAATAATGTTACTAAATAAAATTATATGATCAATGTGCAATGCAATTGCTTTTAGCACAAATAGATCATAAAATATGTGAAAGTGATTGCTTTTAGTACAAATAGATCATAAAATATATGTAGATAAGATATTTATCCAATAATTCATGTATATTTAAATAACATTAATTGAAGGAAAAAAAGTACTAAATCAAATTATATGATTAGCATGCAATAATATTCAATAGTAATATGGTTAATAATAATTATTACCTTGTGGTATACTTTGAACATAAAATAGCAATTAGTAAGAATTTATTTAGTTTGACAATTTTATGATGAAAGAATTTAATATCATTAGTTATTATGAAGAAAAAGTTAAAAAGAAACATATTGAAAGGCCCTGACATGCCAAATTTCTCATATTAGACATGCTGAGTCTCCTAGCCATGTATAATACCTAAATACTACACGTAAGGTCATTTGAAAAAGGTGGTGTTTATGTCGATTGACTATTTAACCTATTTAGAAATAAAACTTATCAAAAAGCCAACTCATCAACTCAATTGGTTAGAGGTGTTGCCTTTGGGACAAACAAAAGGCCTAGATCAATGGTTCGACTCCCATAAGTTGCAACTTGGAGTCAACTCTACCTAAGAAAACAATACCTCTTGTGCCTGAGAGTGCGCTAGGAGACTAGTGTACCTGACATCATGATCTTTGCTTAAGGTGGCCAGAGGGCTTAGGGGCACCTCCACATTGCGGTGTGCCGGGGTGGTAGATCATGACACATACATATATCATGGATACAAAAATAGATACTTAACCACTTTACCACACTTAGTTTTATATCATAATTTTCTCTTTATAATATATATATATATTATATAACATATATAAATTTTTATTTTTATAAAATATTTAAAAATTAATTTTTCTTAAGTCTGCCCCTATGTCTGTGTATATATATTCTTTATACTATTTTTTCATTTTATGCATTAGTTTATAGGTCGTATGTGTTTTTTAGATTTTATAATGTTCAATAGATTACCATTATTTTTTTTAATTTATTTATTTTAAATTAAATAACCTTTAGTATTTTGTAAACCGGTTTTTATTTAATAATTTTGCTTCAAAATTTATAATGATTTCAATATTTGTAAAAGTTGCTCATACATGTGATGTGATTGTAAAACTTATATGATAACAATTTCATGGTGGTTATAATGATTATAATTGCAAAATCAAATCAATTTTCAAAAACTAAAAATGAGGACTAAACAACTCGATGGAGGAAAAATGAATCTTAACTGTTAAATTTTAAGTTAAATTAACAATTTCTTAAACAGCTGGCAGCACGTATTATTTAATGGTTTTTTAATTTGCAGACATAAAATATTTGGTTCGCAAGCTATGTGATCACAAAATTTAAAGCATCAATGCGAAATTAATGAGAGACATAACCAGATATTGTATTATGTGCAATTAAAGTTAGAGAATTTGTAATTTGAGATTAAATGACATTTGGTTCATAACTTATAGTTATACCCATTTTATATATTAGGTCGATCGGATAATTAGACGACTTATGTTATATCTTATTTATAATTAAAATTACACTTTACGAATTTTCTAGTGATATAAACTTCTAGAAATAAATAATTTTCCTTTATTTTTATTTAAAATAACATATTAATTAAGGAAACACAAAATTGATTTTGATAAATTTAACAATGTAGACAATAAAATGAAATACAACTAATGTACATGTGCTATAATATAATCAAAACTAAATAATAGGCACCAAAACGTATGAAAATATAATAGGCTTAACTTCTTCTCTGCCAATGAGGCAGCGGACTAAAACCAAATTCAAGAAATATGTATTAAATTATAAATAATAACAATTTAAACACTAAATTGTCAAAATGGAAAGTTTTAATATCGTTTATCCCAATGTAAACCTAAGCTTAAAAACAATGAATTCTTTACTTTTCATATTAAGAAAGAAGTACAAATAATTAAAAAAAAAAAAAGAGAGAGAGGGATACAAAGAAGAGATTATGGTAGAAAATTTAAGTCAAGAACTCATATTAATAGATGTATTGCAAAAGCTAGTTGATCCTTCCGGTTCAACCTGATTAAACCTAATTAGATATTGGAAACGGTTCGATCTAACCCTAGTTCAACCCAGCTTTATTTATTGACCCATTAACCCTCTATTATATCTAGATTAAATCTCTACAAGAAAACTGAGTTTTAAAAATAAAAATTTTGTCTCTTAAAGTAAATTTTTATGGAAAAAATCACTGATTCTATTTATATTAATAGAACTTCTTTTGTCCATTTTTCATCATTGAATGTCATAAGATTTTTATATTCTAAAAGCTAGTTTTGTTGCAGTGAATCCCATATGGATTTGAGGACATTAACTATTAGTAGTGATAACAATATATGGGTGTGCCTAGAAACAACTAATGTCGAGACGACATATTATTGTCTAGGGGTGTGCATGGTTCGATTAATCGGTTCATGAACCATTTTTTTTAGTCGAACCAAAATGATTGGTCTTTTAATATTGTGAATCTAAACTGATCCATTATTAATGGTATCTATTTTTTGGTTTTCGATTTTTAACCATTCAACATAATAGTTAATTAAAAGATATGGTTAACTATATTTTTAGTTATAACCATGAAAAGTTAAACTCTTTTATTTCATAATTATATTTAAAAATTACAAATAAACAAATCAAATAACTACACAACCAACAAATCAAGAATATAAGTCTAATATAACATTACACAAATTAAAACTTGATTTTTCCTTCTTAATCCAAATTATTAACACAACAATAACATAATGATTAAAATATAAAAGTTCCAATTACAACATGTCTCAAATTACAATGGATTTTAAGATTTTTATATTTGTCTATATATATCTTTTAAAAATTAATCATATGTGTATGTATATTATATAATATATTTATAAACATCGAACCAGTGAACCATTATCTAGTGGTTACAATATATTGAAACTAAAGATTAAAAAAGTAAAAACAATAATTTTAAAGGAAAATTAACAGATTTATAAGTTAATCATATTTTTTGGATTAACTTTTTATATTCGGTTGGGCTTTTTGGTATTATGATTTTTTTTTTTTTTCTTTTACACACTCCTAGCATTATTCTCTCCAGTCTCCAACTATCGAGCCCGAGCCAGGTCATAGATTTTCTACTATTGAAAACACTCATCGCGTTGTATTAATTAATAGCTGCATATCAAGATATTGATATTGGAGTGAAAATACAAAGCAGCATAGGTGATATTCAACTCTTCACTCAACCTCATGCACCGGATAGACATGAAATAATTACTATTCCGTTTAGAAAACACTCATTTGTGTACTTATCTATTTTCCACCATACAATGCAACATATCCCGACAAAATACTAAGAAAACGTGACGGTACTCGCCAAATGTCTGGTGATGAAAATCGGTTATTTTCATTACGAAAATGTTTTATTAGCGGACAAATGTGGGTGAAGTTTGATCTAGACGTACACCTCATCTTTTCTAACGATGATTTCCATTTTGATGATAAAGCCTGGCATATAAAGGGGATAAAAATGGGATAAGCGCCTGAATAATTATATTTGGATGATTCCATGCTAATTTTTGCAATTTAATACTTATACTTTGTAGCAAGGGAAGAAATCCATTTGTCAATTTCTTACACCTTGCATAAGAGTGAAGTGCCTTACCAACTGAGATCTAGAAATTATGAAAATTACCCAATTATAACTGCAAAATTGTTCCCATCTGACAACAAAAGAAATTAAACAGGCAGACCAACTTTCATAATTCCATCTCGGTTTAATATAACATCTGCTAACGTGTCTATTTAACAAGGATATTGAATTGAACTCTGTCTGAAAGTATGAGCACTGGATTGTAAATGCTAAAATATAAAGCATTAAGTCGTTCAAATTTGATGGCGTCGGCACTTATACTGCCTTTGTCCATATGTAGAGTATATGAGGAAAATGGGAAGCAACACGACATGGGTATTTTTTTGAGGTGTTGAATTCAAACATAGTCGACAAAAATGCATGATGATTATGTCATGCCTCAAAATTGAATGGTGAATTGCCAAATGCTCTACAATGGTATGAGTGCTAAGAACAAACTATATAAACCATAACCTATTATAAAAGTCACGACAAGAAAATTGAGTTTTAGCAACTGAGCTTCTATCTCTACGATAAGAATCGTTGATGATTCTATTTGCCGATTAAAACTTAAAATATATATATACAGAAATATATATATGTTTTAGTGTAAGATAAAAATAAAATATTATATTAAACCTAAAATCATCACATTTTAATATGATGAGGCATAAGAATTATATAAGATTTTATTTTATAAGCTTTAGAAAAATTATGTGGGTTTAATATAATATATTTTATTATATGTTTAGCTTAGGATCCATTTAAATAGCTCGTGACTAGCTAATTTATATAAATGAGCCTAGACTTTAAGATTTAACATTATATTCATTGCAAACATCAATTTAGTACAGACTAAGTAGCTTGATGATAAGATAAACACATAATGCACTCTCATTAATTGCATCAAATTATAAAATTTATAAACTCAAGTAAATCCACTGACCGTGCTAGGGAAGTGTACCTATCTAAAGTAGTATAGAATTAAAAACAAGTATCATTATCAAGGATCTAAGGAGCAAGTACTAATATTACTTATTCTCTAGTATGTAGCCTAAATCTTGATATGAGATTAATGATGTAAACTACTAATTAATCTATTTCAACAAACCCTAGAGTTTGAGTGTTTTGTTCAATCACAAAATATACCCTTAATCTTGATCCATATAGATCTTAATTTTCTTATGATAATGGATTAATTAATGAATTGTTTATACTTTGCACTGCAGGAATTCTCAATTAAATTAATTATTCCCTCAAGTTAGTTAATTCCTAACCTTACATGAGATAGTGGAGACATCTCCCTCACTAACGCCATATAAGATTGCATTAACGTTCATAATTCCCAAATAAAGATTTAATATTTGTGCAGAAAATCGAAGTTTCCCTACTTCTAGGTGAAATTTGCAATCTCTTTATCAATGAATATCTATCTTACTAGATGAAACCTCTTCATATATAACAAGAATCAGGCATGCAATTAACTTGTGCACATAAATTAATCACAAGACAATTAATATATATGAATAGATACAAAGGTGTAAACTTTCATTACTCAACAGATTTAGCACATGGGTCTAGGCCCTAAGACCTAGGATAAAGAAATCTACTCTTTCATAAGATTTACAATACAACACAAAAGCTAGAAGAATAGACAACGAACATGATGTAAAAGATAAAGTCCTTATAGATATTTTGTGATATCCGATGATGTCCTTGCACTTCTCCACTTGAAGCTCACAATTTCTCTCCTAAGGTTTGGAAAATATGATCTAAAATTTATTAAGTATGAAAAAAAAGGCAACTTACCCTACACCACTATGCTCGGGGGAGGGCTCAAATCCAAAGTTTTGTTGACATTGGAGTTTATAATGTGCAAAACCTATGTTGACTGGCGGGGCAGCTATCAGAAGCATCGTTTCTTCTCTATTTTCTTTTCAGATTGTTCCCTTCTTCTCTTCCCTGCTTGTGTTAAAGGAGGGGCTGAAATTTTAGAGTCCTCTTATTTGTTTCCTTGCATTCATCATGGCCATGTACAAGGTAGTGCATGTACAAATTTAGCTATTGTCCATATTTCGCTAATTTCACCTTGATTTTGCTTGAATCATCTTTAGTTTCTCCAAATAACATCTTTTAGTCTTGGAATTAATATTTTAGCAATTAAATATCTTTTTCTTGATAAAATTATAAGAAATATATATCAAATATATCCAAATAACCACAATAGAAAAGGGTCTATCGACACTTATCAAACTTCATGCACTTAATTATTTACTAATCCTCATGCAAACAAAATAAGGACAATAATTTATCATCAATTATACTCATTAAAAAATATCATATTGCAAGTTGCGTTCTTTAATTTGGTTAGTCTAAAGTAACTCATTAGTGCTTACCACTCAAACCTACCATAATTGTATTTATACTTGGCATACTCAATCAAATCTTTTAACATTAATCTAAGAAAATCAAACTATTATCCACACCATTTCATAATGATAAGGGCACATTATACTCCTATTTTATTGAGCAAATTATGAATAATTACTATTGATTTTATAGAAATTATAAGGAGATGGTTCTTAATTATATTTATTGTGACATTTCATGTCTTTGAAGACTTGGAGTGAAAAAACGAGCAATTTAGAGGAGTTTTACACAATTGAAGAAAATTTGAATAACTTAGGCTGACCTACAATTTGCACCTGCAATGTATGCCATTGGCCTTGCCTGGCCTATATTTTACACCAGCATTTAAGCCATTGGCCTTAAGCCAGCCTATAATTAGTTGGAAGCCCTCCTTTGTTTATCCTATAAATATCCCTTGTGTTGACGATTAGGGTATCTTTTTGGCTATTTTGGAGAGAAGAGCAAAATAGAGAAAATACACAATAGCTTAGTTCTTCTTTTTCTTTAGCTTTTTCTTTTAATTTTCGTGAGGATTAAAGGATGGGGATCCGTAACCAAGGTGATTCCGTTCTTTTTGTTATGTCCATTTTATGGATGGTGTTCGATACCTGTTCCTTTTGCACTTATTAAGGTTTTAAGTTGATGTTTGGGTTAAATTAATTAGTGTTCACTGCTATCCATTGATTATTGCTTGTGTGATCCGTTTGTTAGTGTGATTTTACTGAGCGTGTATTTTGGGTTTTACTTGGAATTTATGTTAGATTAGGATAGTGTTTGAGAAAACCTTTTTCTAATCAAATCTACGAATCTCTAACTTAGATTAAAAATCACATAAACATATGGGTTTTTATTCAATTAGGGTTTAGGGAATTAACACGAATTAGTCGATTTGTCACTTTTCTAGAGATAGGAAAAATTAATTGGTTAATCTTGAGTAATCACTTGCTTTGAAAAAAGGATTTTTTTTACTTGGTGGTTTATTGATTGAAGACCTGAACCCATTATCAAGTTGGATTTGCAAGCATGATTTCATTTGGTAGGATTAAATCATTTGCTCTAAACCTAAAATCATTTTAGGAGTTTGAAATCCTAAAATCTCTATAGAGTAATTGTAAACCCTCGGATTTTTTCATAACACTTAGAAAATAATCATGGAATTAAAATACCAAATCGAAACCCTAAAAGCCGACTAAGTTAAAATCAAACCCTAAACAATATCAAATACAAATTTTCATGGCCTTAAGAAAAAGAGAACCTTCAAAAACAAAAATAAAAATTCAATAATCGTTCTACTCAAAATCCAATCATGAGACAATTCATTTATCTGATCCCTAACACATATATAGAGATGGAATATCCAAATAATATTCAACAAAAAAATTATAGAACCTTAAGCGTTTCGGTTAATTTTGAAATAAAAAATCTAAACTAATACTGAAAGTCAAACTGAGTCAATCACACAACCCTAGACTTGATTAAACAATCCCGATAATTGAAAAATATTAAATAAATGATAAAGATAAACTAAAACATAATTTTTGAACAAAAAATATAACATGGCCAAAAATCCCAAAATTTTATGATCTTACGAATAAATTAAAAAGCTGGAAGTGAAACCGAAATCCTAAAATTCAACAAAGTCTATAAGAAACCCTAGTATTTAGATCCGGTAAGCCTATGCTCTTAAACCTTAAACAAAAGAATCAATATAATTTTGGATAATAGTTCGTAATAATATATGGGAGCTTAAAAATATCACATTCGCTAATTTTTAGTGTATATCGAATCCAAACAAGATCAGTTTTCGAAAAATGTGCCCTGGTACATCAGAACAGTAAAAATGTTTTGATAACACCATTAGACTCGTAATAATGTAAGGAATCCAAAAATATCAGTTTCATAATTTTTTCGAAATATAAAAATATCTAATATAGCCCGTTTACCCGTACTTTTATTATTATCAGTATTTTATTTGTCTAGTCTACTATTCATTACTATTTCACTATCTCTGGTTTTTCTTACAACCTTCTTCTTACGATCTACACACCTATTCTTACACTTTTACATTTCCAATACAACTTTATTCACATCACACCTTACACATTATCTCTTTTCATTACAAAAATACAAAATTTAATCAAAACTCTCTCTCCCTTCATCTACATTGCCATCGGCCATCTCTCTCTCTTTTCTAATTTATTTCTTTTTTAATTTATTTTATTACATCTAATTTTCGTCCACATTTATCTATAAATACCCTATTTTCCTCCGCTTCTTTTACAAACTTATTTACCATAACAAAATTCTCCCAAAATCACTCCTTAAATCCTCTCTCCAAAAATCACTTTTCACTTTTCCAAATTTCCCATATTTCGTCCACTCACATACTACCAAAACCTTTATTTAACTACTACCCACATATTACTATAACCATCTCTCTTCTCTTTTAACAAAATACATTACCTTGGGTAAAACCTCTTATATTTATTTTTCATGTGATTTAACTTAACATGACCATAGTGTGTATTTCCTAAAACCTATAAGGTTATGGAAGCAACAATATATTCATGTTTTGTTCTTGTTCTTGTTCTTGTTCTTGTTCATGTCTAAACTTCTTTGAAGTTTTTATTGTTATTATATTGTTATTATGTTGCTATTATTATCATTCCTCCTAATCCAACTTTATATATTACTATGTATATATACATCTATATTTCTTAGAGCCTAAATGCTCACTAACTTTCACTAACTTGCTTTTATTATTATTATTGCTCTTATTATTACTTTCTTTTTATTTTTCTTTTTCTTTTTCTTTTTCTTTTGGGACTAGTCTATTCTTAGTCTCAGGTTGCCTTGATGAAGCTAAGGTTCCCAATACTTAATCAAGTTACCTTGATGAAGCTAAGCTATCCAATACTTTATCTTATTATTTTGCTTTTTTGGCTTCTTATAATCTTTCCTATATTATTATGTGATATTTTCATCTTTTCCATACTATATAATCATGTGCATGCATCATTATAATGATATTGTCTCAACAAATTTAAAGTGGAATTCTCTTTAATAAAGGAAAATGGAACCAAACTCTTTTATTATCTAACTTTGAACTTAAACAACGATTTTATCACCAAAAATATGGAAAAAATATTTTTATAAATTCTTTTAAAAAATTTCGACAAACCCATCATAAATTTCCTTCAATAACAATAAAAGATGATTTTTACCAAAGAAATTAAATAAGGAAATAAATACTATCTTTTTATGATGAGTAACATAAAGTTTATTAAAATTTAATGTTAATAACTCTTTGATATTCAAATTTTTCATAAAAACTTAATTATAGGCTTTCTTTTCTAACTCCATAATAAAAACCAATAACTGAACTAGTTTTCAAAGTTAAGATAAAATTAACTCATTAAGTTAAAATCCACTTAGAAGTAAAATCGATATACAACTTAAGAAAACAAGTTTAACGAAGTGATAACCATTTTTTTTTTTATGGAATTAAGGAAATACAAATAACATTTATAATGACTAGACAACCACTTGTAACAAACTATAGATTTTCAAATGAAGGTCCATGTATGGAAAAATCATGAATTAATAAAGAAATATTGTAAGCATGGAGGTTTAGAATAAGTCACTCACAAAATTTTCTTATATGCTAAAACTTGAAACATTTTTTATACAACTTAAAATAATTTTTCCTCATAACCACATAAAGGTTCATATTTTCGAAAACAATTAGTTAAAAGAGTTTAACATGAAAATAAAACATTCATGGGCTCAAAATAAATATAAAATCATGATTTTCTTTAATTAAGTTTCACACTTACAAAATCTAAAAATTAGAATTTTATTTAAAAAGTCAAACTTAGAAAATTCTTTAAAGAAATACAATTAAGTTTTTATGTCACAAATAGGGAAAACCATGTTTTATAAAAATAAATTGTTGAATAAGAATTTGTGAACATTATAAAACTTATAATGATTTTAACAGTGTATATATTGAATTATGACATTCTTGTTACTAAGTCACAAATTTACAAAATGACAAATTAATCACAAGTCAAAGAATGACGCTTCACAAAACTCTATCTTCACAAAATTGTTTACAAACTTTATTTTGAGGCAACATTATTAAAATCATGCATACAATATGAGACTATGTATATGTGTGTATATATATTCAAAAGATTTTTCAATCATATGAATATCTATATTTTTGCTTAAAGATTTTTGTATGAAGAAAAGTTTGAAAAATTGTGTTTAAGGAATTGGAATTTCGTAATGATTCTATACCCTATCGTTTCCAAAACTAAATGGATTTTTATGATAAAAATAACCTTAGAAATAGATAGATCTTTTTGGAGTAGGCATAAAATGACATATAATATGCGAAATTCCGAGTTAAAATGAGCAAGTTATGGCCATTTAAAGTTGGAATTTCATTCTATGCGATTTTTTACGAACATAGTGAAATAGAATTAGAAAGTTTAAGTAGAAATTATACGAAATACTCATCATGGGTATTTCTTTTGTCTAGATGACGAAGAATACGAGATTTCCTTTCTAGAAGACTACTACAACTAAGAAGATGCGATATGAACGAGTGAGTTTTCCTTACGTTTTATGTATTGATATATGTACTTGTAAAATGGAGCACTAGATATTAGGGAAAGATAACACTGATATGCATGAGAGTTATTATGGGTACTATATATGTGATTCGTTATGTGTGATCAATAAATGATAAGTATATCAAAACTCGACTGATTGATTAATATAAATTGTCTCTATGTATATTGTTGCGTGTGTGTGCAAATATTGATTGATCACCTTAAATGGATTAATGTCGAATGGGAAATTTTTTATAACTAAATTTCACATGTATATCACTTAAAATATCATTTTCGCATTTTGCTACTACTTCTTAGCGTAGGACCGAAAAGACAAGTTGCCTAGCTACATTTTGAGGAATTAAGACGTTTGGGGAATATGGGCCCATGGTGTAGCTGAGCCAGAATAATCGCTTTAGGTAAGAAAAGCCTGAAGACTAGTAGTACGGTTCATTAGAATCCAAAGACGAGTGCAAAATTTCAAGGAGGTTGTTGGTAACCCATTTAAATCATTCCCTAACCACCGAATGGAGGGGTAAATCCATTCTACATACGAAACCGGATAGTCATATGTATTGTTTGATTATATGGTTGTTGCATTTCATATGTTTGCTTAATGGACTTATTTGAATGCTTTGTTATAAGTACATTTTCGCGTAAGGAATATCTCACTAAGCTAGTTATGCTTATTCCCCAATAGATTTCTGATGTTGTAGGATTATTGTTTTTATGCCAGAGACCACCATGACTGTTCGGGTAGAACCTACGTTTTTAGAGAGCTTTTGGAGAATTT
The DNA here is from genome assembly GCA_024138025.1 of Combretum micranthum. NCBI lineage: Eukaryota > Viridiplantae > Streptophyta > Magnoliopsida > Myrtales > Combretaceae > Combretum > Combretum micranthum. The sequence continues at coordinate 2,115,709 of JAMXBD010000059.1, read as the reverse complement.
TATTTGAAGATTTTAGATTAGATTTCCTTCATAAATCTTTTAGTTTTAGTTGTTTGATTTTTTGAGATGATGTTATTATGGAGGTTTATCAGGGGAATGCCCCGTAAAAGTTGTAAGATCTTATATTTTGATAAATCATAATGGTATTGCTTTGATTGCTCCGCTACCATTATCTTAAATTGCATGACTCTACTAACCTCCCTTTGTTGTGAATGTACGCCTTGTACCAATATGAAAGCTTCCAAGTAACTAGGGTAATCATTCTCAAGTTTTAATATTATGTACGACGGACTGTCACATTTAAGGTTCCCGTATCAAATAACCACCTCCAAAGCCTTAAAAGAAACATAAAGTTAAATAAAGCAAAAGCAGCTTGGTTGCATCTGACCACTTACTAGAGAGAATATAAACTGTTCAGCCATCTCTTCAAGCACAACAACCTAGTATGAAAGTATATGGCATCCATCATTCCCTTGGATTTTTTCTTCTTTGATTGAAATTCCCCTAAATTTTTTACAACCTTCAGAGGGGGAGGTATTAGCCTCCATCTTTTCCTCTTCCTCTAGATGTGTTTTTGCCTACTAGTTTTCAACTTAGTTTTTTTTTTTTAATCGATAGGGTAGAAGAATCTTGTATAGTCAATAACAGGGTCAGACTTTGCTCTTACGAGGGACCAAAGCCTACGTATACTAACTAAGTTTTTTATATTCATCAGATTAGCATAACAATTGACTGATTTTCAAAGAGATTATTCACGAGGAATCACTAAATGATAGACTTCATATGCCTCTTTCACAAAAAGGTTAGAAGGGCCCTCAGAGTTTTTGAAAAGTAAATATACTAACTAGCAAGTTCAGAAATACAACCATTTATCTTTAAACTAGGGGCTTTGACAACTTCTACAACTATAGATTCAATCATTAAAAAGCAAGTAAATTTGCCCCACTTAGATTTCATCCTAAAACTTTAACTAAATATATCAAGTTCAAAATAGGTGAGTAAGGAACACAAAGCCATTATACTTTATCTTTTGAATGCTAACATTAGAAAAGAATGAGTACAATTTCAAGGTCCTTATCTTTTCAAAATATATTAGCTTTAAAGCTCATTTGCAAACTCATAAATGGGAGAATTTGATTAACAAGTGTATAGATACTATTAAGCGCAATTAAGACCCAAATAATTTCTTTCTTAGTATACCCGCTCTCTAAACTTAAGTAAGATATTGTCCTTAATGTCTTCCCAATCAAGCACATGTAAGGAAAAAGGAAAAGAAAGAAATTAAAAAGAAAATGATACTAGAACTTCCCTAGATTTTCAAGATATTAGTAACAAGCATCCATATTTGATAAACAAGAATGAAGTGCATCATCATCAGCTATCTTATGAACCCATCAACAAAAGTTCATGCTACAAAAGTTCTAAAAAGAAAACCCTTATGTAGCAAATCCAATAATCCTCCCACAAGGGGGTTGAATCTCTTTTTCCTCACTCCAAAAATGAGTAGGAAACATGATATGGAAATTGAAGTACGTGTGTGATAAATTAAAGCAATACTAAAGAGAAAAAGAAGAGGGAGCAAGGATGGGTTAGGGTAAAATGGAAAAGGAGAGAGAGAAAACAAATAGAATGTGATTTTGGGAAGTTGCAATTCTGCCCTCCCTTTTACACGGCTTGTGCAGAAGCAAAGGGAAAAACCAGAGGGCACAACAAAGTGTGCCTTGCATCCTTACACTATCCTAAGCACGGCCGTGCTTAAGGCAATGTTGGAAACAATAATGACAAAATTGAAATACGAAGCTCCTTAAGCAAAATTGACTAAGTGTATACCAATCTCTCCCCATTTGCATCAAGAAATATGTAAGTTTTCACCATGATTTTAGCTCCTTATATGCCTAATACACTTAGAAAAAGAATGACACATTACGTCACTTTCTTAAGCAACTGAAGCTTACAAATTTGTGCCTTTCCCTACACTTAGGATTGAACTCTCACCTTGTTATAAATGTGTAAAAACACCCCTAACCTGCGATTTTGATAGAAAAATTGACTTATGATAGTGAAAACAAAAGAAAACAAAAGGAGTTCAACTTATAAAAGTTAGTCATGGGTTGCTTCCCAAAAAGCGCACTTTTTTAACATCGTTTGCTCGAAGTTTGGTGTTAACCTTTTGACTTAGATCCTATGGAAATGTGTCCTACTCACATATTTCTAGAGTCGATAAGGGGAATTCCTTTCTCATTCATGCTCCAATTCTGTTAAGTTCAATTCCCCTATTATCAGATGTCATGGGTTTTTGATAGAAAGCGAATTTATAAATCAGTGTTGGCTCAAAGTCCATAATATAACCTATAGGCCTTGGTATATCTCATGAGGTTCATCTGCTCCCAAACATAGAGAGAAATTGATATCTTCAACTTCCATCTCTCTAACCTTCTTTTCTTTTCGTAAATGGTGGAATGTCCTTTAGATTTGTGTTCGCAGGGATTTGAGTACTAGGGAAAAAATTACGATATAACACACTAGTCTCCTCACATTCATCCTTTCCTTTAGATTTGTGTTTTTAATTTCTTGACGTACCTAAAAGTCTACCTATCTTAGAACCATGTGTCTTTGAAGAACTATAGGCATATAAATCATATTTGAGGACATGTGGGGTATTATCAGGATCTTCCTTATAGTGTTTATCCTCATTTTCGTCTTCCTACTTGCCGCATTCCTCATCTGTATGCGTGTTCTTATATATGGCCAAGTGCCACTCACAGGTTCCTATAAAGGGACTACGAGGAGCACTCAAAATAGCTATAGCTTTTTCCATCTCAATATGTTGTATGGAAGAAGATGATGAAACTTGACCTTCCATGATAAATTTCTCCTTATTAGCATAAGCTTCACACCATTCTCCTCTAGGTGACCCTAATGAAATAGAGGGGATTGAAATAACCTCAGTCCTAGTTACACATGTCATAACCAGAGGAAAAGTATTTTCCATGGATTGGTTGTTATTTCCTTTGCCATTGTCTATCACTTTAATTATCTCAGCATCTTCTTTGATAGATTCTTTTTTAATAGCCGGCTAAATTGTCTTATTGGAGGGACCCCCTTCATAAACCTCACCTTCCTTAGAATAAATAGAATCCACTTGGATTCCTTTACACTTGTCTTTTTCTATACCTCCATTTTTTGGCACATACTTTTGCTAGACTATCTTAGTTGCTGGAACCCTCCGTGTGGTTTTTGTCTTCTTTAGTGGAGGAGCTTTTTCGGTCTATTTCACACTCCTTTCAACTTGTGTTTCTTTCATAGAAGTTTTCTTCACATAACATTCATCCACAGAATGTCCCATTTTGTAACAATAATTACAACACTTGGGTATATTTTCAAATACCTCTCTTTGAAATAAACCATTCTTTTCATTGCCTATCCATATCCTTTCCTTATATGATTTAGAAGCATCTACTTCAATTAGTACTCTAGCTACTAATGGTTTTGTGAGATTTACAGTATGCTCATCAAGTGTCAGTGGAGAACCGAAAGTAGATGCCAAAGCAAATAGAATTGATTTTTCGAAACAATGAACGGGAAGATGAGGAAAAGCAACCCATATCGGTGAAACTCGTGATTCCTACATCAAATGAGTAGTAGGTGACCAATTTACCCAATGCATATCCGTTGAGTTAATATTCAATATTTTTCTCCCAAATTTAAATGTAGTCTTTTTCCAATGATGGTCTAATGAGTACTTGTCTTTCATTCAAAAAACCAAGCTCCAGGGACCCTTTAAAACTAGAAGCCACAAAGAATTCTATGAAAAAAAAAAACCAAATAATAACTTGTAAAAATAGTAAATAGAATATGATGTTTAAGAATTAGTCATAAATTATAAGAAAAAAATGACAAGAAGTGATATTTGAAAAATAATGAAACTAGTAATGCATAGTAATAGTAAAATATCAGACAAGTTACCGATATCAATAAAATACACAAATATGAGCTATATCTGACATTTTATAACCCGAAAAATTTTTAATATGATATTTTATGAATATCTAAATATTTTTTTAGTATAATTTCATTATAAAAAAATTTCACCTTATTTTGCATATTGGTAGTCGGATATAGAAACTGATCTTGTAAAGATCCGAAACGATTGAATTTTTTATCTATATGATCTTTTTAAGATTTATACTATATATATAACTCATAATTTGAGTTTATCTTATTTTTATTGTTTTAGGATTTCTTGCACGGTTTTACCATATCTAAATCTTCTAAAGCTTATTGTTTGATTTAGTTGGCTTTTAGGGTTTAACTTCCAATTTCAGTTCTAAACTTACTTTAGGACTATCATAAAAATCTAAGGGTTTACAAGCTTACCCCCACCCCTAAAGAAGTTTTTCCTTCGAAACTTGACTAGCATACCTAATTCCTCGAACAGATTCAGGTATTTGCATTGTATCTCATCCCCTACCTCTTAGGTTACTTTCTTATGTGTATGATTTCTCCAAAGGACTTTGACGTATGTAATTTCCTTGTTCCTTAGCTTTTGGATTTTTCGATCCAAAATTTGCATAAGGTGTTTCGCGTAAATGAGGTTTTCTTTTAGCAACACTGGTTCTAACTCCATTACTTGATCTTGATTGACTACATGCATGTGTAGAATTGATACATGAAATACATTGTGCACTCCTGACAGATTTGATGACAAGGCTAGGCGATAAGCTAAATCTCCAACTCGTTCAAGTACTTCGAGAGATCCGATGTATCATGGACTTAGCTTTCCTTCTGAGTGTACATGATGTGTACTTTTGATTGGGTTCACATTCAAATACATATGGTCTTCTACAAGAAATTCAAGAACCCGTCTTTTCTGATCTACCCAACTTTTCTATCTAGCTTAAGCCTATTTCATTCTTTATTGGAATACTCTTAATTTGTCCATTGCATCTCGTATCAAATCTAGCCTGATGGCAAGCTTTTCTACATCATCCTATAACAAGGGTGATCTACATCATCGTCCATGTAAGGCTTCATACGGTGGCATCTAGATTATCGAGTGATAACTATTGTTGTGAACAAACTCTATTAATGGAAAATGAGCATCTCAGCTTCCTTTGAATTCCAGGACACAAGCACGTAACATGTCTTCCAAGGTTTGAATTGTTCGTTCTAACTGGCCATCGGTTTGAGGATGATAAGTTGTATTGAAATGTAGCTCTGTCCCCATGTACTTTTGTAAAATCATCCAAAACTTGGATACAAATCCTGGGTCTTGATCGAACACAATTCTGGCAGGTACTCCATGTAGACATATTGTCTCCTTCATTTAGAGCTTAGCTAGCTTTTCCATGGAGAAAGTCATGTTGATCAATAGAAAACGAGCTGATTTGATCAAACGATCTACCATGACCCAAGCGGCATCATATCCCATTGATGTCCTTGGCAATCTGCACACAAAATCCATCGAGATCTAATGGAATAAGTTACTCGTATGTACGGGACTATTTGCTTGAAGCCTATTGGAAATCTCATCTAATTTCTTCATGGCTTTCCTCCAATGTCTAGATGTTTTCTTTAGGAAAGCTTTCATTTCTTTCTTCGATATAGAACTTGATAGTGCCAAAGGATCTTGCAAATCTGTTTTAATTGGACAAGGCTCGACCTCTTCATCAAGTGATTTCCTTGGAAACTCTAATGCATATCGGTGATCATTCTTCCATCGTTGCCATTTTTTATCTGCACCCATTAGAAATCTTTTAATCTCTTGCATGCTTTCAATTGGAGAAAATGAGTCATTTGATGGAATAGAGTCTATGTCAGTGTTCAAAGCACACTTATTCTTCACCAGTTCCTTACGAGTGTCGTCAGTCACAGTAGGTTAGTCGCAAGTATGTGACTGATATTCTTGTGTTGAATCAATTGTAATTACCTCTTTGCCTTTATAAGACGAATTAGTAATAGATTTTGGTACATATTTCAACCGTGAAAATGTTGTTTACCTTTTTGAAATTTTGGGATCTTTCCAAAAACATTCATCATCTCAATGACCTAATTTAAAGCAGCTGGAACAATATTTGGGGATGTTTTCAAATATCACATTTTGATGAAAACCATCCTTTTTATTTCCTACCCAAATGCAATCCTTTTGAACCTTAAAGCCATCTAACGCAACAAGGACTCTAGCAACAGATGAGCGAGTAAGATTTAAAGTTGGTCCATCAATTTTCAGAGGCGTACCAAATGCAGATGCCATAGTGTATAAAATAGATCGTTAAAATAAATGTAATGGCAGAGCAGGAAAGCACATCCATACCGGTGAAAGAGCCATGTGGGAAGAATGACTCCACTTCACTACATGCATGATGGATGAATTAATATCCCATAAACGTCTTTCCTAAATCTTTAGGTTATCTTCTTGACATGTTGGCCTAATAAGAACTTTTTGTTAATTAAGTAGACCAAATTAAACTTTATCCTTAAAGCCTTGATCACGAAAAAATTCCCTTATTTGTCCCATAGTAGGACGAGACTTAGAGAAAATTCCACCAAATAATATTTACATGAAGAACAAAGGAAATCGATTTCCTCATCAGATAAAAATAGTTGCAGGTGTGCTAAAAAATACAATTTGCAATTTAATAAAGCTAGTTTGGCGGTAGAAATTTACTTACCTGTTACGTAAAACGTAGCCACTATTTTTACTTAGCAAGAAAGAATTTACAGCTGGATTCTTATCATTATTTAATCTTAGTTACTATATGGCATAGGAAATAGCTCATGGGCAGTAGTCAATTTGACTTGCCAAACAACTGTTAGTTTTTGTACTCTTTCTTTCACCGTCTGGATTCTTCTTGTAACCATCTCATTTGTGCCGCCATTTAGTCCTATAAAAGGGCTCAACCATGTACTGTACGTTTATTATTATGAGATAATTTGCATTTGTCTATTCTCTTCGTTGTCTCCATTTTTATTCATCAATGTAATTATCCTCCAACAACAACAATTAGTATTTGCATCCAACATATTTTTGGCATAAAAGCCAGATCCCTTTTTCTATTCACATACCCAAATATTTAAACACTATACACACAAACCTTTGCAATGGCATCAACAAGTAGTAATGCCGCATTCAATTTTCCCCAACAAGGCATTCTCTTGTTTGCTGGTGAAAAAATATGATATATGGAGTATCATGATGAAGACATTATTTATCTTGCAAGATTTGTAGAATGTTGTTGAGGAAGATTATGAAACCATTATTGCTAGTCCATAGGTAAAAACAACTTGGATGGTACCTCAACGAAAAGAGCATAAAGAAAATGTCATGAAAGATGCCAATGCATTATCTTTCATACAACAAGAGATTAGTCAATCAATTTTACCACAAATTATGGGTGCAACCACATCACATGATGCTTAAGAGATTTTAAGGAAGCAGTGTAGAGGTCATGATAAAATTATATCAATCAAACTCCAAAATCCATGGATAGAGTTTGATAATTTATTTATGGAAGATAATGAGGAGGTGCAAGAGTTATTCTCAAGAGTTACTGTCATCATTAACCATTTCAGAGGTTATGGTGGTACAATTCCTGATAAGAGAATTGTTGAAAAAGTCTTGAGAAGTTTGCTAGCAAAATTTGAGCATATAGTTGCCGTCATTGAAGAATCCAAAGATTAATGACAATTGTCTTTGGATGAGCTTATGGGTTCATTAGAAGCCTACAAAAAGCATATGAGTAGATTTTCTACTCAAAATCTCAAGCAGGCCTTCCATTCAAAGGTTAATATCAATAGGCAACAAAGAATCTGGCAAGATAAATATGAAAATAATTATGGAAGCTCCTTCAACTCTACTCATGGATGCTATAGATACCAGAGTTCTCGAGGTCGTGGTAGAGGAAGACAATCCAATATGAGGAGTAATACATCTCAATGCTGCATATGCAAGAAATTTGGCCATGATTCCAAAGATTGTCATTTTAGATGCAAGGGATGCAGAAATCCCAATCATTCTGAAAGGGATTGTTATTACAATGATCAAGAAGATGACAAAAATGTAATTTTTTTTAGAAGAATCAAGACAAACAGGTATTTTATTCTTGTATGAATGTTAAGCAACCATGTGAGAATATTTAGTTTGTTGATAGTAGTTGCAGTAATCACATGACTGGGAATGATAAGTTATTTTTTGAGTTTGATGATAAGTTCAAATTAAAAGTAAAGCTTGGAGATGGCAAGATCCATGAAATTTATAGAAAATGAGCAATTGCAGTAGACACAAAAGGAGGTAATTCCAAACTAATTTATGATGTTCGTTATGTCCCTAAATTGACTCAGAATTTATTGAGTGTTGGCTAATTATTATGAAGAGGTTATATGGTAAATTTTAATAATGGTGAGTGCATTATTATTGATAAGAAGAAGAATTACATTGTTGCAAAAGTAAGGATGAGCATGAATAAAGTTTTTCTCAAAATATGTTGGGTGCAAACACTAATTGATGATGTTGGGAGACAATTACATTGATAAATAAAAATGGAGACAAAGGAGAGAATAGATAAATGCAAATTATCTCATAATAATAAATCTACAGTACATGGTTGAGTCCTTTTATAGGACTAAATGGCGATACAAATGAGATGGTTATAAGAAGAATCTAGACGGTGAAAGAAAGAGTAAAAAAACTAACAATTGTTTGACAAGTCAAATTGACTATTGTCCATGAGTTGTTTCCTATGCCATCTAGTAATTAAGATTAAATAATGACTAAGTAAAAATAAGGTTTAGAGTTTTTTTTTTTGGCAAACTTTGTTCATGGCGACGGGAAAGGGGGGGGGGGTGGGGGGTGTGTGTGTGGGGGTTGCCAGCCCCAAATTTTATTAGCTGACAAAGAAAGTACAAAGATGTTGGGGGGGTGGGTGGGGGTGGGGACAAAAGGCCTTACCCCATAGATACACCTATAGAGCATGAAAAAGTAAACAAGGGAATACTATTCCCCTTACATAAAAGCACCATGCAAGGAAATGAGCAAAGGAGTACTACTCCCTTTACAAAACTTATACAATTCTAAAATCCGATAAACTATATCTATCCCTCTAAAGAATAAAATTGAACTCCGCTTCTATATCCGATTTGTACCAACAGAGGAAGGTTGTCTGAGAATCTCTAGCTTTTTTAGCCAGCCAATCTGCACCATGATTAGCTTCTCTCCAGATATGAGACACGGTACTCTATCTCTCCTGCAACTGTTTTCTAGCCCATGAAATATCATGCCATTTGTCCCATCTCACTCTAGTGGATGATAACCACCTTAAGATAACCTTGGAATCAGTTTCAATGGACACCTATTTAATGCCATAAACACTACAAATTTCTAAACCTTTGGTGAGAGCAGACAATTCTATACTTTCAATAGAATGGTGAAGGGAAGGAAAACCAAAATACCATATAGCATTACCTTGAGCATTTCTAAGAATCCCACCTTTACCACCCTTTCCATTTCTCAAACTACCATCAACATTTAGTTTAAACTTACCTACTGGAGGACTTAGCTAGGAGATTGATTGAACATGTTGATGTTTAGGAGGCTTAGTGCAATGTTTAAAGAGGTCCTCATCGTCCTTGACTTGTCTCTGTGAAAAAGGGTTAGCCCTTCCTAAATTTCTAAGCTCTTTAATCACCTGCAAGACAAGAATTTTGGGTGGACGATTAGTGTTTCTATGCTTCTTATTGTTTCTATCTATCCATAGATGCCATATGACAATTACTGGAACAAAGTTTCTAACATGATTTTTAATGTTTCCAGCTTTGCTTTTCTAGAATTTCAACATGACATCTATGGATATAATGTTTGGAAGGTTAAAGATGCCAAAAAATGATGTAATAATCTTCCAAACATCCAAAGCGTAATTACAGGTGAAAAAAATGTGCATAGTTGATTCATAGTCACATAAACACAGATAACATCTTGAAACAAGGTTCATGCCCCAACTAGATTGTTTATTATCAATATGAATGAGAGATCTAAAGGCACACTAGATAAAGAAGGAGATTTTATGAGGGATGAACTTAGACCCAATGATACAATTTATGTCATTGGCTGAAGCTTTGGTTCTTATGTAATCAAAAGCACTGGCAAGAGAGAAAGAACCATGGTTAGAGAGCTTCCAGTAGGGAGTGTCAGGTTTATGGCGGTCCACATGATATGTAAGGATTTCATTGATAAAAGGAGGAGGAACCAAAAGAGAAAGGTGATCAACATCCCAAGCATTGTCTTGCCACAAATCTTTGACCAACAACTTAGAAGGATGATGATTAATCTGATTGGCAGGACAACTAACTGAATGCAATAGTCATACCAAAAGTTGATGTCACCTTTCCCTAAACTAAAGAAGATAAAAGGTTTGGCTAAGTCTCTAGCCTTAAGAAGCTTTTTCCAAAGAGGAGAAGAGTTATAAGTAATGGTAGCTTGGTTAAGGTGGATGTTCTCCAAGTATTTAGAATGCAAGAATTGATTTAAGAGAGAGGATTCAGTACGGAAACGCCACCAGAATTTGATTTCAAAGGATGTGGAGACATCGGATAAAGCACGAAAACCAACAGCACCTTCTTCAATAGGGAGGCAAAGATTAGCCCAAGAAGACCAATGAGTAGCCCTTGAAGTGTAGGAATCCCCCTAGTAGAAATTAGCGAACATGCTCTCCAATTTTTTAATGACCCATTTAGGGGGTTGAACAAAGTGAAAGAGATACAAAGGTAAAGAGGATGAAATACTTTTAATGAGAACAATTTTACCCCCACCAGAGAGCCATAGATTAGGTCAATTTTGGAGACAATGAGACACCTTATGAAACAAATCATTAAAGCCTTGGTGGTCACGCCAACCTAGAGAAAGAGGAGACCTTAAATAGGTTAGGGGTAGGTTTTGTTCTTTCATACCAGTAAGATTCCTAATAGGGCGTTTCCCAGAAGACTTAGATTTCCTAGGCAAAACAAGGGAGCTCTTTTGACAATTGATTTTTTTGACCGGATATAGACTCATATTGAGATGAAAAATCAAGAACCCTTTTGATAGAGGATTTAACAGCATTCAGAAAAAGGATACAGTCATCAGCAAAGCAAAGGTGAGAAATCCTAGAGGGTGACTTTGTCTTGTATCTGATGGAAGGATAACTAGAGAAATAATGATTCAAACCTTGAGATAAATATTTAGATGTAAGGATGAAAAGAGTAGGAGAAAGAGGGTCCCCTTAGCGAAGGCCTATAGATGAGTTGAAAAAACGAAAGCCCTTTCCATTAACAATAACAGATAATCAACTTTTGCACATTATTCTTTTCACCATATAAGTGAACTTCCAATGAAAACCAAGGCAATCTAGAATAGAAACGAGGAAGGTCCAGTCTAGCTTAACATAAGCTTTTTCCATATCCAATTTCATAACTAAATTCCCTCTTCTAATCTTGTAATCTAGATCATATAAAAGCTCATGGGCTAGAAGAATAGTATCAATGATGTTTTTGCTCCTTACAAAACCCGTTTGAGTAAACGTTATGGCTTTAGTAAGGATTTCATTAAGCCTAGAAGTGAGAATTTTTGAGAAATTTTTTGTAGAAGTGTTGTACCAGCTAATAGGCCTGAAATCCTTCAAAGATTGAGGGTTATTATTTTTTAGGATTAGAACAATGGAGGCTACTGTATAAAACCTTAGAAGAGGTAAGCCTTCAAAAAATTCAATGACAGCTTTGCAAAAGTCCTGTCCAATAATGTGCCAGCAAGTTTTTTAAAACAGGCCTCCAAACCCATAGGGGCCTGGTTCCAACTCATTTGCTAAATCATTGATAATATTCTTGACCTCCTCAAAAGATGGAGTTGAGATAAGAAAAGAGTTGCTATAGGGGAGATAACCTATTTTAACCACTTAGGTTGGGAAAAGGGCTTCACCTGGGAGTCCTTATTCAAAAGATCTTGGATAAAAGAAGATGCAAAATATCCCAAATCATCTCCTTCTATCTAGTTGCCATCTGGATCTTTGATTTTACTTATCATGTTTCTCTTTCTTCTTTCTTTAACAACTGCATGATAATATTTAGTGTCCTTATCCCTATCTTTAAGGCATTTGACCTTAGATTTTTGTTGCCAAAATAAGTTTTCCTGATCAATTAAATGCATGAGATCTTTTTTAGCATTTTGCAGTTTGACATAGATATCATGATCATGAGATGCATCAAAAAGCTTTTCTAGCTCGTTAAGCTCACTCTCCTTAGAATTTAGATTTTTATGAACATTTCCAAAGATCTTTTTATTCCAAGTCTTAAGAGAAGATTTTAACTAGGTGAGCTTTAATTGAAAATTAAGTAGGCCAAATGCATTGTAATCCCCTTTCCAAGAGTTGTCAACCACCGATAGAAAAGAAGGGTCACAGGTCCACATATTTTGAAATTCAAACTTAGAGGAGTGGTTCTCCTTCTTTTTATCATAACTAAGTAAAAAGGGGAAATGATCGGAACAAGTTTTATTTAGATGCTCAACTTTAATCGGTTCTAAATTAGAAATCCAATCAGCATTAATTAAGGCTCTATCTAATCTACATTGAACTTTCTTATTAGACCAAGTATAATCATTTTCCTACATAGCCAACATCAGATAATCTACAATCATATAAAGCAGACTGAAAATCAAGAATAGATTGTGTAGAGTAGGAGTTACCTTCAGATCTTTCATGTAGAGACAAAACAGTGTTAAAGTCCCCCACAACAAGCCATGGACTTTTGATGTAAGCATTAATATTTCTAAGACCATCCCATAGCAATTGTCTAAGGGATCTGTTACACTTAGCATAAAGCACAGTAACATTGAAAGAAAAGGAGCCATTGGAGACACTACATTGAAGATACATGTATTGTTCGTTATTAATAATGACGGAACAATTGATACAATCATGCCAAAGGATCTAAATTTTAGAATTGACGTTAAAACCAAAATTCTTAAAATTTAACTTTCTAGCAATGTTGTCAATTGTCTCAGAATTAGTCATAAGTTCAGCTATCATGAGAATTTGAATTCAATGAGTTTTGATAAGACTTTTAAGCCTTTTAATAGATCTACCATTAAATACACCCCTAATATTCCAAAAAATCGCTTTCATGGGGAACCTTCAAAGAGGGTACCAAACAAATTGTTACTACGTGCCCTTGTAGCATGATAGATTCAAAATACCAAAATTTTAAATTTATAAATTTTCTAAATCGTTTTCTTCTCAACTATGGTCTTTGTAAACCCCAGTTTTCTTAGTAACCGAGTAAAACTTCGGAAATCGAAAACCAAAACCCTAAACAGGATTAGTATGAATAACCTAGGAACCTTAGATCCGGTTTTTCTTCAATTTCAATTTAAAAGGACCTCTATAGAATAATTTGATGTGGATTATTGTTTCAAAGTATATTTCAAACCATAAAAAGTTCTGATTTTGAAAATTTTTCTATTCCAGGCTTTCCGAATCTCCATTATGGAAAAGCAAGCCTCGGAACTAGAAAATTCAGAAAAATATTCTAGAATACTCTTTAGAACCAAACTTTTATAAGGATTTAAAAAATATACGTTTTATAATTTTTCGGGTTATAAAAATTACAGTTATAGCCTTTTTTTCCGCATTTTCTTTACTATCAGAAAGGTAAATGTCTTGTCTACTATTTATTACTATTCACAAGTACAACCTACTACACACACACATCCATACCCTAGTCTTACAACCTTAGAAACACTCAATTATATTTTTTTTCCAAGAATTTTTGTCTCTTAACAAATTATTATATTTGATACTTTTTATTATATAAACTACAAATCAAAACAATTTCAAATCTCTCTCTATCCTCTCAATCCAAGATCGGAGCATAGCCTCCCCCATTTTGCCCCAATTTTTTTATTTTATTTCCTTTTTATAATTAAGACAAGCTCTAATTTCACTTAATATAAATAATCCTTTTCCTTTCTCTCTCTTCATTTTCATTTCATTTGTTTCAAAAAGCTCTCAAACTCTCTCTATTTTTTTTTTTTTTTGTTGTGAACCTCCAACCCCTCCACACACACAAAAAACAAGCTTCTTTCTTCTTCATTTCTCATCTATTCCAAGCTTTAAATGATGATTCTTAAGCTTTCCTACCATTTATCTTGTAATGGCAAGATTATTCATGAGTGTTTTTACTCTAAGTCCCCATGAGCACTTGCTAGGGATAAGAAAATACTACTACGTGAATAACAAGCCATCACAAGAGTAGATCTTGTGTTTGATTAAGTTTTTGTTGAAGTATTTTCATGTTTATACATGAAAAAGTAGGGTAAAGTAGAGATTTAGCATAAAAACCCATGTTTATGCTTTTAAACTTCATTTCATAGATCATAAGTAGTAGATCTAGCTTTTAGATGCTTATATCATGCTTGACATTTATGATCTTATGAATGATTTATGTTTTCATGCATTAATGCTCATAAAGGCTTTGTTTTGTGAATATAGATGTTGTAGTTGGTACATCCTTAGGCAAATAAAATAAGAATCTCACAAAGGAAAAGTTTTTGTTTGAAATGTTCAAAGACAAATTCGTATGATTTCAAAACTCTATTTTAAAAACTCTTTTATCAATTCTAAAACTCATGTTTTATGTGAAAAATGAAGGTTATAGATAATAGATATCATTAAGTAGTGATTTTTCTAACTTGAAATGAGTTTTGATGAGATTAATGTATAAAACGAGAAGTAGAATCTAGATGGAAAATTTTGAGTTAGTAGTCAACATATGAAATTCGTAATTTTGGATGATGACCATGAAAACTCCTATTATCCAAGCTCAAAATAAAAGTTTTATGTCTTAAATGAAGTCATTAAATAGTAGGTATAGTAAAATCTTAAATTTTAATCCATTCAATAGGTTTTTCCTAAAGGAATCATTCAAAAAGTGGATTTCTAAAAATTCGGATTTTTGAGTTAATCCTATTTGAAAACATATTTGCAAAATGTAAAATGCACATTTTTATGTAAAAATGAAGGCTTAGGTAATAGGCATAATGAAGACTCAATGTGAACAAGGATAATTTGATTTTCTTAAGAAAATTAATCCGAAACAAATGGAATGATCAAAGTTAGGAAACTAGTTTTCTCGAAAATAACTAGACATGGAGTGTTACAAATAAAAGTTTCTTAAATTTCTTTTTAGTAAATAATGTCAAGAGCATGCATGCATCAAGTTCATAACATGCCATTCATGATAGGAAATCATCAATATTGCATGTATGGTTGATCTATATGCTATGAACATCGCAAACATTCACAAAATTATTTTTCGGAATTAGAAAGTCCTACGGATCAGAACTGATCGGCTTATTTCGTAACCTAAACATTTTCGAAATTTGAACATGATTTTAGGAATAGATAGATCTTTCAAAGTAGATAGAAATCGGTATACAATATGCTCAATTCGGAGTTAAAATGAGTTAGATATGGTCAATTGAAGTTAGGACTTTAACTTATGCAAAAATTGATGAACTTAGTAGCTAGAATTGTTAAGTTATTAGAAATTTATAAGAAATACTCATTTCGGGTATTCCTTGTACTTAGGTGTTTTGGAGGACGGATTTCCACTCCCCGAGGACTACTACAACTAGTGGATTTCTCTCCATGACTAAGTGAGTTCATTTCTTAAATAGTTGTGCTTATGTATGTGCTTGTAATTGTAGTGGCATTAGAATTAGGGAAAGATAAAATAGAGATGGATTGTGATCTAATCTTGGGTGAATGAATGTTAAGTATATCGAAATGAAACTTGTGGTAAATATTGTATGAGCTAGTACAGATTTGGATTGTCTGAAATTCTCTATGATCACATTTAATCTACATAATTAACATGTCATGATTATATGAATAAACTGTACATGCATATCACGTAATGAGTCGTATTGCATTAGCTAATATACCTTTGGTGGGATAAAAGTACATTCAGGATGTGAGATCGCTTAAGTTAGCGGATGTGGAGTAGGCACATAAAACTACTACAATAAAACAATAGAGGTAGTATATCTAAGAGAATGAGATCGGGATTATGGTTGCATGACTTATGGACCACCCCACTCAAAATTGGAATTTATGATTGCATGTCTTATGGATCATCCTAACCCCAAATGGAGGGCGTAAATCCATTCACGTATGACTCCCGAAAAGTCATATGCTTGTATGCTCACGTGCTTGTGCATTTCATATGGTTGCTAACAACTTGTTTGTTATATACTGTTGTCGAGTACTAAATATTTGGAAATGAATCTCACTAAGCCTGTTAGCTTACACCCCGATAGTTTTGTTGTGGTACTCCCATTTTTTGTTGTTCCAAGAGAACACTTTTCACAGGGTTATTGTAAGCCCCGGAAAATTTCAGTAAATAATTCCTAGATGAACTTCGAAAATAAACCCTAAAAATCATTCCAAATTAAAATCAAATTTCGACTAGTCCTAAATCAAGAACGAATCCAGAAATTTCTCAATCTTGAGGAAAATAAGAATCCTTAAAAATAAAATAAGAGCTCAACATATTTCAAATCCAAGACCACTACATATGACAAATTTCATATTTAACTCCGACTTATAAAATCGGGTAATATAAAGGCCAAAAACAAATTATTAAAAAGTAAATAATGATTAACCTTCGGAAATAAAACTCAATTCAAAGAATTCCGAAAACGTCAAGAGATATTAAATACTTACAAAAAAATCAAATTTAAAATAAATTTCTCAAATCAAATATGTTGTATAAACATAAAATATCAGTTTCCAAATTGGCAAAGATCTAAACCGGAAAATCACCCGAAAACCCTAAGTGGAATACAGTAGTTTAAGTCCGGTAATCTAATGCCCTTAACTCTAGAGGCAGAGGTATAGTTTAAGTGTGTAGAATAGCAGGTAATAATATAAGTTCGCTTAAAAATATTAGATTGGTAAATTTTTTACCTATTTCGAACCCGTTCGGATACAGACTTCAAAAAGTGTATCCTGGGGCTCGAGATATCAAAAATATACCATGAATACCGATAGACTCTTATTTTCATAAGGATTTCAAAAATATAAGTTTTATAATTTTTCGATAACTAAAAATATCTGATTTTACAATTATATTCGTATTTCATTACTACCGGTAATTAATTAGTCTTTTGCACTATTCACTTCTATTTCATTACACAATTTTATTATTCTTATAAAGCCTTTTATTTTTAGATAAATATTTTATACATTATATAAAATTTTGTTTTTCTAAAATTTAGTTAGTTTCGGGTTTTTACAGGATCAGTTTCTATTTAAGACCCGATACTAAAAATAAAATAAATTAATTTAATATTTGAAAATTTTTTTTTCATAAAATAATTTTTTAGAATTTTTCGGGTTATAAAAATATCATTTATAGCTCATATTCGCGTATTTTGATCATACTGGTAACGTATTTGATAATTCACTAAAATAAATAAATTAATTATCTTATTTTAATTATGAAAAATCTGCTACAAATATTTGGAATGAATTTTCTATTTTTATTTTATTTTATTTTATTTTATTAAGAAAGTACTCTTACAACTCATACTTTTAAGTCCACCTTTCACACATCACTTCTTTTTCACTTCAATCTTTCTACACTTTATCCCACACTTCATGGCAGATTTTTCTCTTCTTTTTGCTGCCCTTGTCCTTTAATTTACTCCCAATTTAACTAAAATAAATATATTTCAATCCTTCTTAAAGAAGCAACACATACACATTAATTACACATTTCAATTTCAAGTCAAAATTCAAGCAAATTCCCTCTCTCTCTCCTCTCCAAATTCACGTGAAGCCTCCCCAAAAATCTACCTTGTTTTATTTTTTTCTTCTTTCTTTCAATTAATGCACTCCTTCTCTCTCTCTCTTTCATTTACACATTTTACCCTTTACCATTCCTTATCTTTTTCTCTCTCTTTTTCCTCTCTTTCTTCCTTCATTTTGTTCTTGTTCTTGCAAGAACACAAGCTGCCCCCACTTCTAAACTTTGCTTCCACACTTCATTCTTGAAGATTTTTAAGTAAACTTTCTTCTCAAAGCTTCCATAGGTGATATAGGTAAAGTATAGTGAGAGTTTCATGCATCAAATGACATTCCATAAGCTTAAAAGCTAAGAATGATGATGCCAAAAATGAAACACTCCTCTTCTCTATGATTATTATCTTGTATCATTATTATTTTCTTATTAAAAGTAGTTATATTTTGTAGATCTAACTTTTTGTATCTTTGATTTTTGTTTATGCTTTAGATCTTGTTATTTGAGTTATTATTTTTGTTATTGCTTATGATTTAGGCATATATTCATCACTCACATAACTATCTTAGTGTTTATGCATTTATGACTAGTATAGTAAACTAGATCTAGTGTTTTAGGTTCATAAATGTATTAGACTTTTGATTTATTTTATTAAACAACTTGTAGTAGCATGATGATAGTAGGAAAGTTTTAGAAAGCTCAAGATCTATTTTATTTTCAACAAAAATCATTTTTGAAAATTCGGATGAAAAAGGAACCATATTTAGAAAAGTTATTTTTCAACTTCAAAATGTGTATTTTTCATTTAAAATGAAGGGCTTAGGGAATAGATAGCATAAATGAATGATTTTGATGAGTAAAGTTTAGATCTATGAGTTTACAGTTTACTACCATGGGTTTCTTTTATATTTATGTTCATATTAAGTATAGATCTTGGTTTGAACTCAAACAAAAATGGTGAAAGTCGTATTTAGGCAGAACCCCTATTTAAAAACCATTTTCCAAGTATCAAAATGAAATTTTTACTTGAGATAATGAAGGCTTAATGTATATATATCATTAAGACTTCATTTTATATGGTTCAAAGATAATTTCAAAGATTAATTTTCAAAACAAAATTCTATTTTCGAATTTTAGCCAAGGCATAGTTTAAAAACATGTTTTCCAACTCAAAAATGAAGACTTTATTCTAGAAATGGAAGGCTCTTAAGATAGGATATGTAAAGGATGATTTCTCATAAGTTTAGATGGATTTTATCAAAAGATATGTCCAGAAATAAATTTGGTAAATTCGGATCTCAACCAAGACCAATTTTGAAAACCCATTTATCAACTCCAAGACTCATGTTTTATGTGAAAAATGAAGGGTATAGGTAATAGGTATCATTAAGTAGTGATTGTCACAAGTTGGAATGAGTTTTGATGAGATTAATGTGTAAAACAAGAAGTAGAATCAAGATAGAAAATTTTGAGCTAGTAGTCAACTTGTAAAATTCGTAACTTCGGATGATGCCAATGAAAATACCTATTATCCAAGATCAAAATAAAAGCTTTATGTAATGAATGGAGTCTTTAAGTAATAGGTATCATAAAGTCTTAGATTTTAATGCATTACACAAGTTTTTCCCAAAGGAATTATTCAAAAAGTGGATTTCTAAAAATTCGGATTTTTGAGTAAATCCTATTTGAAAACATATTTGCAAAGTGTAGAATACAAATTTTTATGTAAAAATGAAGGCCTTGGGTAGTATATGTTATGAAGACTCAATTTTAACTAAGATAACTAAAAATTCCTAAGAATGAATTCCAAAATATTAGTGTGATGTTAAAGTTAGAAAACTAGATTTTTCATAAGTAGTTGTTATTGTGGTCTTGCAAGATAAAAAGTTATAAAATTTTCTTTTAGCAAAAATAATCAAGATCATGCATACATTAAACTCATCTCATGTCATTCATGTTAAGAAATCATTCATATTTCATGAATTCTTGAATTATCAAATAGGAACATTTCAAGCAATCATTAAACTATTTTTCGGAAATGAAGATCGTTACTGATCAGATCTGATCCCTCTAATTCGTGACCTAAATATTTTCAAAACTTGAAAATAATATTATAATTAGATAGATCTTTTGAAGTAGATAGAAATCGATATACAATTTGTGAAATTCCGAGTTAAAATAACCAAGTTATGGCCGTTTTAAGTTGGAATTCCCGCTTAGGACGAGAATTACGAATTTGATAGTTTATATAAGATCGTTTGGATTAGTTTGAGTTGAAATACTTATTAGAGTATTTCTTCTTTTCTTTAGGTGACCCCGAAATCGACGATTCCCTACCACCGGATTATTTTTACTAAGAGATCGATGATCCAATGGCCGAGTGAGTTTTCTTCTTATTTTGTTACCTTGTTTGTACTTGTAGCTAGTTGCATTAGAATTATAGGAACAAGATAAAAATCGATATGAATGGGGATGAGATATATGATGAGACTGTGATGAATGTATGCCAAATAATACTAAAGCATATTGAAACCACGATTCGTTTGAATAATTGCACTGTTTATATTATTTCTGTAATGTGTATGATACTGGTTGGTCACTCTAAAGAATGTATGAATATTTTGACCTAAGCAAAAATTAAATTGGCCAGGCATCACATAAGACATATGGCATTTGGTAGCATGCTACTCCTACTCAGATCGATCAGTATGAGACTCGGTATCAGAGCTCATTCATGGGGAACTAAGGTGCATCGGGGATGCATTCTATGTGTGAGCCTAGCCGAGTCGAGTGCTATGAGCCGAGGGCTTGGGGACTAGCAGCAGTCGTGTAGACTTCAATACCATCCCTAACCCAAGATACAGAGGGCACAAATCTGTTTTGTGTGTGGGTTCCGGATACCCATACATAATTGTTTGCTCATGTGTTTGTTCATGTATAGCATATGGATGATTATAACTTGTTTGTTATGGTACGGAATTAAGGGAATTCTCACTAAGCTAGTGTAGCTTATACCCCAATAGATGATTAAATGAATAGGTTATCTCAAGAATGCTAAGTGGGGACCGAGATAGTTGAAGACGAGAATGACTTCGGGATTCCTGCAGAAAATAAGAATGCTTGAAGTTATTAGCTAGGTTTTATGTTCTGCCTTGTAATAGTTTATGTAGTGAAATCTTTTGATGAATTATAATTGAAGTTTAATGATTTGTATTTTGAAGGATAATGAATTGAATTTCCTTTACATTGTTACTCAAGTTGTATCAACATAAAATGTATCACTCTGATGTGTCTCCTACACTATTCACAAGTACACCTACCCATAACCTATTTCTTACATCCTTACAACCTATTCCTACTATTTCATCATTTTCCTTACAAATTACTTTTCCAATGCAACTTTTACTACTTAAATTACTTATTTAATTTTAAAACTTACACAACACACATCTCTTTCTCTCCCATACCCTAAAATCGACATCCCTTCTCCATCTTTCCCTCTATCCAATTTGTTTTATTTTTCTTTTGTTTAATTAAAGTAAACCCTAATCCATTTCTCTATATATACCCATTTATACCAACTTCATTTCACTTTCTTTCTTTCTTTACAAAAATCACCTTTTGAAACAAGTTTTCTCTCCCTCTCCTCCTCTCATTTTCGTGACACTCCGCACACACAGACACTCTCTCAACATTTTTTTTTAAAGTTTCTTACTCCATACATCTAATGGGCAATAGATCTATACCTTATTACCTTAAAAACATGTAATAAAAAGATCATTCATGTGTGATTCCACTCAAAAATTCCCATGAGCTTTAACCTGGGATGTGGAAACACTTGAACATGAGATCCTTGCCATCACAATGTTATAAATCTTGTTATTTGAGTTATTTTGCTATTAACTTGTTTTATTATCAAGTTATGTTGTTATTATTAATGATTTGTGCATATATTCATCATCTAATCATATTCACATAATCATTATAATGTTCATGCACTGATGACTAGTTTAGTAAACTAGATCTAGTTGTTTGAGTTCATAAATACATTAGGCTTTTGTTTTATGTTCATAAATAACTTGTAATAGTATGATGATAATAGGAAAATGATAGAAAGCTCAAGATCTACTTTAGTTTCAACAAAGATGATTTTTAAAAATTCGGATAAAAAGAGAACCATATTTAGAAAAGCTATTTTTCAACTTCAAAATGTGTATTTTACATTGAAAATGAAGGGCTTAGGGAATATATATCATAAATGAGTGATCTTGATGAGAAAAACTTAGATCTACTAAGGAATATTTTCAAAACAAGAAAAAGTTTGCAAAAGTTATGTTTCAATCCCAATAACAAGTTTTAAATTCTTAATAAAGGAAGCTTGAAGTATAAACACCCATTTTTCAACTCCAAAACAAGATTTTTATTAAAGAAATGGAAACCTTGAGGAGTAGATTTGATTAGGAAATGGTTTTTGAAAACTAAATGAGTTTTACAAAGAAAACAATTTCAAATGAAACTTTCAATATTCGGATTTGAAAATGGTCACTATTTAAACACCTATTTCCAAATGCCAAAATGATGATTTTTATGGAAAAATGGAAGTCTTAGGGGATACATGTAATAAGGACCAAATTTTGACAAGGATAAGAGAGGTTTATCAAAGTATAATCCTAAAATAAGGAAGGATTTCAAAGAATAGATTAAACATTGTTTTCATTCTTTAAAATTTTGTAAAATTCGTAATTAGTAAACCACCTATTTAAACATCTATTTTCTAACCCCAAAATGAAGGTTTTTATTGAAATGATGAAGATGATGGCTATATAGGTCATCAAGGTTGAGTTTTGATAAAAGCAAGTGTGATTTTACAAGAAGAAAAACTATTTTTCTTATGTCTAGTAAATTTCAAAAGTTTTGCAAAAAAAAAAGTTTTTCAAAAAGAATTCTTGGTTCTATATCATTAAGAATATACATATAGATGGTTCATCCCATAACCTTCATGACAACAGCTTGTAGGTATTGCATATATACATGATGCATTTGTAGAAACAAAGTTAGGAAAATAATATACTATGCATCCTATTTGACATTATCTAAGTACATGAGAAATTAGAATTACCAACACTCATGAATCATGCATGATATTAAGCTATATATGTATATAATAGAGATAGCTAAGTATCTATCAAAACTTTAGTATGATGCTTGGTTTGAAATTAGGCGTGGAATTGTGGAATAGGAAATTCGTATATATTCTGTACCTCACTGTTCATGGACCAAACGACCTTGTTTGTTGGAAATAACTCTAGAAATAGACAGCTCTCGTCGAATAGGTAGAAATCGGTATATAATATGCGAAATTCCGAGTTAAAATGTCCAAGTTATGGCCGTTTTAAGTTGGAATTTCCTCTTAGACGAATTTTGATGAACTTGTTACAATATAATTTATAAACTCATTCAAACTTCATAGAAATACTCATTAGAGTTATTTCTTTTGATTATGAGACTTGAGAGATGGACTAGACCTTCCCGAGGACTATTACGATTAAGTGGATTTTTGCGCCATGGCAAAGTGAGTTCACTATATTTAAATTATATGCTTGTGATTGTGCTTGTAGTGTTAGTGGCATTAGAATTAGGCCAAGATAAAAATTTGACTGTGTGTATATGAGTTCTTCTTAGGTGAATTGATGATAAGAATATCGAAATGAGCTTGTTGTAAATATTTATATGATTTAGTATAGAATTGAATTGTTTGCAATATCTATGATCACCCATAAATTCTTAAATTATTATGCCATGATCTTATAATTAAATTGGCTATGCATACCATATGTGAGTCACATTTTATAGGTTATTATACCTTGGTGAAAAGAAGGCATAATAACTGGGCAACTAGGAGCCTGAAAACTCGAATGTTGGCATAGGGGCCGGAATTGAAAATGTATGTGCGTCGGCACCTGTATCAACTACAATATAAATGAGAAAAATAAAAATGTATGTGGGTGGGCACCTGTATCAACTATAACATAAATGAGAAAAATTAAAATATATGGTCGTATGGACCTGAAACACCTAACCCCGAATGGAGGGCGCAAATCCATTAGACATAAGACTTCTGGACGGTCTTATGTATTGTATGCTCATGTGTTTGTGCATTTCATATGGTTGTTAATATAACTTGTCTATTATATATTGCTTGTTGAGCATTTAATTTTGGAAGTGAAACTCACTAAGCTCGTAAGCTTATACCCCCACAGTTTCCTGTTGCAGTATGAATATTTATGGCTATCTCCGGGAGGCCATTTTCCTCAGGTACAACTTTTGGAACTTAAGGAGCATTTTGAAGAAGTCAAGACCTAGATATAGGCATAGACTTTTAGTTGAATCTCCATAAGAACTCTTAATATTTTGCCGAAGGTATGCCCCTTCGATTATGTAATAGATTAAATCTGGATATAACTATTATAATTTACATTCTTATTGCTATGTATGTCTCATTAAGCTATTTTGGTTCAAAGTTTGGTTCCCTATATGTTGAACATGAGCCCTGCACCCGGTGTTTAAACTCATGGAGTGACCAAGGTTGCCATACTTGAGTTTAGATATCGAGTGCGGTGGACTGTTGCATTTAGGGTACCCTGTGGTGCGTGACAATAGTCACCTGATTTTACTCTCGATAATCAATACACATTCTCATACTACCATATTTCTTTTTTACAATAACACTATATCATCCCAAGGCAATATAGTAGGTCATATAAAGTCAAGATCTTGTAATCATTGCAATTGTTTTTTCAATTCTTGTAGTCAGTTGGAGCCATCCTATATGGTGGTTTAGATTTAGGAGTTGTCCTTTGAGTCACATCAATTTCAAACCCTATTTCCTTATTAGGAGGTAAATCAGGTAAATCATTTGGAAACACATCTACAAATTCTCTTACCGCCAGTACCATATCAATACTCAATTCTTCAACATTAACAACTGCTACTAAAGATTTCTCTTAAGGTTCCACAAAATATATACTCTTAAGTCTTTTTCTTTCAAGAACATATGTAAACTTTCAATTTTCTAGATCAAAACTTAATTCAGCTCCATTACAATCTATAGCAACTCAATACAAATTTAGCCAATTCATCCCTAAAATTACATCAAATTTAGATATAGGTAAAACCAACATATCAATTGGCATACGTACAATCGAAATCAATATATTAACATTCCTATAAATATAAGTCTTCTTAGTGCCCACACCAAGAGGAGTACTAATACTCATTACATGATCAAATAACACTTTAGGAGTAAGACTACAATTACTCATAAACTCCTTAGATATGTAAGTATGAATAGAACCAGTATCTACCAAAGCATAACTAAGTTGTACTAAGGTCAACAATGTACTTGTTGAGGTATCCAGTGAAGGAGCTTCCTTATATTGTTGCAAAGCAAACACTCTATTTGCAGTGTTTCCTTTCACTGAATTGGATCCATTACTCTTAGATTTTTCCTTACAATTAGATATATGATGACCCCATTGCTTACAATAAGCACAAAAGACTGGTTGTGGCACTAGATTCTTACATTTTGATGCTCGATCTCTTTCTTGACCATAAGAGAAACAAGCATCTTGGATTCTACTTACACTCTGCTAACTCATGAGGTCCAAAAAATTGAGTACATTTCCTCTCAAAAGTAAGAGAAGAAGTAGAAGTCTTAACCGTCACTCCTCAACCAGTTTTCCTTCCTATAATTGGCTTCTTTCCCTTTCTCTAGAAACTTGTGCTTTTACTTGCACTTCCATAACTGCTAAATGAAGTAGAAGATGTTGTTCCTTATCCTAACTTTCTTAGCTTTATTTACTCTACTTTCATTATGAATCTGTTCAACCAATTTCGCCTTAGCCACTGCATCATATAATATAGGAAGCTAAAACATCTTAACTTCTCCTTTAATCTCAGCATTTAAGTCATTCCGAAACTTTTGCACTTTCAGGTGCTCATCATTATAACCGTCACCTGCAAATCTTAGCAATCTACAAAATTCCGCACGATATTCATCAATAGTTTTACTACCCTGGCGCAACTCAACCAATCAGCAATTATTTGTTCCCTAACAAGAAAAGTGAAATATTGCACAAAGAATGAATCTTTGAATCTAATCCATATGATAGGCCATAGCAATTCTCATTAGTTAATCTCTACCAATTATTAGCCTCATGTTTCAACATATAAACTGCCAAATTCACTTTCCTTTCTTCTATAATCTCACATGCAACAATCCTTCCCAAATTCCTCAATCCAACTTTTAGCAATAGTTAGATCGGTATTAGTCCCATCAAAATCAAGTACCAATCTAACAAAATCATGTAATTTCACTTGATCACCTCAATCACCTGCTTGGACATTATCTTCTTGTGGAGCATACTGTTACATAAATTATTGTTGCTGCTAATACATCATTTGTTGATATTGTCGCATCATAGCAAACATATCCCCAAAACATGGTATACATGGTCACAAGATCTCCCATAGGAACTTGTGGCATAGGAGAAAATTATGGTATTTGTTGAAATTGCAGTTAAGATGCAAAAGTTGAAGTAGGGGCAGGAGTAGGAGTAGATATTTGTGTAGATGATTGAGGAGGTAGAGATGGTGATTCTCTATTTCTGTCTGTTACTTAGTCTACCTATGAGTCCTATCCATCTTTGATATGAAACACACAACACATTCATAGCCAAAATAATTAAGTATTTAGGTATTAATAAAGAATATAGCAATCTTAATATTTTTCTAAATTATTTATGTAACTTTATATCATAAACCTACAATCAAAGAACAAATTAAAGTTTAGTAAAGATTAAAATAAATATTAAAAAAATGAAAATGCTAGATTAAACACTTAGGTTTTCACTAATATTGTGGAATGGTTCCCGGCAATGGCACAAAAAACTTGATGCACTGTTTTCAACTTAGTTTTAAATAATTAAATCCTATGATGTGTTCCTATGAATTGGTTAGTACTAGGTAGGTATACCTATCATATGTAATATAGGAACCAATTATAGGGTCATATTCCTACGAGATCTCTGCAAGTACTATTACTTACATTCTCACTTATTATCTAGCAATTAGAACTTGAATTAGAAAATTATAATTAATTAATTAAACTAACTACTTTCTATAGCTACCTTCACAATTGTAATCACCAAAATACCATACTTACTCAAACAATACATAAATTATCTTGCTTCACTAATTAATTAACTTGTACTAAGACGTTCTAAAATTTATTATTAACTTCCCTAACTGTAGGATTCCATCAATAAGGTCAATATCTCTCTCGAGACTGTTAACCTCTAATCCTAGCCTTGTTAAACTAGAATCTCTTCCTAGTTAATAGCTGACTAAGATCGCATTAAGATTATAAACCTAATATAAATTTCATGTTCGAGCTGAAAATTTCACAAATCTATCTCTAGGAACATGAGCAACTTCTCCATATAGTTTAGGCCTATTCCTCAAGTAGATTTCTCGATCGGATCTTACGGAAATCTTCTCTAATCCTAAGTCATGCACTACCTAAAATTAGATTACTTAAGGCATACTACAAAGATTAGAGAATTTAACAACAATTAACATTAAATTCATGCATGTACATGTTAAACATGGTATAGCAAGTCTTAAACTACTACTCACACATCATGCGAAGAATTAGTGCAACATAATAAAAGTATAAATTAAGAGAGTGGAACATAGAAACAAACTTTATTAATGAAAACTCTTGATGATGTTTGATACAAAGATGATATAGATACTACTTTCTCTCTCAATATGATGAACACATGAAATACCTTTGTTTGGGATTACAAAAGTGAATGATAAACATATTCTTGATATGAAGATTGATGATCCTTTGCAATGTTTGGATTAGTATTTATATGTTACATGTCACTAGGCATGTCAAAATAGCAAAGCTAGGCATCACTTCATCTTTATTCGCTTCCAATGTGTCTTTTAGATCCAATTGTTGCAAAGAAATCACAGAAAGTAATAGTCATCACGGTTGTATCATAGCTCATTATCTCCTCGAATCAAGCTATCTAAGGTAGATCATGGTCATGATATCCTCAGATCGAAGTTTCATGCGTAATAACACCTGTAATCTATCCTTTATGTTAGTGCTACATATATCTCCCTTGTTGGTCACAGCCATATCAAGGGTCGTGAAATCCTCTGTGCTTTATTCATCATCTCAGATAATGGCCATGATGGGGCTTTATTCCATTAATTGTTGGAGATCACCACCATGATCACGACTGTATCAAAAGACATGATCTCATCTGTACTCATTTTCCTCCATTTTCTCCATGATCACACTCGTGACAACTCCTTTGATATACATCTAAGATGATTACCGATGCTATCACGGTTGTGATCATGGCCAGATGCTATGTTCAAGTTCAATTCTTATCTAATTTGATCTTATGTTTATCCTTTTGTAAACCTAAAATGAATATATTTACCAATTAAGTACCAATTCCCTCAAATTAAACATGAATTAAAGCATAATCTACCAAATTTTCATTCTAATTTGTATGGCAATTTTCACCTATCGGTCTTCACTCGACCATGGGAATTTTAAAGGATTTTGGTGTATTTTTAGGAAAAAAATTTGATGAAGACAATGGAGTCTTCTTGCTACTATAAAATGAGGCCAAGTCAGGGTCTGTTTTGGGGGATTATTTTTTAAAATTTTACTAAGATAATTATCTATAATGCAAACTTTAACTTTTTGGCACATGATAATTATCTTATCTAGTGAAATTATTAGATGCATGTGGCTGTATGATATGAGAAAGACCACAGGTTCTTAGGCTTGGGTTTACATGATAAAATGGGCTTCAATGATTTTTAGAACTTAAGAGACAAAAAATGAAATTGATATAAGGCTTAGCCAATGTTGAACCAAAAAAAAAATTATACTCATATATCCAATCATATACTGATCTTTGTAATTCTACCAACTAAACTATTTACTATCAATTCGTACACTAATTAATCAACATATTTTAACTAAGTATGAGAAGTTTGGGGTATTTTAAGATAAGATCTACTAGCTTGAAGAATTTAATATTTATGGAAAAATATCTTCATTGTTTGGAAGGAATTCAAATTGATATCTCTCTCTATGTTGTTCCTTTAGACAAGTTTCAAGTCGAAATGGTCATGACATATCCAAGAATATTTTATATCATATATTTTGCAATTTATATAGAAGAAATTAAAAAATGTTATGTGCTAGAGATTCACAAAGAATTGAAAGCAATGGATAGGATTTATTTCCTACCTTAGATTTTTGAATAAGACCATTGACATACTACTATAAATTGAGGGCTCGGATGAAGGACAAAAAATGAAGATTTTATTGAGAAAATTATTGATAACATACTTATAAAATGAAAGACAAAAGGTCATTGCTCTCAATTTACTTTTAGAAACTACTACTTTACTTCATTATTTTCTTTATACTAAAAAGTGATGATTTTTCTAATTATTTTGCCTCTAGACTAGAGATACTCTCTTTGTATCTATTGAGTTAATGTGAGAAGTGACAAAGGCTACCTATAGGATCATAAGTTAGCTTAGGTTGAAGCTAGATAAGTGATGCAGGTTGTTTACATTGCACTGGATGCAAAATTATTTTGTACTTCTTCATTTGATTGAATCTAGTGGGAAAAAGCAGTAAAGACAACCAAAGCCCCGGCATAGACTTGGAAGAGTGAATTGAAGAATGAGGCAGTACCAATATGGATAGTCAAATAATATTTTCCCTCTCTCCTTAGTTTATTATTTCCACACATAACTCTAATATTGGATTCAAAGTTGTATAATTTGAAGAATCTTAGATTAATAGCTCGCTAAGAAAAGAGATCTAAGCAAATAAAACTTGACTACATCAAAAGTTAAGATATCAAGATGATTTACATAAAGAATCTTTGTACAAACATTTTAAATAAAGTTTTAAGAACATGTTTTAGAAGGAAGTTTTAATTAGGGTTTGCAAAAGGTTTTCAATGTAACCAATTCATCCTCCTCTTAGTTACTTAACTTATGAAACCAACGGCACTATTTAACCTGTTTATTGATTTTGAAAATACAATAAATCATTGAATGTTTACTACTTCTCTTTACATAATCCAACATTGATAAGTTATTTCTTCCATATCAAAAACAGGGTAAACATGTTAGTGAGATAATAAAAATAGCGAAAAAATGTTTGATTGAATATTCAATTGATTACTTAAAAGTTTAGGTGCCAAATTAAATTTCTGTGCAAAGTTTAGGCAATTTAGTACTTTAACTTTTCATGAAATTTCAATTTGGCACCTGAACATCGAATAGCTAATTCAAAATCTTACAAAATTTTCATGACTTTTTTAAGTACCCCTCTAGTATCATTTATTCTATTTGTTAACGTAGAGAAAATAGTCTATAATTGAATTTAACTATATTTTGCAGCATTGTCTAATACAAATAGATCGTCTCTTCCTTATCAGTAAATAGAGCAAATAGTACTGGGGGTAGAAAAAATATCTATGAAAAGTTTGATTGTGTATTAAGTTGACTAATCTAAAAATCAAATGTCAAATTAAATTTCCATACAAAGTTCTAAGATTTGCTCTTTTTAAAAATTATTTTTCTTTAACCCTTACTCAAATATATATATATATATATATATATTAAAGTGTAAGTGTCATATTTAGTGTCTAAACTTTACCCACTTGTATAATTAACTAACTGAAATTTAAAAGCATTAATTTATTATCTTTAAACATTTTGAGTCATATATAGTATGCAAGTAAGGTAATTTTAAAAAAATGATTAAAGTTCAATTAGTTAATTGTAAAAATAAATACAATTTAAGTATAAAATTGTCATTTTCAAACTTTGAGACTTAATTTAGGAAAAAACACATAAAATTGAGATACTAAATTTGATAATTATCCTTTTAAAGTTATACTGGCTAAAAACTCTAGGCAAGGACCATAGTTTATGTCAAAATGAAATTAATTTAGGGCTTAGGCTAGTATGTGTAAGTAATCACCAATCACTAACTTCAAATAACCTAGATCACGAGGTCAAATATGTGAGAAAGTTTTTTTTTTTTTTTTTATTGTACAAGCTAATAGTTAATGATATAATGTTTACAAAATTATGGTGATATATATAACTAAATTTATATTCGATATATATTGGCATTGTTGTCTCAAAGGCAGATTCAAAATTCAAATAATGACCTATGGAAGTATTTTATCATCCACAAAAGTTAAAAGGCTATTGTCACGCCCCAAAGGGTACCCTAAACATGGCAGTCCGCCACATACGATATTAAAACTTAAGAATGACTTCCCAAAGTCATGTAAAAGTTTTCAACACCATATGTAAGGCATCTATCACAATAATAGGAGACACCGGTTGGATGTATAGTTCGAGATAGTAAATAAAACATACAAGAATCTAAATAATCATCCAATTTATCATTAAGAGAATAGAATCCGTACATCATCTTAGGGGTTTTCCCCTATAATTCTCCAAACAATCATAATATCAACTTAATCTTTCTCATAACAAAATAACACTAACACCATAAGACATTGAAGGATAATTAACCTAAGATCTTCAAAAGATTTCCAGAAGCTCCTTAAATCATAATTCCAACCAGGTATATGTAGTCCTTGTTCATGAAAGATATTAGTCCTGTACAAAAAAGGTCTATCGAAGTGTAAGCATAAGTAGCTTAGTGAAAATATTCCTAAATCAACGTACCTGTATAAATAATTTCAAACAAATTATTAAACAAGCATATTAATGCATCAAGCAAGTGATCAAGCAATATATATGATCTACCAGAAATCATATGTTTGAATGGATTTACCCCTCCATTCAGGGTTAAGTGTTCCAGGGTCTTTAAAACCCATCTTTAAATCCAACTCATGTAGTTTATTTCAGGCGCCTACTCGCCCATCTCAAAATAGTTCCTTCAGGCTCCTAATCGCCCATCTTGCAGATTTCTGGTTACTACACACTCGGCTACTATACTCTTGTCCCATCGAGATTAGTAGCTCATGCAATGAAACTAACTACGTGATATGCATGAATTAATTAATATAATTCATAGTATATGATTAGAGTAATTTAAAGGTGATCACAGAATTTGCACACACTCCAACAGAATAATAGTAAAACATAAGTTAATTAACAATGATTCATACCTCGTTATGCTTAACATTCTTTCAACCAATATTATCATACGTAATTCATTTTCATCTTTTTCTACTTCTAGTGCCTCTAGCTACAAGCACAACCAAGTACATAAAAGGTAGGAAATAAACTCACTTGGCCATGATGATCTATCCTTCTTACGGATGAGTCGATCAATAAATCCACTAATCAAAATAATCCTCTGGGTATGAATACTCTTCCTCGAGATCACCTAATCAAGAAGAATACCCATACTGAGTATTTCTCATTGATTCTATGGTACTTATCAAAACTATGTCATAAGATCGTTAAAATTCGTATAGAAGGTAATTCCAACTTAAAATAGCCATAACTTAGTCATTTTAATTCGGAATTGCGCATATAATATACCATTTTCTACCTACTCAAAAAGATCTATCCATTTCTAAGGTTATTTTTGTCATAAAAAGCCATTTGGGTTGGAAAATACTACGGTACAGAATAGTTACGGATTTATAGTTTACAAGATATGATTTTTCTAAACTTCACTTTACTCAAAAATCCTTAAAAAAAATATATGGATATATATATATAGTTGAAAAATCCTTTGAACATATATTTACACTCACATTGCATGCATGATTTTTGTAGTGTTGTCTCAATATTTGATATTTCATAAACAATTTGTCTTTAGATAAAACTTTTTAAAATTTTTCCTTTTTGAATTATTAGAAGGAAAGCAAAAATATATTTGAGTTGTTATGAATAAATGTTTTCCTATTATAATTTCATTTTCTCACTTTTCAAAAGTAAATTCATTTTAAAAAATTTGGTTCTTTAAGTTATCTATTAACTTTATTTCTAGTGATTGGAAATAAGCTTTTTAAAATATCCTTTAAGTTTTAGATGTGGTCAAATATTTGAAATTATATTAAATGTATGTTTTGCTCTTATTTTTATATTTTTTCTCTTCTTTAGGAAATAAGTTTATCTTTAAACTCTACTTACTTGACAAATTTTTCTAAGTTGGTTTTGAAAATAGTGAGTTGACTTTATCTTGGTTTGAAAAAATTATTTTATTCTTAATATTTGTTAAATGGTAGTATAATTCTCTTAGACAATTTTATAAAAAAAGCTTTCTTAATAAAGAATGGTTATCATTAGAACTTAACAAAACTTTCATTTTTATTTTGAAAAAAGAAAATCCATATAAAATTTTAAGTTTGAAACAACTTTCTTGGTATGTGATTTCCAAAGTCTATAATGAACCTATTTAAGTTTTATAAAAGGTATAGTTGAGTAAAATCTTTTAATGCTAAAGATTCTTTCTTTATGGAGTATTTAGTTTGGTTTATAAAAAAAATGAGTTTCTTTATTATTTTGAGGAAATCTTCATTACTTCTTAGCTTATCATTCGAAAAGAGTTTAAAAACAAAACTTAGATCTTTTGTTAAAAATTCCTTTTGTTAAGAAATCTAGTTTACTTTTCTTTATTTAAGAAAGAATCAATTTTTTTTTATTTTTATTTAAGACAACAATATTCTAATCATGCATGAATATGATTATGTATCAATATAAAAGTAAAGATAAAACATAATAAGATAGAAAGAAATACTTGTAAGTAAATGTGCATAATAAAATAGTCAAGCGTTGGGAACCTTAGCTTCGTCAAGGTATCCCGGTCATATATTGAGAGCCTTAGCTTCATCAAGACAACCCAAGACTAAGAATAGACTAGTCCCAAAAGAAAAGAAAGAAAATTGTTTTGACTTGATATAGACAAGTCTAAGACTAAAAAGACTAGTCTTAATAAATTGCATAAAACAAGTAAATAAATAAATTGCAAGACATGAAAGTAAATAAATAACAAATGAACTTATATGCTCTAAATAAATATATATACATGGTATACATAATACTATATAAGTTAGATTAGAGCAAAAAAATAACAATAATAACAACAACATAATAACATAATGTAAAATATGAATCATGAACAAAAATAAAACATTAAATATATTATTGCTTCTTTAACTCATATGAGCCTAAGAAACATAGACTAAGCTCATGCTAAGTTGTATGAACATGATGAAGAAATTTAAGTAGGATTTTACCTAAGGTTTAATGGAAGGTTTGAAAAGAGATGAATGGGTTTTGTGTTTGTTATTTTCTTCTTGAAGTTGTAGGGAATGATAGAGAGTATTTTGAGAGAGATTTGTTGGAGAGAGGTTTTGAGAGAGTATTTTGGTAGAGTTTTATTATGTAAAATGGATGTGTGAAAGAATGAAGGAGGAATAAGGTATTTATAGAATTTTTAGAGTGAATTTTTGATGTAATAAAATAAATTGAAAAGAAAATAATAGAGTAAAGAGAGAGAGATGGCCGGCGGTTTGTGGAGAGGGAAGAGAGAGAAAAATTTATTTGTTTTGTAATTTTATAAAGAAAAGAAATAAAGTGTAAGGTTTAATGTGAATAAAGTTGAATTGGAAATGTAAAAAGTAAGAAAATAGGTATGTAGGTAGTAAGAAATAGGTGTAAGAAAAAGTAGGGATAATGAAATAGTAATGAATAGTAGAAATAGTACTATGAATAGTAGACTAGACATATAAAACATCGATAGTAATAAAAATACGCGTAAACGAGCTATATCTGTTATTTTTAGTTACAAAAAATTTCTAAAACTGATATTTTTGAAATCCTTGTTTAATTAGGAGTCTTTTGGTGTTAATGCAATATTTTTAATATTCCGAGCTCCGGGATACCCTTTTCAAGAACTGATCCCGTTTGAGTCCGAAAGACACTCGAAATTCGCGAATATGATATTTTTATGTTACCCTATATTATTACGAACTATTTTAAGCCATTAACTTAATTTTCGTTTTCTAGGGTTTGAGAACGCAGGATTGCCGGAGTTGAAATTGTTTAATTGTCTTGACCTTTGTTGACTTTTGAAACTCTGGTTTGACTAGGGTTAGGGTTTAATCCAACTTTACCCTAGAAATCGAGGGGTTTATATCAAGGATCGGATAGGTGGATCTTCTCATGTTCGGGCTTTCGAATCGAACTATTATTAAACTTTCTATTTTTTTTTAATTCCCTTATGAAATCCCGTGATCGAAATTGTTTAAAGTTTGGTTTTAACTTAGGTTAGACTTTAGGATTTCGATTCGGTATTCCAAAACCATTCTTGAAAAATTCGGGGGCTTACAGTTATAAATGGACCTAAAAACATATATAAATATTATTATTTATATTTGGACTTAACTCATGGACTGAGTGATAGGGTTAGCGAGTCAAGGTTCAATTATTGGAATGGCTTAAGGAGATTTGATTTGGTGAGCTCAAAACAAAGATTGTTGGACTAGTCTGCCGCATCCAACTTTTCTCATGCAGGCTTATGCATACAGACGATGACTATTGGTCTTGGCCTATGAGAAGCTCATGCAAGATAACCATGGATTGAGTTTGCTCCATCTAATCCATCAATCACTAAGATGATCTAACAATCGTTATCCATACTAAGTACTTATAAATACTCAGTCGCTACTCCTCATTTTCAACTTTTTGGAGAGAGAAGAAAACAGTATTCAATAGGGTGGACTTTATTCAGAAAGATCAAACAAAATAACTCAAGTGATTTCTCTCGCTCAAGAACTATAAGGTTGACGCATGAGATCTATTCAAGTTCTTTTACATGTTACTTGTGCATTCAAGATTTAGAGACTGTCTATTCCTCCTCCCCTTTCATTATGTCTAAGCCATCTCATCATCAATTGTCATCTCCTTAGCAGCACTCCAAAATCACGTGTCAGGCGTAAGATCCACTCAACATGTGTGTGACTCCCCAGAAAGGACCCTATATCTACATCCTCAATGAGCTCCCCATGGACCAAGACTAGAGGTGAGCATACAAGCTTAGCGGGCCGAGCTACTTTTTGCCCACTGGTTAATCAGGAAGGGTTAATTTAGCCTACTTTTAAATGGGCCAGAATTTCTTGGCCCTAGCCGGAGCCCTGCCTGCTTTTGTTCACGAGCTAAAAAGGCTGGCTCGTGAGCTAAAATGAATTTATTTTTTATTATAATTTATTTTAGGATTATATATATACATATATATCAGTCTCTAAGTCATAATGTGTAACGCTCTAACTTAAAGGCATTACAGCTCACCACATGTCATTCTCTTTAAAAGAACATACCAAGACTATAAAATTCTAAATCCAAAAAATTATTCAAAATACATATCTCCAATAACTCTAATAAAAGGTAATCTTAAATCATCATATATAAAATTCATCTCTTTAAAAGACATAACTAATATTAACCTAAAAACTATTAATATGAAATCTAAATAATTCATATAAACTTGTCTCTTAAAATCTTCCAAAGTCTAAAAAAATATAATCTCAAAAACTTCATATGATCTTCTGATCTTATCGGTCCTCAGCAGGAAAGTCGAATCCACTATCACCATCCCCATGACCAATATATATATTATATCTAGATAAGTCATAAAATATCTCATCTTCGCCTGCACCTAAAAAATAAAAGAGTGAGCACAAAGGCCCAGTACACCATACCACAACCAAATGCACATGAACAAGCATCAAACAAATTCACATGCGCTCCTAATAATTAATGCAACAACCACAGGATTATTATCTTTCAATTAGTCAGCAACCAACACAATTTAGAACTATTTACAACTAGTCCTAAACCCGGAGTAACTCATGACCCCGATAAAAACCATGTATAGATAATACATAAATATAGTTGCATTCCACAATTAAGCTGGTTAACGACTCCAATCTACTGGAATCATCTCCAAATGCAACTCCACTAAGGACAACGACACACAAGGATCATCGGGTTGCCAGGGTTAGTATCACACTCCATGTAGTCTTTACTAACCACAGCCAAGCATAAGCATCGAATTAAATTAAAAGGTATGATAGAATTAGGTCAATTTATGCAATTCTAAACCTACAAGTACAAACAATAAACAATGTAAGGTCATACCTGAATACAGCTCTTTCAAACTCTAACCATAAAACCTGATCACATGGACAGAACTTCACCTCAACCAATAGATTATTTCTATAGATTTGACAAAAAATCCTAAATCAGAATAACTAATAATGACACCTTGCTCTGAATTTGAACGATAGATCTCCAAAGAAGTTATATCTCCACAAGATCTTTCAACCCTAAAATCCGCTTAAATCATAAAATAGACCATCATTTAGATATCGATCATTCTCCAAAATCATAAGGATAGAATATCAATTCAACTTACCTAGGATTTGATTCTCAAGCCTTCTTAATCTCCAAAATTTAAATCTTTAAGGAACTTAAGGTTTTTTCCTAAAGATTTCTTCACTGATGATTCCTTTCAAAGAGATAAATATCGCTTAAAGAGATAATCTATGTGGATTATGAAAAGATTGGAGGAAAAATACTTACTTAAACATTATCTCTTTGCTCCTCTTAGGGTTTCCAAAGGCTAAGAAAAGGTGGGAAGAAAATTAAGCTAATAGGGTATTTATAGGATAATGATAGCTTAGGAAAAACAAAACTCTGCTTCATAAATTAATGAAGATTTACTATCATTAAAGATTCATTAACCATCATTAATGTGAGGGATGATTATTATATCTCATTTATTAGTGTTGATCAAATAACCCTCTTATTTTATAATAAATATTTATCTTTATATTACATAATCCATGGAGACTGTCGGCACCCTTTTTCCTCCTTTCTAAAAAATAAAAATGCAAAATTCAAAAATCATAAAAAAAAAATCTGAAAAAGTAGAAAATACAATAAAAATTGAAATTTATTAAAATGACAAAAATGTTAGATAAGTTAAATCCACCATAGTCGTGCCAACCAAAACCGCCACTCTTTTGTCTCATTTTTGTCATTCACGGTGCAAACCTAGATTCCCCTTCCAACACTAAAACCAGCCATCAACGTCCGCTACTTCACAAATACAAACCATCATCGACAAGCTTCATGCCAAACAAACCAACACCAAAACCATGTTAAGACCACAGCAACCATGTGAAAGAGACAGACAGACCACTAATTTGTTAGAACCCGCACCTACGAGCCGAACCCGTTAGTCCATGCCCAAATCCGATTCCAAACCTCAGGTTCATATCTCATTGAGCTCCATGGCCTCATCTTATATTTGTTTTGTGTTTGGTTCAAATTTTATTTTTTCTTTCTTTTATTTAGTAGTATAGTCCTTATATCGTAAGCACCTACAGGTACATGTAAATTGTGGAAAAACGAAAGAAAAAAAAAAACAAAAAAAAGCAAAAAAAATATGTATGTGTGATTATATATGATTTGCATGATATATTCCCAAAGATAATGTTAGTATGACAATTAGATAAGTCAAATTAGGTTAAATAAATAGATTTAGGATATAAGTTTTAGCATGATTATTGAATAGGATTTTAGTTTTAAATTGTGAAAATCCGCAAAAATATGATTATAGTTTTTAGATTATAGTTTTCATATCACCTTTTGATAAATGAATGCTATACTTGATATATGTCACGGTTTGCGAATGTTGAGTTAAAGAAATATCAATAAGATTCCGCAAATTATTTGGGTGTGATTATTTCTTTTAGGTCTCCTATAAATATTGGCTTTTTTATTAAAAACCTAAAAAAATAGAAATTTCATAAAAAAATCAAGAAAAAATAATATTTTTCCTCTATATATATATATATATATATATATAGCATTAGAAAATCTTTTTGCTTGGCTTATGTACAATAATAACACTTAGTTATTTTCTAAAAATACCAAAAATAAAATAAATGGGGTTTTCCAAAAATAGTATATCTTTTAGGAATTTTTCAAAAACCAAAAAAATGAAAATGAGATGTTTTAGGGTTTTTTCAAAAAATGAAATCAAATCAGTTAAACACTTAAACTTGGCTGCTTTTTACAATTAAAAAAGAACAAACAAATTAAAAATTTTACAAAAATCAAAAGGAATTACAGGGGCCTAATTCCGACTAGTGAATACATAGGCACCTGCGGGGTAGTCACCATAATAAAAAACTCTTAGAATCTTTATAAAACAAAAATAAAAAAAATTGTAAATATATAAACCTCTTTTTCAAAAAAGACTAAAAATTTAAAAATTAAAAATTAACATCTTTTTGGCCCATATATTCAAAAATTTTTGAAGCGCATCCAAAACCTAGATAACTGTTTAGGTTTTATAATAACAGCCTCTGGATCTATTAATTTCTAGTTTTTCACATAAATTAGTGGTCGAACCGAAAATCAAACCACCCATTTAGTTTTCGATTCACTCTTTTTTTCGACTTTAGCCGGTGACGACTCCAATCAAATGATTTTTCAAACCGAGCTTTTCTACAAGAAAAAAAAAAAACTACTAATACCTTATTAAGTGTTCCATGTCAAACAGGCCATATTTGATATGGATTGGGACCTTTTGGTGAATAGAAGCAAAATTCATGCTTGATAGAGACAAAGCGATATAGATATTTTTTATCCTTGAAGCACAAAGCTTTTGTAGCTCAGGGACATCATCAATAATATATTTATGGGTGGCAAAAGTTGGCCACTTATAAATGTGGTCCTCCCATTAAGTTTGTAACATAATAACATAAATCTCACATACAAGAAAATAGGTGATTTGTCAATATTTTAATTAAGCGATTGACACCAACACGGTACCTATAATGATGGCTCGTAAATCATTATGACTAAAAGAGATTAACTGTAAATAAATACATGACTCACGTATGGGTTGGTAATTGGTATTACATCCGATTAATAGCTTTTGCATAAATAAAGCAGGTGTTGTGCCTCCCAATTAATCAACTTTGTATTTTTTTTTCATATTATATACTCAAATTTTATCTTTGCCAATTATGTAATCTATTCTTTGACTTGATTTCCTCCGGATGCATGGTGTCGATGACCAAATAAATGATATCTCTCAGAGTTGCTTAATTAAGTTTGTTATCAATTATCTAGTCTTTTTTAACGTCAAAACAATAAAGTTTCACTAAGATGAAACGTGGGTGCATTAGCCTTGCAAGGTGAAAAACAGGCATTTTCCTAGCCCACGGGCCAACCTAGCTCATCGCGGATCAACCTGCTTTGATCTGTTTAAAAGTGGGCTGAAAAAAGTTAACCATGGCCCTTTTTTTAAAACGGGTAAATAAGTCGGCCCACGGGTCACAGCTTATATGCTCAGCTCTAGGTAAGACCATAGTTATCTCTTGCATACATAAACTTGTCTGAAAAAAAAAATAGATATAACGAATTAGTCCAGTGATTCCTATTCCAAACCTATCATTTTAAATCTCTTCGAGCCATTTCAGTTATTAAACCTTGACTCGTTGAGCGTATCACTAAGCCCATAAGTCAAGTCTAAATATAAATAATAATATTTATAAATATTTTTAGATTCATTTACAAAGGCTAACCAGATCAAACGTATCCGATATCCGGCAAAACCAGACCAGACAAGTCTCAACTTAACTTTTATCTTTTAACGGTTATGAAATTTGATGGCAAAAAAGAGACTAATGAAATTTGTGTGGTCTGAGTGAATTTTTTTGTCACTAAACCCCTCTTTATTGTCATTTAAACACCACAAATCCACAACTGACGTGGCTTCATCATTTAGAATACCCATACCTCATGTTCTCCTCTAACAAATATCCCCGTCTCCCGATTTCATCCGTTTGTCCTGCCGTATTGAATGATTAAATAAAATTACGGATATAAAGATAATATTACAATAATATTATAAAAGATTTTAAACATCCAAACAATCTCGGCCATTAAGATTTCCTCAAATATTGTTCAATGCCACTCTGATAATGACGCACATCTTTTCCTCTCATATTTATTATTATTTTACAAATAATATATATAAATATATACACACAATATAAGAGAAATATGTAGAAATTGAAAAAAAAAATTGTCAATTTTGGTACCCAAATTTTACACAATAATTCAATTTGAAACTTGAATTTTAACGTAGACAATTTAATACTTAATTAATATCACTAATACTATTTCTCTTGTTTCCTAATATGAAAGAAATAACATACCAATTCTATATAATGTTAAGAAAAATAGTAAAAGTTTAGTGAAATACAGTCTCTTGCAAGTGGTAAATAAAGTAAATAATGTTAAGAATGTAGTAAAATTAGTTAAGAAAATATTAGATTAGATATTAAATTGATCATTTCAAAATTTAATTAACAAATTTGATATTTACCATATATAGATAGATATATTATATATAATTCTCTACATTAAATTAAAATTGAATCAAATAGTTTATAATTTTATTAAGTTAGATAAGATAAGCTTAATATTCAACTTTTTATTTTTGTAACAAATTATTTAAATTTCTCATAATACTAATAGAAATAAATTATTTACTTTATTTGGTAATATAGACATGAAAGACTTAAATGAATTCATTAAAAAAATTTATATATATAAGATCTAATAATTTATATATATAATATAAGACTTATGGGTAAATTATATTAAAAGATCATAATGTTTGAGGATAAATTCATTTAAGGTTATATTTCGAGTGATTGAAAAGATGTCACAATATTTAAAGAGCAGAGTCAATGAGAGAAATATTTAAAATTAAAATTTAGATGATTAGGCACATTATGACATGTGTCAATGATGAACTTCTCTAAAGGTTATAATCTCTTTTTATACACTTGAAATATTGTGACTTAAAATGAACTTACTTCTTAAACATTGTGAACTTTTTTTAACTACTTAAAATATTATGACCTTCAATAAAAGATAAGTTTCATATATGATACCTTAATTATTTCTATTGTAATATAATTGTATCTAAATAATTTTTTTTATAAAAAAATACCTCAACCTTTTAAATCTTTTACTTAAAATACCTATGAATGAAATTCATCCATTTTTTTGTCAAATCGCTAACGTAGCAAGTAAAATTAATTAAATTTTTTTTCCACATTAGCAATTAAAAAAATATTACTTGTTTTCTTTCTCTCTCCTCTCTCTTTCTCTCTCTAACCTCTCACCTTCCATCTTCTCTCTCCCTCCTCTCAAGATGAACCCAAGATCTACCACACTCTCTCCTCTACCAAACCAAGCCTATCACCTAAACCCATAAACACGCCACTGCCACCAACCAGTTGTTTGTCCTCACCATCATGTATCATCAAAAACCTAACTAAGTCAACTCGGTTCCCTCCATCATCTTCCCCACCACTGAGTTCATGAACAAGGACAGTAAACACCAAACAACGATCCACCAAACTCTAACTCACCAAGCCACTCCGTTCAAATTGACTCGCAAACAGAAACCCATATCATAGACACGGCCTGCGTGACATAGTCATCACCATCATTACCAACGTTTGTCCCCGTAAATCATCAGCCATCTCCACCATCACAAGTAGGGGTGTGCAAAAAAACCGATGAAACCGAGAAACCGAACCGAAACCATAAAACCAATCCGAAAAATATGGTTAACCGGTCCATTGGTTTCGGTTTAGGATTACGGTTTTTATTTTTTTCGGTTTTCGGTTTCGGTTTCTGTTTGTAACCATAAAAAACCTATGGTTAACGGTTAACCGTTTCAGTATTTATAAATATATTATATATATAATTTACATATACAAATAATTATTTTTTTATATATATACATATGATTTTCATATACATATAATTTACCTATGTTAATATTCCTTGAATTTCAATTAAAATACTATTGTCCTATGATTAATGGAGTTAATTTGGTAATTGATTTAGTTTGATTTTATTGATAATGATACATTCAAAGGTTCATTTTTCCCCTTTTCCTTAATTTCATTTTCTTTTTTTTAGCTCTAGTAATATATATAATAATTTAAAGAAAAACTTTATGATAAAGGCTAAAAAAAGGTTTTTTGAACTTATCAATTTGATTTGTTGAAACCATTACGTTAAATGGTTAAAAACCGAAAATCGAATAAATTAACCGGATAAAACGGTTAACCGTTAAGGCGGTTAACCGTTTATAATGGACCGGTTAAGGATCAGCATATTTAAAAACCGATAATTACGGTTAGGTTCAAAAAATAAGGCCACAGACCGGTTAACCGGTCCATGAACACCCCTAATCACAAGCCAAACTCAACAATTCATGGAACCTCCAACTCCGAGATGCAATAGTGAGTCCATCCATGAGGAAGAAGGCTTGGTGTCTTTTGGGAGAGAGATTAGGGTTCGGGATTCGGAGAGGAGGGTTTTTAGGGAAGAAGGAGATGGTGGTTGTTAGGGTTAAAGAGGTGGAGGAAGTGGTGGTGGTGCGGTGGGGCTAAGATCTGGTGTGGTTTTGGAGATGTTTAGTCAAGAAGAGTAGTAGTAAGAGGATCTGGGGGGACGAGGGGTAAGGTTGGGGTGGTGCTTTGTACAATGGGGTTTTGATGATGCACGTAAGTGAAGAGGAATGCTAAATTAGTGGCGGTGGTTAGAGCCGGGCATAAGGGTCGTAGCCCATGGGTCGGCTCGTTTACCAGCTCAAAAAAGTGGGCCGCAATAATTTTTTTTTTTTTTTACCCATTTAAATGCTGGCCAAACGGGATGGCCCATGAAGGGCCAGGCCGGCCCTCAGGCCAGAAGTTTTAAGGAAAAAAAAAGAAGAAGAGAGAGGAAAAATGTAAGAAAAAGCATAATACAATAACTTATTTGTGATTATTTAGAAATATATTATAGAAGAAAATAGATTAATACATGAATCATAAGCATCATAATATTTTTTTAAAATATATATTTATTGATTTAAACGTAATATGATATTTAATAAATTATTTTAAATTTTTTTATTTATAAGTAATCAAAATGATAATAAAATTAATTTTTAATATATATAAAACCTTAAAATATTTAAATACTCTAATTTTTACATAATCTAACATAAAAAAATTTCATTTGGCTTGCAGGCCTATGCAGGCAGACCTGACCCGGCCCATGTGCCCGTTTGCCTACCTTTACTGGTGGTGTATTTGTAGGTTTAGGAGATAGGCTATGTTTGTTGAGGGGACAAAGTGGTAGATCCTAGTTCGTTTTGAGAAGAAGGAGAGAGAAGATGGAGGCTGAGATGTTAGAGAGAGAGATGACAGAGCAGAAAAAAAGTATAAAATTAAAAAAAAATTACCAACATGGACAAAAAAATAATATTTTAATTATTTTAATCTACCACATTAGCTATTGGATGGGAAAATGGACGGACTCCTTCTATAGATGTTACGTTTGGTACACAGGAATCGTTCGGAATAAAATGGAATGGAATCAAAGAAAAGGAATGGAATGGAATCGATAAGAGAATGATAAATCCATTCCTTTGTTTGGATATGGACACGGAATGAAATAGAAAAGGATTACTATATATTATAATTTACTAAAAATACCTTTAACAAATAATACTATATTAAATTTATATAGGATAAATAGGTAATTTAATTAAGAACTTTAATGAATGGCGAAAAGGAATCGCAATTTCGTTTTCTAAAAGACGGAATCGAATTCCACTTTAAAGAAGGAATCGTCGATTTCAACGAATCACGATTCCGACTTTTTATAACGCTTCCAAA
Source organism: Combretum micranthum (assembly GCA_024138025.1). Classification (NCBI taxonomy): domain Eukaryota; kingdom Viridiplantae; phylum Streptophyta; class Magnoliopsida; order Myrtales; family Combretaceae; genus Combretum; species Combretum micranthum. The sequence continues at coordinate 2,070,992 of JAMXBD010000059.1, read as the reverse complement.
TATAGAAAAATGAATGAAAGCCAGAATCACAATTCTATTCCGATCCATTCCTTCATACCAAACGCACCACGTATTTCAAACGAAATTTTAAAATGTTTAATTATCTTTTTTTACTAAAAAATTATTTAAATACAATTCTATTACAATAAAAAAAACTTAAGATACCATGAATGAAACTTAACTCTTAAATAAACTCACCCAAACTTTTTGAACCGTGGGCTTATTTCAAATAATATATTTTGAAAGTGGGCTTATTTCAAATAATATATTTTTGACAGGCATTTTAAAATAGTTTATCACTGTATATGGTGTACTGGTTCAAGTCAATGATTATGTTCATACAAATACGAGAAAGGGACTTGTCAAACTTCCGGATGATTCATGAACTAGGAAACCAACGTGTACAATCCAAATATGAATGTCCTAGAAGTGGAAATTGGAAATCGCAAAAACATCCTTTTGCGCATACCACAACTATTTATACGATGAAGAGCAACTTCTCGTCTGCACGAAATCGACCAGGTGATCAAAACTTAAAAGTTATTGTATAACCGATTTCTCATCTCGTCAATAATAGTTAAACAAAAACAAGCTAAGAATTCAAGGTAGAAGATGTCACCTGCACTTTCAGTCTCTCTCTCCCAAATTCCGATAATCAAGTCACAAGACGTGCCCAAGGAGGTTTTAGTTTCAAGGACTAGTCCTAGAAAAACCCCATGTCAGAAAACATCCTCAGATATCAATCTCAGTAGAAGAAAACTACTATATGGTGTATCTTTAGGAGTAGGACTTTGTCTTGGTTCTCAGAAGGCTAGAGCTGAGCCTGAAGCCCCTGCGCAATCGGCCTCGAGTCGGTTGTCGTATACAAGGTTTTTGCAGTACTTAGATGAAGGTGCTGTGAGAAGGGTAGACTTGTTAGAGAATGGAACCGTTGGGATTGCTGAGATATACAATCCAGCACTTGAGAAGATTCAGAGGGTCAAAGTGCAGCTGCCTGGACTGCCCCGAGAACTGATAAGGAAAATGAAAGAGAAAAATGTGGATTTTGCAGCTTATCCCATGGAAGTCAGCCTGTGGCCTGCCATTCTTGACCTTTTGGGGAATTTTGCTTTTCCATTGATCTTGCTGGGTTCTTTGCTGTTGAGATCATCTGCTTCTAACAATCCTGCAGGACCCAATTTGCCTTTTGGACTTGGCAGGTATGGTATAAATATATTTAGCCGCCAGTATTGATGTACTTGCCCGCAACTTGTAGTAGACTCTTTCCTCCATTAACATGTCATGAAAAGTTCCTAGTGTCTGCGAACTTCTAGTTTTCATGGCATTGTATTCGATAATTTAAAAGATTTTACAATAGCAAATTCTAAATGATACTTCCGAAGTTGTTTTCCACACTGCAAACACGCTAGTCCCTCTGCCTTTAAACTTCTTTTCAGTTGACCTTTCATTTTTTATGTTTCCAAGATAGACGTCTTTAATGACAGTCTTTCCAGAATCCGAAAACATACTAACATTACTTCCGAACTGTTGCGGGTCTCAAGATTTCTTGCAAATTGTGCTGCATTTACGTTACATCATTTCTGAAAGTAGCTGAAATCTGCAGTTGAGATCGTTTAATTGATTCTCCTAAATCCATAGCTGAAATCTCACACCAGGATCTTTTTCACATCCATTACAAGTTGGCATCCCATATGAATATGATGCGATGATGCTTATTTTACTTATGCAGAAGCAAAGCCAAATTCCAAATGGAGCCTAACACAGGAATAACATTTGATGATGTAGCGGGAGTAGATGAGGCTAAGCAAGATTTCCAAGAGATTGTGGAGTTTCTAAGAACTCCAGAGAAGTTCTCTGCAGTAGGTGCAGCAATTCCCAAAGGGGTCTTATTACTAGGACCTCCTGGGACAGGAAAGACATTGCTAGCCAAGGCAATTGCAGGAGAAGCTGGAGTTCCTTTCTTTTCACTATCGGGTTCAGAGTTCATTGAGATGTTTGTTGGTGTAGGAGCTTCGAGAGTCAGAGATCTTTTCAACAAGGCAAAAGAAAATTCACCTTGCTTGGTCTTTATTGATGAGATTGATGCTGTTGGGAGGCAGAGAGGTACTGGAATTGGTGGCGGAAATGATGAAAGAGAACAAACACTAAACCAATTGCTTACCGAAATGGATGGTTTTAGTAGAAACACAGGAGTTATTGTCATCGCAGCCACTAATCGACCTGATGTCCTCGACTCGGCCTTGCTTAGACCTGGAAGATTTGATAGACAGGTACGATTCCATTTACTGATGAGATTGTCTGATTTTTTGCCAGTTCATACTTTGTGTTTTAAATGATATTGATCATGAAAAGCCTTTTAAACAAGCTGATGTTCTTTCATCAACTTTTCAACAAAGATATTTGATAACATGTGGATCCGTTTTACTACATATTAAAAACTTAGCTTAGTGGAATTGGTATCAATTCTATATGTAATCCGACAAACCTATTATGTCTTGTCCTAAATGGCATCTTTTGATGCTTGAATAGGTCACTGTGGGACTTCCGGATATAAGAGGAAGAGAAGAAATACTAAAGGTGCATAGCAAGAATAAGAAACTAGACAGGGATGTCTCTCTTAGTGTTATTGCTATGCGCACCCCAGGTTTTAGTGGAGCAGACTTGGCAAATCTTATGAATGAAGCTGCAATTCTTGCTGGTAGGAGAGGCAAAGAAAAAATTACATTGATGGAAATTGATGATTCAATCGACCGAATCGTAGCAGGAATGGAAGGGACCACGATGACGGATGGAAAGAGCAAAATGTTGGTAGCCTACCATGAAGTTGGGCACGCTGTCTGCGCGTAAGCACATTTACATAGTAGCTCTTACAGTCCAGACAACTGTTATGAGAGACTCCTGTTGACTCTCTTGTACTGTGTGTTTGTTTACAGGACATTGACTCCAGGACACGATCCAGTACAGAAAGTGACACTGATTCCTAGAGGCCAAGCACGCGGCCTGACCTGGTTTTTACCTGGTGAGGATCCTACCCTTGTCTCCAAGCAACAATTGTTTGCCAGAATTGTAGGGGGTCTAGGTGGTCGGGCTGCAGAAGAAGTCATATTTGGAGAACCTGAGATCACTACCGGTGCAGCTGGAGACCTGCAACAGATAACTCAGATTGCACGACAGGTCTGTTTTATACAAATATGGCACAAAACATTCACAATACAAAAGTAGCTTAGTGTTAGCTAACGAAAATTTGATCTTAAAATGGCAGATGGTAACAATGTTTGGAATGTCTGAAATTGGTCCGTGGGCGTTGATGGACCAGGCAACACAAAGCAGTGATGTAGTGCTTAGAATGCTGGCAAGGAATTCCATGTCCGAGAAACTTGCAGAAGACATAGATAGAGTGGTTCGGGATATCATTGAATCTGCGTATGAGATAGCAAAGGAGCATATAAGGAATAACCGGGAAGCCATGGATAAAATAGTGGATGTGCTGTCAGAGAAAGAGACCCTCTCAGGGGATGAGTTTAGAAGTATCTTATCCGAGTTTACTGATGTTTCCATTAACAAGGTTGATAGGACTCCTGTTCGAGAGCTAATTGAAGCCTAGAGATCTTCATTTGCTGTAGCATCCATGTAAATCTGCTTACCCCGAGTGATTGAGGGCGTATGGTTGTATATACGTATAAAATGAAATACATTTTATCTTGTCCGTTTTAGTTGGTGGCGGTGGCACTGGCACTGGCACTGGCACTGGCACTGACGCTTATTGTAATTTTCACTAGTAACATAACATGTAGGAGTAAGCGGAAGAGGGGTGAATGATATTAATCAATCAATTGCAATTGCTGTAAACGGACAATCACGTGCAAGCTTTGTATCAGTTTGCCTCGAAACGTGGGGTGGGGTTAACAAACATTAGATGGAGGCGTGGAAAGGGAAAAAAACAAAAAAAAGATAATCTTAATTTCTCAAAAGAGCATATTAAATCAAGCGTTCTTGCTTGTTTTTGGTTCATATATGCCTGGTCGATTGATTGCCTTAATCACATCAAACGATTTCACAAAAATCCCAACATTTCTTGAAAGCTTGATAATGTTTTTAATGTTTTATATGAGAAGGACAGGATCTCTTGACCATTGGATGATTATAAAAATGGATAAATGAGATAAGTTATTAATAGCAATCATGAAATTGCTTATTCTAACAAGCAATCATGAAGTTGACGATTCTTTACTTATTAATGAATTGCAGCAGGATGATAACCAACATACCGTCGATGCAATATTCGCCTCTTAGTGCTTGCAAGACTCTGATTATGCATGCAACATGGTATTGGGAAATAATCATTCTTTACTGTTTTAATAATATCTTTTTAAACGAATTCTTAATAAGAAAAATAAATAAAACATAGCTAGCATTTACGATTTACCATGACTCGGGGAAAGATCCATCCAACGGCGTTAAGAATGATAAAATTTAGTTACAATTTATGATTGACTTTAAAAGAACTTAAGTTAGTTTGTCTTCCCATTTTCAGCCAAGGCAACCGTGAGGTCACTATAATTGGCCAATCATGTAAAATAGGCATGTTCAACTCAAGAAGAATCTTATAGTAATGATATATGTACAAATGTTGTAGAGAGGAGCAACAAGCAAAGCCGATTTATCAAGAGCCTTAGTAAGACAAAAAATCAAATCAAATAGATTGTTCTTGATTCGATCTTGGCTAAATAAATACTTTGATCTTTTTTTGAAATATTTTAGGAGAATTTTCACATTGTTTTTTGTCACGGCCCGAGGAGTACCCTAAACGTGACAGTCCACTACAGTCAATATTAAAGCTTAAGTATGACAACCTTAGTCAATCCTAGAAGCTTTGATATTAGGTGTAAAGCGTGCTCTCATAAATTTAGAAGATCATACATGGAATTTTGAAGATTAAGAAGATACAGTAACAAATTAAGAAAAGAGGATTCATAATATTCATTTATTCATATCAATAGTCTTACAAGTCTTAGGGGCATTCTCCAGCCACAATCAACTATAAAACTATTGCAAGAGAATTTTTATGGAGTCTTCTTCTTAACTAACATTAAGCTTCATGTAAAAAAAGAAAATTTCTTAACCAAAAGGATAATACCTGATTGTAAGGTCCACGTGGCCTCAACCACAAATAGGTGAACTGCAAAAGATATCTATAGGGTATAAGCTAATAGGCTTAGTGAGAATTATTTCCATAAGTAAACTTCTTGTGTAATGAAATTCAAATAAGTTATTTAGGCAATCAAGTGAAATGCAACATATACGTAGGCAAACAAAGCATATGGTTTTCTGAGAACTATATGTTAAATGGATTTATGCCCTCCATTCGGGGTTTGGTGATGCGTAACCTCAAAACGCGTAGTTTTAGTTAAATTATACTTTCGATCAATACTACCAAGCATATTAAGTCGACTCGAGTTGAGACATGCTTCCGGACTTTCGCCAAGCATTTGATTAACTCCATGTCACCAAGCAATCGCTTTCGATCATAACCGCCAAGTGTTGCTTTTGACCGAGCTACCATCCTTCTCACCCAAGGATAATAACCTCATTGAATGTGACTCATCTCGTGATATGCATAAATCAATTTATTTAAATTATCATAGCATCATTATTTACAATTTTAAGGTAATCATAAAATTTCATACATATCATGTACTATACTAAAACAACCAATTACTTTACAATCAATTCTTGTCTTGATATTCTTATAGTACTTTCAACAATTTTCACATACATATTAAGTTATATTTCCTTAATTCTAATGCGACTAAACTACAAGCACAATCAAGTAAAAGCCTTTTTAAGGAAATAAACTCACGTTGCCATGTTGACACTTCTTCTAAATAGATGAGTCGTTCAAACAATCCACTTAGTCGTGATAATCCTCGAGGTACGGGTATTCTTCCTCGGAATCACCCAATCAAGGAAAATACCCAAAATGAGTATTTCTTGATAACTTTCTTAAATTTCAACAAAACTATGTCATAAGAAAGTCAAAGTTCGTATAAAGGAAGACTCCAATTTAAAATGGCTATAACTTGATCATTTTAACTCAGAATTGCGCATATAATATACCGATTTCTACCTACTCAAAAAAATCTATTCACTTCTAAAACTATTTTCATCAAACTAGATTATTTAAGCTCTGAAACAGTGGTGATAAGATTCACCACGATTTTTCCCATCCCAAAAGCAATTTGTTTCAAACTTTAACTCATCCAAAAATTTCTTTAATAAATACTTAATTATCTATATAGTTGAAAAATTCTTTTTTCATAGATATATAGCTCATATTTTATCCATGCTCAAGTGTTTGCTGTCCCTTAAAATTTCTTGAGTAAAACAATGTTAATTAAAAGTTTAAAAAACTATGGTTTACAAGAAATCTATTTTTGTAGCTCCTTTTAAAATGAATATTTTGATTCTTTTGTTTTCAAAGAATTATTTCATTTTTACTATTATTCTTAAATGACTTTTGATAAGAATAGATTTCTTCTTTTCGAAATTTTCAATATTAGTGTCATTTTTCTTATTTGTTCTCTATACAATTTTTCTTTGACCATTCATTTGAAAGATCTCAATTTGAAAACTTTTATTCCCTTTTCATGAGGTTTCCTTTGTATTACGTTATCATAGAGATCTTTTTAGTATTAAAAATCATCTTCTTTTTGGAAAACAATGTAATATAAAAATGATAAAAGGCTTTTTAAAACAAGAGTAGCTTTTAAAATTGTGGTGAGTTCTTCCTAGAGTTTGGAAAAGAATAAATTTACTTTTGTTAAACCATAGATTCTATATTTCATATAAATCTAGTCTTAGGTGATAAAATCTCCCTTTTTGTCAAAATATAATTAGAGCTTAAAGATTTGGACAACAATCTTTATGAGCACAATTATGAGAAATAATAACAAGTAAAAATAAAATAAATAATAATAAATAAAGTCAAGTATTGGGAGTCTTGACTTTTTTAAGGCTCCCGAGACTAAGAAGTATACTAATCCTAAAAAGAAAGAAACAAAATAAAAGAAAGAAAATTATTTTGACTTGATGAGGACAAGTCTAAGACTAGAGCTGGTCTTAAAACAACATAAAATAAATAAATTACTTTGCATGAAACTAAATAAATAGCAAGTGAGCTTATATGCTCTAAAGGATATATATATATATATATATAAAGATGCATAATAATACTTAGTTAGAAATAACAATAATATGGTAAAGTAACAACATAAATAATTAGATATTCATGAACAAGAACAATACATGAACATAGTGTAGCTTCCATAACATTTAGTTTTTTGGAAACTCACACAATGCTCATGTAAAGTTACGTGACATGGGAAGGAGAAATTTTGTAAAGAAAGTTTACCTAAAGAGGGTTTTTGAAGTATTATGTATGAATGGGTTTTTTGTGTATGTAGAAGGTAGTTGGAGAGTGTTTTTGAGAGAATTTTGAGAGAGTTTTGAGAGAGTGTTGAGAGGAAAATTTAAAAGAGATTTGGCAGTGAATTTGTAGGTAGTAATTGTGTGAAAGAAGTGAAAGAGGAGGGGGGTATTTATAGAAAATAATGAGTGAATTTTTGTGTGATTTAATTAAAGGAAAAATTAAAAAAACATGAGAGAGAGATAGAGAGAGACATGGGGGCTGCTGGCCACTATGGGGAAGAGAGAGGAGAGTTTTATTTTTTTGTATTTTTGTTGATTAAATGTAATAATAAGTAAGGTAGATGTTAAATAAAGTTATGGGAAAGGTGAAAAGTAAAGGTAATAGGTGTATAGGGTGTAAGAATAGGTGTTAGAAAAAGTAGAAAATAGTAATGAATAGTATAATATAAAGTAGATATGACTAAAAAGTACCAGTAGTAAGAAAATACGCATATAATTGCGATATCTGTTATTTTTATTTATCGAAAAATTATAAAACTATTTTTTGTAATATCTTATATTTTTATGAGTCTAACGGTATATTCGGAATATTTTTTCCTATTCCGAGCCTTGGGACACGTTTTTCAATAACTGTATCCGTTTTGGTTTAAACGATTTGCGGTTTTACTAATCTGATCTTTTTAAGCTTCCTTATGTAATTACGAACTATTCTACATATCAATCTCTTACTTACTTTCTTAGGGTTGCTAATACGGGATTGCCAATCTTAAACCATTACGTCTAACTAGAGTTTTGTTAATTTTAGGGTTTCCAATTGACCTTCCGGTTAGGGTTTAAGCTAAACCGATCACAAAACTTTGGAGGTTTACATTTTCAATAGTAACAATACACTAAATATCCCCAAATAAGAAGAGAAGCCTCCTATTTATAGGTACTAGTAGCCGATGTTAGGCGTTGGATGACTTATGAATGAATGGTTGACAGGACTCCTGATCGAGAGTTAATTGAATCTTAGAGATCTTCATTTCCTATAACATCCATGTAATATGCTTAACTTGACGAATTGAGGGTGTCTAGTTGTATATACATATAAAATGAAATACCTCTATCTTTTGCATTTTAGTTGATGGCATTGGCATGTCATTTTATAATGGACTTATATACACCTATTACATGAGGATCGATATTCAATTAAAATAGGTTATTGTAATTCATCTATACTTTTCACAAGTAACATAACATGTGGGAGGAGGTGGAAAAGGGGTGAATGATATTAATCAATTAACTACGATTATAGTAAACAATCAATCACATGCAAGTTGTGTACTAGTTTGCCTTCAAAAGGAGGGTAGGGGGATAAATATTAGATGGAGGCATGGAAGGAAAAAACAGATTACCTTAATCACATGAAATTTTATAGGATGTCTCCGAGGAGACCACATCAAATGATTTCACAAAATCTCAACATTTCTTGAAAGCTTGATAATGTTTTAAATGTTTTATACGGGAAGGAGAAGACCTCTTGACCATTAGATGATTTTAAAAATGGATAAATGAGATCCATTATTGATAGCAATCATGGGATTGTTTCTAACAAGCAAAAATGGCACTTCTTTAAGTCTTAATAGCTCCGTGGATCTTTAAAAGAGTTTAAGAGGGTTTTTGTAATGCATAAGGCATATTGTAACGTTTACTTAAGCTTGACTCATATAAATGAGCTTAGGTTTATGAAGAGCTTAAGAGGATTTTATAAGACAAATGGCCTTTATTTTGCATGCTAGATAACCAAATAAAACCTAGAACAAACAAATCTGTTTGGTGGCCTCTAATTTTTCTCTATCAAATGAATTATTTTGTGAGATATCTTTGGATTAAGGTTCAACTCCCTATAGCCTACAACTGGATCAAGAAATCAACCAATGCAATTCAATTACTAAAGACTCAATTATTAAAGAACCTACGATTTCCCTCTCAAGCAAAAACAACTTTGGCTACTAGGGTACTTTTTTTTATTTTATTAACCTTTTCAATTTGCTATGTAGCATGTACGAATTATTGAGTTGTCACCTTCATCATCTGGTATGCTTATAAAGTTGACAGTGTATAGTGGGATTATTACAACTTATCAATCACATGAAACAAGTGTGTTGATCAACTCGAGAAGAGTCTTACAATAATGACACGTGTACATATATCATAAAAAGAGGTGCAAGAGAAGGAACGAGCAAACCTAATTTCTCAAACGCACGAGTGTGACAAAAAATCAAATTAAGTAGATTGTTCTTAATTTGTTCAGAAATACTTTAATCTTTCTTAGAAATGTTTTAACAGAGTTTCCACGTTACTCTCAGTCTTAACAATAAGCTAAATGTCCCAAAATGAGAAGAGAAGCTAACTATTTATAGATGTTTAAGATTAATGTTAGCCATTGGATGACTTATGGATGAATGGTTGAGATCAAGCTTTGTGGATCACTATCAAATCATTCCTAAGGATCTAATAGTTGAAAACGAAGCCTTCTTTTCTTTTGTAGTAGGCTAGGCTTGCAAATGGGCTTGAAGACTTTTATTATATAAAAGAAGCCTAATTGTTTTTTAAATAGTCTATCTTTAATATAAAAAAGGACTTAAGGCTTGTTTTACTCCATATAAGTCATTTTAATAAAAAAAAGCCCAAATTAATGATGGACAATATTTTTAAAGTCGACTTTTGGTGCACAAGAAAACTGAATAAAGCCGAGAGCGGAATAAATCGATCCAGCAATCCATGTTCCAAGTCTATCAAGTCGAATCTCCTCACAATGTTCTTTTTTGGACTTGATCTTCTAAGCCCTATCACTATTCTACAAGACCAATCCATAGTATTAAATTGGGTTACTAGTCCAGTTACCAAAATTGCCCAGTACAATTATACCGTGATTCTTATTGTGGGAGTTTAGTAAATATTATATTTATTTAATGCATTCAATAGATTCCTCAATCTTTGTATACTCTTGGTATGGTGGTATCACTTAGGCAAGGTTGTCAAACTCGCAATTCTATGTAGAATCGCTAGGGGGTCGGTAGAATCGGAACGTAAAATCGAAACGTAGAAATGTAAGTTTTTAACCTTTGCAAAATAGTTTTGAAAATTTATAGAAATGCTTTAGAGATAGAATACATGTGAACACATAATAGATATTAAAAAATAAGAAATTAAGTTTTTTTTTTTTCATAGTAACTATTGTCTATAACATAACATATAAAAAAAGTGCGAATAAAGTCAAAATTAATTTATTTCTATTATTTTGTTTGAAATAAGTGATAAATTGAAGAAGAAATAAAATTTTCAACTTATAAATGTTTAATTATAAAATGAATAAATAAGTTTTCTTGTAAACTTTATAGCTATAACTTAGCCTAAATGAATTTCAAATATATAGAACAAGGATTTTTAGGGGAGGAGGAACAAGATAGAAGAGTGTATGGAAACCAAATAGAAACTCAATAAGAAAGATATATCATTTTAATTCTTAATAGTTTATGAGCTTGTAAATATACAGTTGTATTTTTTATATTTTAGCTTATTTGACTCGAATATGTAGAATCGGTAAATTCGGTTAAAATCGTAAGATTCTACCAAGTTTACATGTAGACTCGATTAAAATCGTAAGATTCTATCAAAAAAAAGATTTTACCCACGAGTCAACTCGGAAGGGCCTTCTAGAATCGTAAACTCGTAGAATCGTATAGGTAAAATCGTGATTTTGACAACTATGCACTTAAGTGGTAGGGTTGTTAGGACTTCACAATTCTTAAACTTAAAAACAATTATATTAGAGATTTGTGATATAATTAAACAAAAGACTAAATTTACCACATTAAGTTTAAGGATTAACCAAAATTATTGTAGCCAAGTGTATGAACACTAGTCTCGTACTAAAAATGATCCTATTGCTTTGAATTCTTACAATTTATAAACTGGCACTAGTCTGAATCTGATAGAGATAGAAAGGATGACTGGATTAAATTCTTGTGTTTTGACTTAAAACATGGTTAGTCTCAGCACAACCACTTCGATGTTTAAGTTAGCAAACATGATGGTATAAGGGTGCATGATAAGTATGAGAGAGGAAGAGAGAGTGAGTCCAAACAACTTTATCTCTCCTATGAGATAGGAGGAGATATTTGTAGTAATCGGATCGTAAGCAGTTAAGTGCATCACGGAATTATAGGTAAATAGGCAATTTGTGACAATTGTCATGGACATGGGGTAAATCCTCAATCCACATTTCACCATGCCGAGCCCGAGTAAGGATGCAATTAGGCAAGCCATTATAGGATCCCCAACCCGCTTAATAAAAAAAACTATAGCATTCAACCTTGTAAGGATTTAAAGTCAGGTTTGAATATTATAAAATACCTTATGAATACCAGACCTGGTACTAAAATTAAAAAAAAAATGTATAAGTAAAACTAAGGTAAAACATTCTAAATGTTACTTGACAAATAATTCTTGATAGTTCATATTTTCTTTTTCATTCTCTGCACCTATGAAAAATGGCATGCATTTCAGGTTTTTTTTAATCTAATACTCTTTGCAACTTTCCTATGAGTAAATTGGTTCATCACAACAACAAAAAAAAATTTGAGTTCATCAGATTGCATTTGATATTAGTAAATTGATTTCTCCCTAAATGTTGCATTATAATGATTCTTTTTTTCTTTGCCAATGGACTTTCATTTGTCATGTAACTTTATACTTTTAATATTATGTATGTCTTTTAATTCCTATAATAAGTACATAAATTTATTCATCAAACTAACATTAACTTTAGAGCAAAGACGAAAAAAAATTCAAACATTATATAATTCATTTAACATCCAATTTTGATTATTTTTCTAGATTTAATGCAAGCTACCTCTTTTGTGTACACTTTATTAATTTTAATCAATTCCAATTATAAATTAATATATTTATGTGTTTAAATGTTGAATCACAAATGTGGCCTGTCGAGCCTGAATTTTGAAAATCATCCGGTTTATTTCTTTTAACCCGATTCACATTAAACCCTAACCCATTTAACATGAAATCCTCGACTAGGATTAAAAGAAATTTAATTTGAAAATATTTTGGAGTCGCCAACCGATAAAAATCGAAAAAAATGAAAAGTTAGGATTAATGGGTCGGTTAATCCTAACTTAGCCACTAGTCTGCGGGAAATTTGATTTTAAAACAAAACTTTTTTTAAAAAAATACCAGATATCTGAGTCCGGGGCTAACCTATTAAAACCTAAGTGTTACCACTTTAAGTTTAAAATTTATAATTTATCCTTTACTAAAAACTTGCAAAAAGAATACATAAAAAAATAATAACAATATTAATAAGTCAGAAATCATTTTTAATAATTTTCTATTTAATTTTTAGAAAACATATAACATTTACAAAGAAAAGCAAACATTCAAAGATTAATATATATATATATATAAAACTTATAATACATCCAGAAATAATCGCAAAAGTTAAATATTTAAAGAAAATAATTAATAAGAAATAATATACAAATCCATTTTTTACAATATTTAAATTTTTAGAAAATAACAAACTAATAGTATTTAAACTTATAATATCTAATTAACTAAATAATAAACAAAATAAATAAATAAATAATTTTTATTTTTTAATGTCGCCCCGAAGGTGCCTACGTACTCGCTAATCGAGATCAGACAAAACGTAGTTCTTTTATAAAGAACTTAGTTATTGATCAATTTTATATTTTTAAAATATTTCACTTTAAGTTCATTAAATTTGAATTTTTATGAAAACCAATTTGATGATCCTATGATCTAATCAATTGATTTTTATTCATAAAAAAAATATATTTTTCTAAGTTCAAAAATCATTAATTTATAACAATTCATGACTAATTTAATGCTACATGAAAATCAATTTTGATTAAACAATATTAAATATTTTCATAGTAAATTATGAAACATTTTTGAACAACTTAATTATTTTCAAAGTCAATTATAGAAAATAATTTTGGAAACTTTGAATATTATCTTCATAGAAAATTTATAAAGATAATTTTGATAAAAACTTGATTAATATCTCATAATAAATTTATGAAGATAAATTTTGATAAAAAACTTGATCAATATCATGATTCTCAAAACAAAACAATTTTTATCTTTATTATTCAACAACAATTTTGGTTTTAAAAAAAAAATCCATTTACAATTTATTATTTTTCAAAATTCAATAATCATCACATATGTTCAGAACATATTCAAATATATCATAACAAAATTAAAATACAAAAAACAAAACATCTCTTGCATCAAATATATTTAAAGATCAATTTATATGCAAATACATATTCAAAAATATCCAAAAATACAAAAATTGTTTAAAACATGTAAATTTACATTAAATATATTTTTTCTAATTTTTCTGGATTTTTCTGAATTTTTCTGGATTTTTTACGAATTTTATTAATTTTTTCTTTTTATTTTTCGAAATTAAATATATAATAAATAAATAATTTAATAATACAGACTAACCTGGACCGTTGGATTTTCTCGGATCAGATCTCAACCGTCTGATCGGTGGACCAAATCTGACCGTCTGATGGAATTGACCAAGTCTGGGCGTTGATCAAGATGATTAAATCTGGAGCGTTGGATCTACTGATCAAATCTGGCGCGTAGGATCTGCTGATCAAATCTGGACCGTAGGATCCTCTGATCAAATCTGGACCACAGGATCTGCTGACTTTTGACCGACGACCGTTGACCACGTTGACCGATGACCGACCGGGTTGGATTCGGATTTCGGGTCGAATCTCGAGCTCCGTCGGGTGAAGAAGACGATGACGGTGGTTTCAAAGCGTTCCTCGGCGATTCCGGTGGTCCTCGATCCCAGAAACCTTGTCGACCCGACGTTAATGGAGGAGCCGCGTCTGCTGGTGGTGGTGGTTCACTCCCAGAACCACCAGAAGTGGTGGTTCGTGCGGTGGTTGACGGCGGCAAGGGTTAAAAAAATTTCCAAAAAATTTGCAGAACTTCCAATTGCAAATTCGAGCAAATCTAAGTATTATAATCAATCAAAAACACTTCCTAAATGATCCTAACACTCTTTAATTGGATCGAAATCCTCCCGATCACTTCGAATTTGCAATTTTTGCAATTCGAACACTTTCTCCTCTATTTTCAGATCTCGATCTTGTAGTGTGTATTTTGCGAAATTGAATTGTGCTTTCTGCTTGTGGGGTGATCCTATTTATAGAGTTCAAAACAATTTATCGTTTTGAAGCTTTGTAATGGTTCAATTTTTGAATCACGAATCGTTACACATTTTCAAATAAGAACGATTCAAAATTGGGACTCGATTCGTGATTGTTGGTTCAAATTGATTACGAATCTTATGTTTACAGATCATGACTCCTTGATTAAGTGTATTTAATTTGATCAATTGATACAATTCGGCCAATTTTGAAATTTGAAAAATCATGTCCATTCGAATTTTTTCCCAATTTTCATGACTCAATTAAAATGCCTTTTGGGATGAAATAATGCATGAATTGTGTATAGATGTGATGTATGCCATGCCTAGTTTGTGTCTGTACAGTTAATTTCGAAAAAAGCACAAAGATTCATTGATCAAATGATGTCTTAAAGTGGATGAACCGATGTGTCTTTTGGGAAAAAAAATTGAACAAAAAGAGGCACAATCTGCCTTGGGTTAGGATCGAACTTGGGTCCCTTTGCTCCTGTGTCCATGGTCTGAACCGTTAGACCGTTGGCCTGTGCCTTGGTCATATAGCTAAACCACTAATACTTAAGGCTAATAAAATATATGTTATATTGAGCTCAAATAATTATTTATTTTAATTTTTCTTACATATATTTTATTTACATTACTATTATTCATTTAATTATTTTATTATACTTATTTTATTTTTCTATTTTTTATTATTCTATTTATTATATTATTATTATATTTTTGATGAACTCAACATGACATTAATTTATTATAGACTTAAGCCTATTTTTTAATTGGGCAAAAATTGGGTGTCTACAGCTGCCCCTCTTTGTGGTAAAGTTTGAACAAAACTTTTGCCATAAAGACAAAAGGATAGCCAATTTTTGCTTAATTTCTCCTGCCAAATTTTATTTTTAACAAAGAGATTTTTATCTTGTGCTAAACCATCTGTCGAGTTTAGACTTTAAGATTTGCTAGGTCAACTGTCGGGCCTAGGCTTTGGAAAAATGATAGGCCATCTGTCGGGCCTAGATTTAGAAAAATGATAGGCCATCTGTCGGGCCTAGATTTAGAAAATGATAGGCCATCTGTTGGGCCTAGACTAAAAAACTGATAGACCGTCTGTCGGGTCTAAATTATAGAAAACTGTTAGGTCATCTGTCGAACCTAGGTTTGGTCATTTACCGGACCTATGGGCTTTGGTTTGGTCATTTGCCAGACCTATGGGCTTTGGTTTACTTGGGATTTTTGAAACCATAAAGATTTGGTTTCTTGATCCATTTGGGAATTCTTGATCTTCCGGGAAACTTGATCTTCTAGGAAACTTGATCTTTTTTATTCTTTTGAGGAAACTTGATCTTTTTGATTCACTTGGGAAAACTTGATTTTTTTTATTCTTTTGAGGAAACTTGATCTTTTTTATTCACTTGGGAAAACTTGATCTTCTTAATCCATTTGAGGAAACTTGATCTTTCTTGATCTATTTGAGAAAACTTGATCTTTTTGATTCACTTGGGAAAACTTGATCTTCTTAATCCATTTGAGGAAACTTGATCTTTCTTGATCTATTTAAGTCAACTTGATCTTTTTGATCCATTTGAGGAAATTTGATCTATCTTGATCCATTTGAGGAAACTTGATCTTTTTGATCCATTTGAGGAACTCTAAACTTCTTGATCCATTTGAAGAATCTTGATCTTTTTGATTCATTTGGGAAAACTTGATCTTATCCATTTGAGGAAACTTGATCTTGGATCATTTGGAACTCTAAACTTCTTGATCCATTTGAAGAATCTTGACTTTCGTCGGTTAATGTGTTTAGGGCTTTTCCGTTGTTCACATAACCGTGTTCAAAAACTAGTTACTTGTGCAATATAATCACCAGATAAAATTGCATATATGCATTTTAAAGCCATATGGATGCTCAAATTACTTTCTAACAGTTTTATTGGGTTTGGGAATTTGTTTAAGTGATAGGTTGAGATTTGATCTGGTTTGAGAATTTATGGTTATTTGGTGATGAATGGGATGAGATTTGGTCTGATTTGAGAATTTTTGGAAATTTGTTTGAATGATTTAATTAACGGGTTGAGATTTGACTGAGTTCAAAGTTTTTGGATATCAACTTTGCTTGTAAAAACTAAAAATGAAATCAACTGAACACAGAAAATGACAAATTTTATTGATCATTCATAATACATCTTTACAGCATCTGAGTTTACAGGATCCTTTAAATCAGGTCCATCCATTTGGGAAAGAATCAATGCTCCTCCCGACAATACTTTTCTAACTACATACGGTCCTTCGTAATTTGGTGTGAACTTTCCTCTGGAGTCTTGTACATTTGGCAGCATCTTTCTCAAAACCAAATCACCTTCTTGGAAGCTTCTTGGCTTGACCTTCTTGTTGAATGCTTTAGCCATTCTTTGCTGATATAACTGGCCGTGACACATTGCAGTCAGCCTCTTTTCATCTAACAGATTCAACTGTTCAAATCTTTGTTTTATCCACTCAGCTTCATCGAGTTTGGTTTCTACTAATATACGAAGTGATGGAATTTCAACTTCTACAGGTAAAACAGCTTCAGTTCCGTATACCAAGGAATATGGTGTTGCCCCGGTTGATGTTCTTACAGACGTTCGATACGCCATTAATGCGAGCGGTAACATTTCATGCCAATCTTTATAGACAATGGTCATCTTCTCAATAATTCTCTTGATGTTCTTATTGGCGGCTTCAACTGCCCCATTCATCTGTGGCCGATACGGAGTAGAATTCCGATGCTTGATCTTGAATTGCTGACACAAATTTGTTACTTCTTTGTTGTTCAAATTCGTACCATTATCAGTGATGATACTTTCCGGAGTTCCATATCTAGTGATGATGTCTCTTTTGATAAACCGCACAACCACGGACTTTGTTACACTTGCATAGGAAGCGGCTTCTACCCATTTAGTGAAGTAATCGATTGCAACCAATATGAACCGATGACCGTTTGAAGCTTTAGGTGAAATTGGCCCAATAACATCTATCCCCCATGTTGAGAAAGGCCATGGGGTTGACATTAACTGTAATTCTTTTGGAGGGGCACTTATCTTGTTTGCATAGATCTGGCATAAATGACAAGATCTCACATGTTTGATACAGTCTGATTCCATAGTTAACCAAAAGTATCCTAATCTCATAATCTTTTTGGCTAACATGTAACCACTCATATGAGGACCACAAATTCCTTCGTGAACTTCTTCCATGAGCTTCTGGGCCTCTTTTTCATCTACACATCTTAACAAAGTCGTGTCGAATGATCTTCTGTATAACGTATTTCCACTTAGCAAAAAATGACTGGCCAAACGCCTCAGTGACTTCTGATCTTTCTTGGTAGCACCTTCAGGATAATTACCCGTTTGCAAAAGAACTTTAATATCTTGGAACCAGGGTTCATCTGATTCAATCATGGCGCAGAATGCGGGTTCACTTCTCACCCGGACTTGCAAAGGTTGGATTCTTGCTCCTTCAGTAAACTGAATTAATGAGGCCAAAGTAGCCAGAGCATCAGCAAACTGATTTTGAGTTCTTGGCACATATACAAAGGAGATTTCCCTGAATCTTTCTATCAATTCTGCCAAGTGATTATGATAAGGAATCAACTTGGGATCCTTTGTTTTAAAATCTCCTCGAGTTTGAAAAATAATAAGTGATGAATCTCCAAAAACTTCGAGCTCTTGAATTTCCATTTGGATTGCCATCTCTAAACCCAAAATGCATGCTTCATATTCTGCTATATTATTCGTATAAGGGAACATTAATCTGGCCGCTGTTGGGTATTGATTTCCTTCAGGTGAAATTAGGACTGCCCCTATTCCACATCCATACACATTAGCTGCTCCGTCAAAATACAATTTCCAATTCGGCATTCTTTCATCTTCCGTTTGTGTTACCCGAATCCCTTCATCGGGGAATTGATCTTGTTCTTTAGTTCCTCATCAACCGGGCTTTCAGCGAGTTGATCAGCCAAGGCTTGTCCTTTAATTGAATTTTGTCTAACATAGGTAATATCAAACTCAGACAGCAACATTTGCCATTTTGAAATTCGACCGACCAAGGCGGGCTTATTTGCCAGATACCTCAAAGGATCATGCTTTGTAATTAACTCGATTGAGTAGAAGAGCGTGTATTGCCTGAGTCTATGCATAGTCCATACTAATGCACAGCAAGTTCTTTCTATCTCTGAGTACTTTTGCTCTCCATTTGAGAATTTTTTGCTCAAGTAATAAATAGCTCTTTCTTTTCCATTTCATCTTTTTGCCCGAGTACACAACCCATGGATTCCGAAAAAATTGTCAAGTATAAGAACAAAGGCTTTTCGGGTACTGGAGTGATCAAAACTGGGGGATTTGTCAGATACTGTTTAATTCGGTTAAAGGCTTCTTCACATTCTTCATTCCATTCAATTTGGGCATTTTTTCTCAATAATTTAAACAGTGGTTGACATTTATCCGTCAACTGGGAAATGAATCGAGCAATGTAATTTAGTCTCCCCAAAAGACCTCTAATTTCTTTCAAAGTTGTTGGGGGAGGTAATTCTGAATTGCTTTGACCTTATCAGGATCAATTTCTATTCCTCTTTGACTGATCACAAATCCCAATAGTTTCCCAGAAGTTACTCCAAAAATGCATTTTTCTGGGTTTAATTTTAATTGAAACTTTCTCAATCTTTCAAAAAGTTTCCTTAATACTTCCACATGATCTTCTCTTCTTTTGATTTGGCAATCATGTCATCAACATATACTTCCACCTCTCTATGCATCATGTCATGCAATATGGTCTGCATTGCTCGCTGATAAGTTGCTCCGGCATTCTTGAGACCAAATGGCATGACCTTATAGCAAAAAGTTCCCCAGGCTGTGACAAATGTGGTTTTGACTTTGTCCTCTTCGGCCATCAATATTTGATTGTATCCCGAAAATCCATCCATAAATGAGAATAGATGGTTTCCAGCTGTATTGTCTACCAAGACATCAATATGTGGCAACGGGAAATTATCTTTTGGGGTCGCTTGATTCAAGTCTCTAAAGTCCACACAGATTCTAAGTTTCCCATTTTTCTTAAGTACTGGTACTATGTTTGATACCCAATCTGAGTAATCCGAAACTTCAATGAATCCAACTTCGAGTAACTTCTTGACCTCATCTTTAATTTTAAGTAGCAAATCGGGTCTAAATCGCCTTAGTTTTTGCTTCTTAGGCTTAATGCCTTCTTTGGTTGGCAATTTATGGACCACAATTGACGGATCTAAACCGGGCATATCACTATATGACCATGCAAAAACATCCAAATACTCTGCTAGTAACTTAATCAAACCCTGTGTTGTGTCTTCTGGCAATTTACCCCCAATTCTCAAATTCCTAGGATCTTCACTTGTTCCCAAATTAACCAATTTAGTGGGTTCAGGGTTTCAATCCTTTCATGATCAAAGTTTTGCCAATTTTCTTGTGTTTTCAATTGATAATCGATATCATCTTCAACGACTAACCCAGTAGGGTTGGAGGTGATATCGATATTTTCAGTATTTACAGACGCGAGATATCCCGGAACTCATTACAAAAGTCGGATCTGGTAGAATATGAATGGGGAAAGAATAAGAATATGGAAAAAACAAAAAGAATTTTATTAAATTTGAAATGGTGTTTAAGTACACTTATTTGAGCAACACATAAAGCAGAAAAATACAAAACGCAATCTAATATCGGTCCTTACTTAAGAAAATTAAAACTAGCACAAGGTATGGAAAACCAATTCTTCAAAGCTATCTTCTTGGGTGGATCATCTTCCTTGGAGTCATCTGTCTTCTGGACATGATGAGGCTTTGGAAAGGAGCTTCTGATGTGGGGATTCGATGTCTGGATCATATCTTTATTAAGTTCCTTGTTCTCATCTTATTCTTCATGTCTGCTACCTCTGTTTGAGTAGGAGAATATCCTAGGCCAAAAGTTCCTATCTGAGCTTCTTTTCTTCATTTATTACACAGACTTCTTCAAATATTTGGAGCCCAAAGTCTTCTTCTTCTCCTTTTCCATATATGGAATAGCCGTTTCTTGATAGATGGCATAATCTTGTTCTCCCATAACGGTAACAAGTTGGCCATTTGCTACAAATTTAACCCTCTGGTGCAAGCTTGAGGGTATTGCTCTTGCTGCATGAATCCATGGCCTTCCAAGCAACAAATTAAATGTTCTTGGGATATCTATCACTTGAAAAGGAATTAGGAAAGTTTGAGGCCCAATAGTGACCTCTAATTCCACTTCTCCAATTATTTCCTTCTTTGATCCATCAAATGCTCGTACTACAGTAGGACTTGGCTTGATATTTGACGGGTCTACTTCCAACAAATTCAGAGTAGCCAGGGGGCATACATTCAGAGAAGATCCATTGTCAATAAGCACTCGGGAGACGATTCTACCATTGCTTTTGACAACAATAAAAAGAGCTTTATTATGTTGGCCACCTTCCTCTTCTAATTCTTCAGATGAGAAGCTAATTTGCTCATTTGCAAAGACAGAATTATGATATGTTCCAAGGTTTTTTCTGTCACATTCTCTGGAACTTTTACTTCTTTGAGAACTTGAACAAGGCCTCACGGTGAATATCAGAGCTAATTAACAAACCCATGAGTGATATTTGGGCTGGCGTCTTGACTAGTTGTTCAACTACTTTGAATTCACTTGCCTTCATGAGTTTAGCCAATATTGCTTTCTCATCTTCCTTCTTTTCTTCATCATTCGGCGGCGGCGATGAATCCATGGTCACCTTCTTTGCAGTTGGTTCATAAAGTCTTCCCGAACGGGTAAGCCCCCAATCATAGAAGCGTGATTAACTGTCTGGTAATCAAATGGGGCAG
This sequence comes from Combretum micranthum, assembly GCA_024138025.1. NCBI lineage: Eukaryota > Viridiplantae > Streptophyta > Magnoliopsida > Myrtales > Combretaceae > Combretum > Combretum micranthum. The sequence goes on along the minus strand of JAMXBD010000059.1, from coordinate 2,049,423 downwards.
CTTTGTAATCCTTTACAGCAATTGGGATTTGAAAAGTATAACTTCTAGGCTTCGAGACAGTTGCCTCTTCTTTACTGTTGTTCATCTCAAATTTGATTAACTTCGGTTCACATGTGATCATGCCAACAAATTTTTCTTCTTTCTCTGGTACAGGCTTTTCTTCATCTTCAGACTCTGATCCCCATCCAGTGGCAGGAGCATCGCATATACGCGTGGTTCAAACCAATAGTCAACCAGATATTGGTACTTTCCATCATCTCCTAGAGTTCCGACAGTTGGGTCTCCAGCTTGGTATCTTGCCCACAATTCTGCCTGTGTGCTTGACTTTCTTGGCTTTGGGACCAGCATTTCCATGATATCTTCTTTCTTTATGATTCCATTTTGCAACAAGTTGTAAATGGCTGGTCTGGTTTTGGTGCGATCTCTCAGATTGATATAGGGTAAATGCCCCATTTGGCGGAGATTCCATGCCACTTGTTCTATGGTGATAGGCAATTCATCCAAGTTGACTTCTGGGTCGGCGCTTCGGCAGTGATCATATTAATAACCGACCCATGATTTGGCAATGGATTAGTAGAAACATTTGGAGGCTGCACAAAGTCTAATTGGATGGTCTTTGCATCAATAAGATCTTGAATCTTATGTTTGAGTCTCCAACAATAATCAGTGGAGTGCCCGATTTGCCCCATGTGATATTCACATTTTAAATCAGGGTTGTAGTTCTTGGGCTTATAATCATCTCTGGGTACTTCAAAGCCAATCAGATTATCGGCTCTCAATTTAGCCCACACTTGGCTGAGTGGAACCGGTATTGGAGTAAAATTGCGTCGGTTGGCCTTGATTGTTGATTCGAAACAACCCTTTGTTGACTTTGACCTGATTGGTCGGAGAACTATGGATTTAGTAGGGTTTGCTGGACTTGAGATATTGACCATACCGACAGTCGAATCCTTTCCTTTGTACGTGACATTTTTAGGTGCTGTATATTTCTTTTCTACTTGCAGCTTTCCGGCTGAGATAGCATTCTCAATTCTGCATCCGGCTACTACCACTCTGAAAAACTTGCTGACGCATGCCCTATGAGATGAGAAAAGAATGGCTCTTCTAGTGTGTTGATGAAAGTAAAAGTGAGATCCTTTTCAGGCATCGGATTGGTGATTCTTGCAGCTAAAGCTCTCCATCGCTGAGCATATTCCTTGAAAGCTTCATCTTTCTTCTTCTTCATAGTACTCAAATCCCAGACCGAGGGTGCCATTTCGATATTGAACTTGTATTGGTTGAAAAATGCCCTGGCTAATTTATCCCAAGTATCAATTTCTTGTGAGTCCAATTGGGCATACCAGGCTAATGCTGGACCAGTAAGGCTATCTTGAAAGGTCTGTACCATCAGTTTATCAAATTTGGCATACTGCCCCATACGTCGTACATATAATCTTGTGTGCATGTTAGGACAGCCAGTTCCATCATATTTTTCGAACTCGGGTGCCTTAAATTTTTCAGGAAAAGCACCTTCCTCAAATTGTGGCAGGCTTAAAATCGCAGTCTGATCAAAGCCGTCAAATGCCTTCATCTTTTCAAACAGTTTCTTCTCCATGTCCTGCTTGGGCTTCAAGTTCTTTCTTTAGCTCGGACATATTGAACTCAGTGTGGGAATCATCAACGTTGACTGGTTGCTGCATGATTTCTTTTCCTTTCTGTTCCCCGGAAGATTCTTCAGATGCTATAGGGGTCTTGGACTGGGTAACATTCTGAGTAAGGGTCTGCATTTGTTCGGTAATTCTAAGCAGGGTTTGTTCCATGGCATTGAGTCTCTGTTCAGTGGTCTGATCAGGGGTAGTGTTCCCGGTACTAGCCATCTTTGCTCGTGATCTAGTATAAATGGGACTTCTAACTGGTTTGGAGCTATCTTTCAGGATTTTGGATTCGCTAGACTTGATTCGTAACTGGACCGTAAGAAGTAAGAAGATAAGAATACTAACATACAAACACAAGGATGCAAATATGAATGCAAATGGGGATAATGACCATCAAATTTTGATAAACACATTTATTGGAGTTGTAATAATTCAAAAAACAATATTTCATACAAAGTTAAATTACTATACTAAAAGTTCAAGAACTTATTGCTAAAACTAAACTCAGGACTTCTAAACTAGTCTTCTAGTCTTGGCAGGGCAGATGATTTGATCCTCAAGTAGTTGAGTCCTTTTTCGAGCTTTCTTCAATTCATCCTCTAACAGTGCAATCCTGTTGTGAGCTTTTTCCAAGCGGTCAATCATCTCTCTATCTCTTTGCAGTAATCCCGATGACAGACTTCAAGCCGAGCTGAAACCATTTCCATGTAAGCAATCATTTCAGGATCAGGTTCAGGTGGTGCTGGTTCAAGAATGTTAGGAGCTTCATATTGGATGTCCTTATTCTTCTTCATTTGATTGGCTATGTACCACCTGGTTGCTCTATAATCCCGAGTCACTTTATTTTCTGGCTCGACTTCGAAAACTGGCTTGATTTCTCTATCATCCCAGATGGCTTTTATTTGGTTTACCTTGGACTGCTTTGCTATCTGAGTCATGGTTGGATCCATATAGTCGAGAATAACTCGTCCCAACTCTGGCTTGACAGTAATGTCTTGTAGCATGCCATATTGCCGGATAACACTTGAGGGGTAATAGCCTGTACAGCCAGTGATTCCAATCAGAGGCACAGTTAGGTATTTCTTGCAACTTAAGATAGCAACGGGACACTTAAACCAACGGGCTTGCCACATAAAGTCTTCAGGTCTCATGTCTTCAAATATTGCAAGTATAGACCAGAAAGGCTCGTTATCTTCCATATGGACCCGTTCAGCAAAAGACTGGATGAGATCATAATTCGGGCGGATAAGGGACCCATTAGCTAGATCTTTTCCGTAGTACTTGGTGTGACTAGCGAACCAAACCATCAACAGATGCATGCTTGCCTTGAAACTGCCCCTGCCCTTAGACTTGATGTGATTCAAACTTCTGATTGTTCTGCTAGAAGGGCGGGAACATATGACTTGCCAGTTAGATATTGTGCTACAAGCTCGATGACTCGGAAGTGAATGAACAGGTTCCCATGTGGAAAGAGTATGGTAGCAAAAGCAGCCACTATGAAAGCATTAACCCGATTTTCATCCAGGTCACAACTGATACCGTAAAGGAATCTCGGTTGCTTATGTAATCAAAGTTTCCAAACCAATCCATCAAGGTAGTTAATCGGATGGAGAATTCATTGCAACCCTTCATGGCTTCAATTACTGCTTCTCTTTTTAATCCCAAAAATTCTGAAATGATGCGGATCGGACTTTGAGTAAGGCTTGGTACATAGATCCCTTCGGAAGTGGGTGGGGCTTGAAGCAACCTAGCATATTCTTCAATGGTAGGACTTAGCACGTGTTGACCTAGACGGAATGCCACTTCATTGGGTTCCCAGAGATGAACAAGGGCTCGAAACATGGTAAATGGAACTTGGACCTTAGGTAAATTGAGGATCGGGCCCAACCTATCCTTAATGAATGATTGTTGATCGGGGTCAAAACTGACCAACCATCGGTCCAGTAACAGCATTGGATCCTTGAAAGTCTCTACTCGGGGTTCCTTGATGAGACGAGCCCATAGGCTATCGCTACTGTCCGAACTCGAGGAAATCATTTCCTGAGGATTTATAAAGACCCTATTAGGAGACAAATCCTAAATTTAAAAAAATTTACAACTCCATTTTTTTGAAAAAAATTGGTCAAATCCCATGAATGAATGCATGATTTGGTAAGGTTCTATAGGTTCCCCGGTCTAGCAAATCATAAGGCTAAACCGGAGTGGGAGTCTTTTCTTGATCTAGAGGGTGGAAACCACAGCCCCCGGACCTTACTTCGAACTCCTCGCTTAGGCTCTTAAGACGGCCTGGGTTCGACCGTATCTAGCACACATTATGTGCATGAATGCAAATGCATATGCGAATGAAATTAACTAATTTAAAATCTAAGTTACAAACATATATACAAAAACACATACAAACAGATAATTATACAATATACAAAAATAAAGGATAAATTTTAAATTTTAAACTTAAGTGGCTAGCCCTCTTTTTTTTTTTAAAAAAAATAAGCGAGATCCCCAGTGGAGTCGCCAAGCTGTCGAGCCTGAATTTTGAAAATCATCCGGTTTATTTCTTTTAACCCGATTCACATTAAACCCTAACCCATTTAACATGAAATCCTCGACTAGGGATTAAAAGAAATTTAATTTTGAAAATATTTTGGAGTCGCCAATCGATAAAAATCGGAAAAAAATGAAAAGTTAGGATTAATGGGTCGGTTAATCCTAACTTAGCCACTAGTCTGCGGAAAATTTGATTTTAAAACCAAACTTTTTTTAAAAAAATACCAGATATCTGAGTCCGGGAGCTAACTTATTAAAACCTAAGCGGTTACCACTTTAAGTTTAAAATTTATAATTTATCCTTTTCTAAAAACTTGCAAAAAGAATACATAAAAAAATAATAACAATATTAATAAGTCAGAAATCATTTTTAATAATTTTCTATTTAATTTTTAGAAAACATATAACATTTACAAAGAAAAGCAAAACATTCAAAGATTATATATATATATATATATATATAAAACTTATAATTACATCCAGAAATAATCGCAAAAGTTAAATATTTATAAAGAAAAAATAATTAATAAGAAATAATATATCAAATCCATTTTTACAATATTTAAATTTTTAGAAAAATAACAAACTAATAGTATTTAAACTTATAATATCTAATTAACTAAATAATAAACAAAATAAATAAATAAATAAATAATTTTTATTTTTTAATGTCGCCCCGAAGGTGCCTACGTACTCGCTAATCGAGATCAGACAAAACGTAGTTCTTTTATAAAGAACTTAGTTTGTTGATCAATTTTTTATTTTTAAAATATTTTCACTTTAAGTTCATTAAATTTTGAATTTTTATGAAAACCAGTTTTGATGATCCTATGATCTAATCAATTGATTTTTATTTCATAAAAAAAAATATATTTTTCTAAGTTCAAAAATCATTAATTTATAACAATTCATGGCTAATTTAATGCTACATGAAAATCAATTTTGATTAAACAATATTAAATATTTTCATAGTAAATTTATGAAAACATTTTTGAACAACTTTAATTATTTTCAAAGTCAATTTATGAAAATAATTTTGGAAACTTTGAATATTATCTTCATAGAAAAATTATAAAGATAATTTTGATAAAAACTTGATTAATATCTTCATAATAAATTTATGAAGATAAATTTTGATAAAAAACTTGATCAATATCATGATTCTCAAAAACAATTTTTATCTTTATTATTCAACAACAATTTTGGTTTTAAAAAAAATCCATTTACAATTTATTATTTTTCAAAATTCAATAATCATCACATATGTTCAGAACATATTCAAATATCATAACAAAATTAAAATACAAAAAACAAAACATCTCATGCATCAAATATATTATTTAAGATCAATTAATATTGCAAAACATATTCAAAATATCCAAAATATCAAAAATTGTTAAAACATGTAAATTTACATTAAATATAATTTTTCTAATTTTTCTGGATTTTTGAATTTTTCTGGATTTTTTTTACGAATTTTATATTAATTTTTTCCTATTTTCCGAAATTAAAATATAATAAATAAATAATTTAATAATACAGACAACCTGACCGTTGGATTTTCTCGGATCAGATCTCAACCCGTCTGATCGGTGGACCAAATCTGACCGTCTGATGGAATTGACCAAGTCTGGGGCGTTGATCAAGATGATTAAATTTGGAGCGTTAGATCTACTGATCAAATCTGGAGCGTATGATCTGCTGATCAAATCTGGACCGTAGGATCCTCTGATCAAATCTGGACCACAGGATCTGCTGACTTTTGACCGACGACCGTTGACCGACGTTGACCGATGACCGACCGGGTTGGATTCGGATTTCGGGTCGGATCTCGGAGCTCCGTCGGGTGAAGAAGACGATGACGGTGGTTTCAAAGCGTTCCTCGGCCGATTCTGGTGGTCCTCGATCCCAGAAACCTTGTCGGCCCGACGTTAATGGAGGAGCCGCGTCTGCTGGTGGTGGTGGTTCACTCCCAGAACCACCAGAAGTGGTGGTTTGTGCGGTGGTTGACGGCGGCAAGGGTTAAAAAAATTTCCAAAAAATTTGCAGAACTTCCAATTGCAAATTCAAGCAAATCTAAGTATTATAATCAATCAAAAACACTTCCTAAATGATCCTAACACTCTTTAATTGGATCGAAATCCTCCCGATCACTTCGAATTTGCAATTTTTGCAATTCGAACACTTTCTCCTCTATTTTCAGATCTCGATCTTGTAGTGTGTATTTTGCGAAATTGAATTGTGCTTTCTGCTTGTGGGGTGATCCTATTTATAGAGTTCGAAACAATTTGTCGTTTTGAAGCTTTGTAATGGTTCAATTTTTGAATCACGAATCGTTACACATTTTCAAATAAGAACGATTCAAAATTGGGACTCGATTCGTGATTGTTGGTTCAAATTGATTACGAATCTTATGTTTACAGATCATGACTCCTTGATTAAGTGTATTTAATTTGATCAATTGATACAATTCGGCCAATTTTGAAATTTGAAAAATCATGTCCATTCGAATTTTTTCCCAATTTTCATGACTCAATTAAAATGCCTTTTGGGATGAAATAATGCATGAATTGTGTAGAGATGTGATGTATGCCATGCCTAGTTTGTGTCTGTACAGTTAATTTCGAAAAAAACACAAAGATTCATTGATCAAATGATGTCTCAAAGTGGATGAACCGATGTGTCTTTTGGGAAAAAAAATTGAACAAAAAGAGGCAAAATCTGCCTTGGGTTAGGATCGAACTTGGGTCCCTTTGCTCCTGTGTCCATGGTCTGAACCGTTAGGCCGTTGGCCTGTGCCTTGGTCATATAGCTAAACCACTAATACTTAAGGCTAATAAAATATATGTTATATTGAGCTCAAATAATTATTTATTTTAATTTTTCTGACATATATTTTATTTACATTACTATTATTCATTTAATTATTTTATTATACTTATTTTATTTTTCTATTTTTTATTATTCTATTTATTATTATTATTATATTTTTTATGAACTCAACATGACATTAATTTATTATAGACTTAAGCCTATTTTTTAATTGGGCAAAAATTGGGTGTCTACATGGCCTACCACGTATTCTATCATGCATCTTCTAATTTTTGCTTGTACAAGAAATGTGTGTTAGAATGACTGACTTCTCTTGAATTTATTATCAAAATTTGAAAATAAATTAAAAAAATAGAGTGATAGGATCGGGTTCCAAGTTTTAAAGCAAACTCTATAGGGTAAAGTTAGATATAACATTAAAATCTAAAGGGTTATAGGGTCAGGTTTGATAAATTTTGTAAGGTAAGGGGTTAGGCTTTGGATTCATATAATCCATCCAAAACGTAGCCCGGTTGCATCCTAAGCCTAAGTGGTGGAACCATGCCAAGTGACACTAGATCTGCTACCGTCAGCAATAGTAGGCAGTCAATTCCCCAAAGCACAGGATTGAAGTTCTAATGAAAATTTAGTCCTTGTCAAAGCAAGTCAAGTCTAAGCCCAATGGGCCAGCCCATATGGTTAATGAGTTAAACTAGACTTAAGAGGTCCATCATCATATTTTATCATCAAATAAACCTAATTAAATTACTCCCATAACCCTAGCAAAAAAAAATTACTCACAAAACCTAATCTAGTATTCATTAGATAGGGCATGTGTTGTTAAATACATTTTAGGCATGACATTACAATTCCTACATAGAAGTTAAATTGTCATCCCTTTACTTTTCTCATTCCATCTGTTTATAACCAACAGTTACTACTCACTAACAACACTATTGGTAAATATTTCAAAATTAGCCTAGCTTTGAATAGTCAAGACCTTTTTAATAAGAGTATGAAGAGAAAAAGTTGTTGCTGAAATTGGATAGAACGAAGTAGTTACATATTTAAACCTTTCTCTAACAAATTTTTATATTAGATATATTTAAAAGATTGGAAATGGGTAAATATTATATATGATAATACAGATAAGAATTCATATTTAAGTAATTTAAGAAAAGAATTATCATTCTTTTCATTATTACAAATTAAAGATGAAATGTTTCTTCCATGCGTATCACTCAAGTATATTTTACAATGATATAATAATGCTTATTTTTCTTGCTGTAGACACCACGTTTTTGCTAAATTTAACTAATAGTACAAATAAGTATAATTATTTAAAAATTTAGTGTAAAATAAAAATAAAATATAGCGTAAAATTCAATTTAGGAAAAATCAATTTTCATCATATAATATGGCTTAAGAATTATTAGTCTTGAGTGAGAATTAATTAAATTAGATTATACTAAGATCGGAAATAATCAATAAAAAAATTCCTACATTGTAAGCTGTTTTCTTTAGAAAAAAAAAATTTTTGTAAGATTTTGTGAATAAATTAGACTATACTAGATATAGAGAGCTTTTAATAGATACCAAATTTGTAAGATTTTGTGAACATTTGATAGGTTAAATTAGCTCATGGAAATTGGTAAAATCAATATTTCACTTTCCAAAATTATCAAGATTCAATTCGAATTCTTGTATATTAAGTAAATTGGAAGGTATGAGAGGCTTCAAAATAGTATATAAGCATCTAATGTCATATTTAATTAGCAAGTTACATCCTAATTTGATCAAATTTCCAAATTCATGCAAGAACTTACTCAAGAAACCTTATATTCGAAATAAATGAAATTGGCAAGACTTGAGCACAAATCTACGACCCTATCATTATAAATAGGATACAAGCATTTCATTCTAGCCATGAACAAGACTGTCTCTCTCAATTCTTTCTAATTTATGAATTAATGTTTTTAACGTTTTAAAATTAGGGTTTCAAATCTTTTTAGTTAAATTATTGTTTTTGCAAGAGGAATCGAAGTTTGCTGCCACCACTGCATCCTCAAGCTCCAAATTGCCACCCATAAGTGCTTTTCGAGACGAACCACCCATGCTGGAGTAATCAATAGCTTAAGATAGGCTGATGTGACCACTCCTCTGATGCCGCGCCAACCCATAGCCACCAAAACCTAACAGCTTCAATGGGCAGGCCTGATTGGAAACAACATCCCCACCACCACCCCCCATCCCCCTGGCCCAACGAAAATAATAATAATAGCAACATATTATAACAGTAATAAAAATTTGATAAAAGTAATAACTTCTAGAAAGTATATATAATATAATAATATAAATATAAATATTTATAGTAGAATTGGCATTTTTAATTAGCGTTTCATATGTATTAGAATCTTTTTGCTTATGTAATCTGCCATGTTAATAATTATTTTTATGACCCCAAACATAGTATAACTATTAATAACATGTTATTTGCTTTGTTGATAATTCGATATAGAGATTATTTTTACTATGACATATTTTAATCCTACTCTTTTTTTTTTTTTTACCGTGATATGTTCTATTAATGATATATATGTAATTTTAGTCATAGTATGAATATGTGCTATTTGTCATAATAATAGATGTGTTCAATTGATAGTCTTATTTCAATGATATTAGAATGAAAATTTTGACACGAATTTGCAATTGGTAAATGATATGTCTTCTTATATTATGATTTTTGAAGATTTTGATCCTTGTATATTTTTAAGTATATATATGCACATGGTGTCATAAATCATGATATATTAATGATATGAGTATGTTTTAGAATATTTGATATTGATGATCCTCAGCGAAACTCTAATCTTGATAAGCAGGTTGATTTGAATGATACATGATATGAGATTGTATTTACTCAAAAGATTTTATCACTTAGGAAAAAAAACAATTTTTGTAAAATGGTAAAAAAAAATTAAATTGATAGATTTAGAGCTAACCATAAAAACAAAATTTTAATTTTCATAAAACTATCAAAATTTAATGAATTTAAAGCGAAAAGAACTTAAAATACTATAATTAACTAATAAATTAAAAAAAAATTTAAAGAACTATGTTACATCTAATCCCAACTAATAGGTATATAGGCATCTAAAAGGCAACATAAAAGATGTAAAAATCTTTTTCTTTTTCTTTTTTTTGTGAAATTGATGTGACTTTGTGAATATTGTTATTCTTAATAGAATTTAATTGATGATATGTAAATTGTGTTGCTATTGTAAAATTGATAAACTTATATAATTTTGTAAACATTAAAATTGGTAAATATTTCTTAGTAAATAACATATAGAAATTCAATTCAGCATATAATGGGGAAGAAATTGTATGTTACATATTCATCAAATAAAAATTACACAAATATAAATTACATCAAATTAATTATACAAATACCAATTCAAAATCGTGTCTTAGAAATGCAATTTAGGTGTTGTGAAATACTCGCTCATGAAACACATCAACAAGATGTGTTTCATGTCTAATATACATATCAAAGTGAATCACTATTTGAATACAAAACTCATGTGAAAACGAGAATTGCCCATTAGAAATGAGATTCATGTACTTCCATTTCCCAATTCATCATATATTCATCTTTTGGCCTAAAAATTTCAACAAACCTATAATATACCTATAGCAATTCATAGATACATTGTTATTTTTTTCAATCTAGTCAATTCCTTCTCGAATCTATCATTCCTTCAATCCAGTTGATCCTAATACTCAATCATCATCAAGTTTCAACAATACTCTCTCATTTGTTTCATCAAGAAAGTACTAGAATCCTTTAAATATAGAAAATGACGATCATATATAAACAAAATTATATCCAAAAATGCATTGTTCTAGTGTTTTCAATCACTTACAATTTAGCTATTTTCCCATCAATTACACTTTAACTATCTATTTTACTATTCTGGTTCTTCTTTTTCTTTCTTGTGTATATCACATCCTTGCTTATATTTCTTAGTCTTTTCTGTCTTTCTCCTGCCAAATATTATTAATTTTGATTAGTATTTCATAAATTGTCTAAATTGTTACTATATAATTAAAAAAATATAAGTTTTTTTAGTAAATACCTTTCTAATACTCTCTCCAATGTCTAATGGTATAGGATGAGAGCTTTTATGGGAGCAGGTGGAATATTAGTAATCAACTGAGATGGAAGTGAATCTGGTACAGAGTATATCAGCAAATCAAAAGATGAAGCATCAATAGAAATAGTTTACCTGTACGTACCATCCATTGACACAGCTACTATAGGATGATCAATGGGATGATGTATCTGTGGATTTAGTACTAAATCTTTAAGTAGGTCTATAGGAGCTATAAGAGGATCTATAGGAGCCTTAAGAACTGTAAGAGGAGGGTAGTAGCCTCAGGAGCTACAGGAGGATCTATATAAATATATGGAATAAGACTGGAAGATCTGTCCTACAGTCCATGATCATCCTAAGCCTAATCTCTACTTCATCCTCATCCTCTCCCCCATCCCTGTCTTCTCCCTTAAGCTGGAAGATCCTCATGATGTTGCTGCTATATATCAATCAATTTGATACCTCCATATCCATCTAATCTCTATCATCCTAGAGTAGTTAAGTCATGCATGTGCTATACATCTATAGACTCTTGTATCCAGGTAAATGTGTCTGACTACATAATGATATAAGTCTATATAAGTTATCATTAAAACAAATGTATATTTCAATATTTATTTTGTGATTTGGTATTAAAGACTTACCAATCCAGCCAAAAGTGCTCCTAAACGATCTATGTATCTCCATGTGATTCTATAATACCAATCATAATAATCAATAGACACTATAGTAGGTAAGATGTCATTGTGCTCAATCAAAACAAGTCTTTGCCATCTATCCTCCCACTATGCTATATAACTCATATGCTCCTTTATCCAATCCTCTTCTGCCTTTCCTTTTAGATTTATCTTATGTATGATATTTGGATCTGTATTAAAGCTCAATGGTATCTATTGGAACAAAATAAACTATCGTGTGACCCTATTTGGGATATGTTACTCCACTATATGAAAGCACATCATGGGTACATGAGCCATTCATAAACCATTCCCCTCCCTACATATTTTTGGTAATGATTGTATGATCTTGGGAGTATATGGTGTCCAACAAATTTGTACAAGATAAAAGCATCTTTGTGTTTTGTATATAAGAATTATATTAAAGTAATTGCAAGTTTATAGTACCTCTATGGGTATCTATCAATCGAGCATCTCTTTGTATATAGGTAAAACATGCATGGGAGTTTGTTTGTTATCAAATACACCCTCCCATCGACATGCTAATGGACCCTAAGGTGCAATGCGTGTCTTAGTCCTAAGGGGTGCTAGATGTGAAAATCTATCTAACGCCCATATTTGTAGAAGAATAGTTACATCCTCTATCTCTAATCTCTTTGGATGTGTCGCACAACACAAATATCTATACAACCATGCTAGATAAGCAGATCCCCAGCTGGAGCTATGTGTCATCGGAAATACTCTAGCAATGATAGGAGCATCAAATGGACTAATGATCCAGATGTATCAGCAAATATTGGACCGCCTATCAATAATGGAATATAGGGTGAAAAATATGCATATTATTCTTTCAAAAAGAAATTATTTTAATACAAACAAAATTATCATAATTACCTATCAATAATAGAATATATGCTCTGATGTGTCTCTAAGTCCATATCTTATCAGCACCTATGGTGGACGTGTCAATAAAAGTTCTTCAACCAAGATATCTTCAATCTCTATCCTTTTATACTATCATCATCTGGCCTAGCTCCTAATAAGAACTCACATAAGTTTGGCTAGACATGTGATGCGTGCTCATGACTACGTTGCCATCTATAGGTAAACCAAATTGTAACTATATATCTTGTAGTGTCAATCAAACCTTTCCTTATCTCATGTGGAAGGTATGAGTCTTCGATCTCCATCTCACAATAAATGCTTTCATCAGTCCACAATCGAGCTAAATAAATGGCAAACATGCTATTCCATCAAATCTAGCATATTGCTTGGATCTATCCTAGGATCATATACATTACGCATGTCATCGGCATTCATCAAAGATTCCTCGCATCTATGAAACACAATCAAACTAGTTACCTACGAAAATTAATTATATTAGATATAAGCAAATAAGATCAATAATTTTAATATATCATAGAGTGAAGCTACATACCTCTCCTATCTATATAGACTATGATCTATGCGAATCCTTGAAATAACCTAAATTAAACCTACTGAACTAATTTATTTAAATATATGTATGTGATTGTTGATTTCATGATTTAAATTATTACAATTAAGTTATAAAAAAAAATTGATTTGATGATAGGAGAAATTCCTAATGTAAGAATATGTTATAATTTAATTATATGGGTGTTGGTGCAAATATGCAGGTGTAATAGTGTATACGTGTGTTTAATTGAATTATGTTATAATAAATGAGTGTAATTTGATACACTAAAAATCAATATTCTTTAATTTTAAACTCAAGTCCAACTTTAATAGAACTAAACCCAAGCCCACATGCATAAACTAAGCCCATGCACACTAGCTAAAACTCATGGTTAAGTATCTTTTAAAGGCTTCTAAAAATACCTCAAAGTCAAAAAAAGATAAAAATATCATAACCAAAATAGACCCCAAAACTATCGTCTCTCTCTCTCTTCCTACTATCATCCTCCTAAAACACAAACAAGCTCAAATTTCTTTTATAAACTTTAACCCATAAGTTTTAAGCATAGAACTAATCAAAGGAACAAGTAGGAGCAAGACTTTAAGTTAAAAAAGAAGCAAGAAAGGCATAATTGGTCATAGTATCTATAAAAGTAAGTAAAGTTGATTTATTACAAATTATGTTTAATTATAGTTTCTAGTTGTTAATTATTGAATAGGAGTAAAACCTTGGTGTTTTAGACAAGTTGATGGTTTGATAACATGTAAATTAGATTAGGTATGCAAATAGGCACATGTACCTTAGGTGTTTGAAGAAATAAATCTTGAGTTTATGATGAATTGATATGTGTATTAATGTTGATAGTGATAAATGAGTAGAAATTGAATGATTAGAGTGATAATAGAGTTCCATAAGCATGAATGATAGATTTATGTTTTAGGTTAGGATTATTGAACATATACATGTGAAATGAGCATATGAGTGCAAGTGAACTTGATGATGTTTGATATGGTGATTATATGTTAGTTTTGACATGTTTTCATAAACAAATAAGGTTTCATTAAGGAGTTAAAAGATAAAGAACTTTGAAAATTTTGAAACAAGTGTCAAAGGACCAATACCCTTTTCATAACAAGCATGTTTGAGGCCGTTATCTCCTCGAAAGCATGTTTTTCTCATGGTCGCGGCCATTATGAGGCCCGTGATCTTCTCTATTCATTTTTTAAATATGAAATGGCATTGAACACGGTCCTTATAAGGGTCGTTATCTCCTTTGTGTGATTTTTAAAGCTTCATCACGGCCGTTACTAAGTCCGTGATCTCCTCTGACCTCTTTTTCTTAATGGGTATGACCTAGATTACGGGTGTTACAAAGGCTGTTATTCCCTCGGATGATTTTTAGAGAAATTTTGAAAAAGACCATTATGAGTGTATTCTTCATCACGGCCTATATCACGACAGTTATAAGGGGCATGATCTCTTAATACAAGCGTGATGAGGCAGTGGGATACACTACAGCCCAAGATCACTGCCGTGATGGTGCCCGTGATATACATCACAACCTTTGTCACGAGCATGATAGATCATTTGGTACTATTTATATAAAAAATAAAAATGAAATGAAATGAAATAATAATAAATGAATAAATAATTAAATAAGGAATGTAAGTATAGATACATGTGTGAATATAAAGTTATGACGATTTATATCTTATTTAAGTTTAATGAATGTCTAATGACTTAATATTTCGTTATTGATTAACATGTTTTATATGAAATTATTTTTTTTTTTGACAAATTCTCATACTAAGTTAGGTTTGAATATAGGTTTTTTATCTGATAAATCAGATTATTCAGGTATATAGTAACTTTTTTGTTAAGTTCTAGGTTAGACATTATCAAATCAAATTTAATTAGAGATTAGCTTAAAAACTTGTGTGAATTGTTTGTGCATATGCTGTTGAATCCGATCCAGGGAGCGATAACCTTGTTAACAAGGTTGACATGTTAGATTAGGTGCTTAAGCCATCCTTGTCATGATATAATGACTTTCATAAGTGACTCAATGGATAATCGATAGGAGGAACGGTATCGATGTAACATTTGCTCAGTCTTAAGAGGAAATAATATGATTTAGTTCACATTTATGGGTACAATTGAATTAAATGATATTATCGATTAAGTTAAGTAAAGTTGAGTAACGATTGTTAATCCTAGATGAGATTTTTAATTGTAAAGTTATATAAGAGATAAAAGTAGTCGGGCTACTTATATCAACCCCTTGAGCAGCTGTTGTTACTCAGGATCCGCAGATTCCCAAGGATTGAAATCGGAGTTTGAATACTCCGACGTTGAAATGTTTTACTTAAACAAAGATAAAATAATTCTATTGTTCTTACATTGCATTAGCTAGGATTGTGTGTCATTTGCTGTTTGTTTGTGTTGTTGTACACTTTTTCCTCTACAAGTATTAATGATGATGAATATTATAATGATATGGGTTATGGTACTGATTGGGAAGCATTTCTGGATGAGTGGGACAATTGAGGTGCTAGACTATTTCATTTTGTTTTCTTGAAAAAGAGAAAAAGTGAGACCTTGTTTTTGTTCAATGTAATAGTATAGACTAGGGCTACCTCCACTCCTATATTTTGTAATATTAAACACCTAGGTTTTCTAGCATGTATATTTCAAGTTTGGTTTTATAACCTTTAAAGTACCATGTTTGTTGGTACTATCATATGTGTTTACATAAAGTTATCTACTCTTAATTAAGTAGTTTTTGCAAAGTTTTGTATTTTAAAAGATTGAGTAAGCAATTTCTATAAACTCTTTCTTTTTCAGATAACCTTACTATAATATCTCTATATGTCATACATGGTTGGGAACTTGACATGTAAAGTTTTAATATATACGTCCGGTCTTTATAATCTTGTTGTGTCGGTAGTGATATACCTGTAGGTTTAAGGCTCATTTGCATAGAAAGAAAACAAAAGTAAGGATATGGGAGATTTTTATAAAATTTTTTAAGATATTAGATGTATTATATATTAGAACATTTATATTTTCAATTGAAACAATAAAAAAGTTAAGATTTCTTTAACCTTACTCCTTTTCTACTTCTTTTGATATGTTCTTATGTTATGTCTTTTCTTTTTACATTTCATGAAACAATTTCTTATTGCTTTGTCTTTCAGATCCATCTTATTATGGTATCTTTTTGTTCTCGATCTTCCCTTTTCTCTTGCTTTGTCATATTGTGGATGAATAAATGGCATTCCTTCTATGTCTATCGATGTATGTCTATCCCTTAAAGGTTGGAAAGTACTCCTATAGTAGATGAGCTGGTTTTCCCAATGAGGCCATTTATCAATTTTATGCATAGGGTCCATTTTCACATGAGCCATGGCTGCAAAGGCGTATTAGCATGGTATTTTGAAAGTCTACAATTTTTTACAACTACACGTGTTCCTTGATATATTTACTTGATAATAGTAGCTACCTTTTCTTTCATGATTTGTCATATATGCTTTTTATTGTACCTCAAATATTCCACACATTCTATTAAAAGAAATTACTTTGTGTCGTGCAACTACTCCTTTCCACTTTTCTATCTTCTCTATTTCCCATTTAGGATAAGCTTGACCTTTTCGTATTGCTTTATGCACTTTATCGCACCTTTTTTGAAAGTATCCCACACAATTAGAGAAGATTTTTAGAACAAGAGCAAATACTAGCAAAGATCCTCTTATAACTACATTGTAGCTTTCGCTAAGATTTGTGTCATTTGACCGTGTATAAATCCCCCATCATATGCTCATGTCTATTGCTCAATGGGAACATTTTCAAAATATTTAGAAGCATTTACATTCCTTTTTCTTACCTCTTCCATATAAAAGATAGACTTCCTTTCTTGTTTCTGTAAACCTGCTGCTATCACCAATTTCTTCATATAATGATTTTTAAATTTAGTATTGAAGTTGCTGGCGACATGTCTTATACATAGGCTCCATATTGCAAATGGTGGTTTCCATCCAACATTCTTATCTTTCAATGCTTGTATTATACCTGTGTGTCGATCTGACATTGACACATGTTTAGCCATCATCACGCAATCCTTCAAGACATTTGTTTTAGTTTTTTCAAGAACCAAGATCATGTTGCACCTAATTCCTTATCAATTAGTGCAAATGCCAAGGGGACTATATGGTTTAAACCATCTATACTACATGCAATTAGCAAGCTATGTAGATATTTTCCATATAAAAATATTCCATCAATATTGATGATTGGTCCGCAATGTTTGAATGCATGTGTATAGCCCAAATGTCTAAAATAATCTTCCAAGTATCGCCTCATTTTCATTGGCAATTGGTTGTATTTGCCAAGTTACATGTGTACCTGGATTGATTCTCTTTATAGTGCTTAGCAATTTGAGCAATTTGTTATATCATGCATTCTAATTTCAACACATATTTTCTATTCTCTTTGCCGCCCAAATTTTCCTTATTGATATTACATACCTATAGGATTCCTCAATTTGCTCTCTAAGGGTATTAATCTTCACTTCTGGGTCATTTCTTACTTGACCTAGAAAAGATTGGCTCATGAAGGTCCGGTCAAGCTATAGATGGTCCATTATAAGTTTTCTGTTAGTGCATGTGTGTGGACCTTCAGCAATTATAGTAATAAAGCCAATATCTCATTGCTTTTATTGTTCACAAATTCTCCTTTTACATTTGCATCTATTCTTCTCTTTATATATAGCATTCCATGCTGTCTTGTTTGATTTAGTAGCTATAAAGTTGTAATGATCCTTGATGTGTCACATTTTCACTATATATACCAAGTCTGCTTTTGCTTTAAACCACATTCCTACTTTCAACTCATCACCAAAGCATACATCTTCAAAACGAAGACGGTTTTCTTCAAATGACAAGTAACTATCACTAACTTTCATGTTACTGAGAAATGGAATATGATCTTGGAATTACATTTCACTAGCTACTTGTTCTTCTAGAGGACTAATCACTATAGTATTTGATTTGACAATTTTTGTGTCTGTCGGAGCTGATTTTCATTATCTGATGTATTAACATCAAATGGTATTTCTTGCTCATCTTTTTAATCATCTTCACTTATCGTTTCATCATCAGAATCATGTCATTTGAGGCCTCATCAATTTCTTTCTCTAAATCATCTCCAATATTTAGACTTTCTTGACTTGTCATGTTTATTGAAGCAATTCTACTCTCTTTCACTTATGGAATTTGAGGTGTAGTTGTAAACCCTTAGATTTTTCGATAAATGTAAGTAAACCCTAAGAACCGGAAGTCAAATAGAAACCCTAAAGTTAACATAATTCTATATTTAGTCTAGAGAATCTAGATCCGGCAATCCCGTGTTCTTAATCCCTAAACAACGAAGTTAAGATAATTGTGGATAATAGTTTGTAATAATATAAGAAAACTTAAAAATATCATATTTGTTAATTTTTAGTGTGTTTTTGATCCGAACGAGATCAGTTTTCGAAAACCGTATCCCAGTACACCAAACAGTGAAATATTCTGACAATGCCATTAGACTTGTAAAAATATAAGGTTTTCAAAAATATCAATTTTAGAATTTTTCAGTAACTAAAAATATCAGATATAGACCATTTACACGTATTTTATTTACTATCGGTATTTTAATTGTCTAGTCTACTATTTACATTACATTTCTACTATTCATTACTATTTCACTATCTCTACTTTTTCTTACAATCTACTCTCACACACTACTATATCTATACCTTACAATTTACCTTCTTCATACAACTTTATTCACATCACACCTTTCACATTATTACTTTTATTACAAAACAACAAGAATAAATCAATTCCTTCCCCTCCTTTATGCAAAACCCGTGCCCTCCTCTCTCTCCTACAAATCTAATTTCTTTTCATTTCCAGTTATTTAATTACATCTAATTTTCACTCCAAAATTCTATAAATACCTCATTCCTCCTTCATTCTTTCACATAACTCATTTTCTTACCAAAACTCTACCAAAATCACTCCACACATTCTGTCTCAAATTCTCTTCCAAATTTCCTCTCATCTCCACAAAACCACTACCCACGTATTACTACAAACACCTCTTTTCTTCTTTAACAAATTTATAGCCTTAAGTAAAACTTCTTACATTTACTCATCATGTTCATATAACTTAGCATGAGCTTAATGTATATTTCTTAGACTCATGAACGTTAAAAAAGCAACAATAGGTTCATGTTTTGTTTTTATTTATGTCTAAATCTTTCATTATGTTATTATTGCTATTATATTGTTGTTAATATTATTATTATTATTTGCTATAATCTAACTTCTATATGATATTATGTATATTATGTATATATATTTATTAGAGTTTAAGTGCTCACTAACCTAACATCTTATTATTTTTGCTCTTATTATTATGCCTTTCCTTTCTTTCTTTTTCTTTTTCTTTTTAGGTCTAGTTTATTCTTAGTCCCAGGAAACATTAATGAAGTTAAGGCTCCCAATACTTGACCATGATACCTTGATGAAGTTAAGATTCTCAATACTTGACCTTATTATTATGCTCTTATTTATTATTATATATAAAAATAAATTTTTGTCATCTAAAAAATGAGTATTTCCATAAAAACTTAAAGTTCTATCCTAACAAATCTTTTCCAAAGTTTAGATAAGTTCATCACAAGTTTTTATACTACATGGGGATTTATCAAGGGGTACATAAATAAAGTTATCACATACACTCTTTTTAAACCAATGAAATAAGAAAGTTTCTTTTAAAATTAATATTACTAAATCATTGTTTAACAAAGGTTTTTCTTAAACTCATTTATCAAAGCTTTCCATCAACACTCTGAAATACTAAGGTCCAGACAAGTTTTAAAAAATTATCAAAGAATAACCTTTTAAAGTGGAACTAACTTTAGGAAAACTTTAGAACACATAGGCATGACTATTTTGAGAAATTTTGGTCACTACCAAGAAATACTTAAAAACCACATTTTTCAACCACTAGAAATGAAGTTGTAGAAATCTTAAAAAGACTAAAATTATTGCAAAAAATTAAATTATTCTCAAAGATTCAGAAATGAAGCAAAAAGAAGGAAATACTCACTTATAATAATACAAGAAATCTTTCCAACAAACTAAAGTGAACTTTTCAAGTCTTAGTTTTTTCTAACTTTTAAAACACATTGTTTTACAAAAATCATTGTTGAGACAACACCACTAAATTCATGCATACAATATGAGTCTACATATATATATTCAAAGGATTTTTCAACTATACAAATATCTATATTTTTGTACAAAAATTTTTGGATGGAGAAAAGGTTGAAAAATTGTATTTTGAAAGCTGGGATTTTCGTAACAGTTTTGCACCTTACTGTTCCGAAGCCTAAATAACTTTTTTTGATAAAAATAACCTTATAAATGGATATATCTTTTCGATTAGGGAGAAAACGGTATATAATATGCGGTTCCGAGTTTAAATGAGTAAGTTATGACCATTTTAAGTTAGAATTTCCACTAATACAAATTTTGACGAACCTAATAAGATAGAGTTAGAAAATTTAAGTAGATCTTGGATGAAATACTCATTTCAAATATTTTTGTTGATTAGGTGTCGAGGACCAAGATCTTGTCTTTCTCAAGGATTACTTCGACTAATAAAAGATCACCATGGCCGAGTGAGTTTTCTTTATGTTTTATGTATTTGCGCATGCGCTTATAGAATAGAGCATTAGATGTTAGGAAAAGATAAAAATTGATATGCATGTGGGTTATCATGGGAGTTATGTATGTGAGTTGCTATGTGTGATCAATGAACAATAAGAATATCGGAGCTCGATTTGTTGATTGTTATAATTGCCTCTATGTATATTGTTATGTGTGCAAATATTGATTGATCGCCTTAAATAAATTAATGTCAGATTGGAAATTCTCTTAAACAATTTGCTCATGCATATCACTTAGAATATCATTTCGCATTTTTGCTACTACTCCTCAGTATGGGGCTGAAAAGGTAAGCTGCCTAGTTACATCTTGAGGAATTAGGACATTTGGGGAATACGATCTCAAGGTTTAACCAAGCCTGATCGATCGCTTTGGGTAGGGAAAGCTCGAGGACTAGTAGTACGATTCTTGAGAATCCCAAGACATGTGCAATCTTTCAAGGAGGTCGATTGAGGCCTAGTTCAAATCATTCCTTAACTACCGATGGATGAGTAATCCATCCCACATATGGAACCAGATAGTCATATGTACTGTTTGATCATATGGTTGCTTACATTTCATACGCTTGTTTAATGAACTTGTTGAATTCTTGTTATGAGTACTTTTGTGTAAGGATTATCTCACTAAGCTAGTTATGCTTAGTCCCCAATAGATTTCTAATGTTGCAAGATCGTTGTTTTGCACCCAAAACCACCCTGTCTGTCCTGGTAGAATCTATGTTTTGGGAAGTTTTTGGAGGAATTCTATTTTGAAAACTTAGATTAGACTCCCTTTAGAATCTTCTAGTTTAAATATTTTTCTTAGTAAGATTATGTTGTTATGGAGACTTATTAAGGGAATTCCCCATAAAAGTTGTAGGATTTCATATTTTGATGAATCATATTAGTATTATTTTGTATGTTCTGTTGCTAATATCTTAAACTACATAATTCCATCGGTCTCCCTTTATTGTGAATGTATGCCTTGTATCAATATTAAAGCTTCCAAGTGATTAAGGTAATCATTCTCAACTTTTAATATTTTGTACGGTGGGCTATCATATTTAGAGTACCCGTTGGGCCATAACAGTAGTGTTGTGATGCAAGATAGTTTGCTCTTACGGTAAGATATTTTACTCTTGAGGCACGTTACCATCATCTTTTAGTTCAACATAAAGATTCTGAAGGCATGTCAAACCAAATGCCTTCGCAATATCAATTAGAGCTTTCACATTATTATCATTTCTTATATCTTTTAGTGGAAATTATTTTAGTCTTGATGCATAAACTACCACCAATCTATGAAACATCTCCACAATTTTCATATTCGGATCGATATCCAGCAATTCACATATCATCCTAGGAACTTCGAATAATCGATACCAAGTACTTTCATATTACTTATTGGCCCCATATCATAACCCAACCTTTCTTGATCTTTTAAGATCTTTCCATTGGCATAAACATAAATTATGACATAATATGTCATTTTATCTATTCATTGACATTAGTAAAAATAATTTTGTCATATTAGTTGGTCATGTTATGTTAGATTACTAAAATAAGCAACTTTAGTAACAAAACTTAATCTCAAATACACAGCTTGTTGATGCCAAGATAAGTAAAATCAACTCGATCCTAGTCTCCTACCCTATGAAATATAGCAATATACACCAATAATTAATTTGTGGAAAACAGCAGCCATAAACTAATTTTCATGGGTAGGTAGCAACAACAACAATAACAGTCCCAAGTGTAAATAAATAGTAACTGGGTAGGCAGCAACAACAACATGAACTTAAGGTAGTAACACAAAACTATGCGGCATATATCAAATCTAGGTAGCCCATGCCAGATCAAGGTAGCACATAATTGAACCAAACTCATGGCAAGCAACAACAGTAACAACAATGGTAACTGGTTTATCAGAATCATGCAAACCTAAATTATCAATAGAAAATTAAAAATAAACACGGTTAAAAGCAAGGTTTGAAAAGTAAAATTTAAATAAAGAGTCTGTTTTGTCAAAATCAACGGTCAACAATAACCACAACTTCAACTTATTTACGTGTACAACAACAACAATAACATTTATGTTGAGAACAACAATAACAATCACAACTTGATCAAAGAACATGTACTAATTTACAATAAGCACAACAACAACAATAACATTCACATATATAGCAGCAACAATAACATGTACTAATTAACAAAAATTAAGACCAAGAGAGGAGATGAAACCTGTAATGTAGCTTGATTAATTCCCTGAACAGTTAATGATGAAGTGAATTTGATTCAAGAACAGTCCCAAATCTAATGCAAATTTCATTTAGTAATTTTGTCGAACAAATTATGTGCAACACAATTTTTTAATTAAATTAAAAAAGAATGTTTTTCGTTAAATTACCTTAGGTTGATTAATTGAAGAAGTGGTGTGGAGTGATCAATTCAAGAAGTTGTGTTGAGTGGTTCTTCAAAATTGAATTAAGAATCAAAACCCTAAGATTCAAAATTAATTTATCAAGTGTTTGAGAGCATTTTCTATTGGAGTATTCTATGTGCACAAGGGAAAGAAAGAACGAGTGGGGGCATATCATAGCATGAATTGCATTTAAGAGGGGCAATCCAACTGCTTCTACTCACTATTTTATTGAAAATAAAAAGTGAAGCGCCTACACTAAATGTGATCCAAACTCATGTACAAATGGCGATTCATGAGTGAATCACCTTACTAGCAGGACATTCACAAGTGAATAGCTCCTCCTAGGTGCATTTCCAGTCTAATCTAAATTTTAAATGTGTACATCATTGAATCACCATGCTAAGATGTGATTCATGCTCAATTTAAATTGAATCTCACCTCTCAAGTGTGATAATTGTTTTAAGATCCTTTATAATTATATCTTATTGATCATATTTTTATATGATATTTTGCTGATTTACTAAAAAAAAGGATACTTATGGAATGAATTATTCATTTCAGGGCTAAACGAGGAATAATTAAGCTTCTCAAAGGATTGATGATGAAACAAGTGAAGATTTGATGAAGTTTGGAGATTTTGTTACAAACTCAAAAGTACAATACAAAGAAAACATGACCATTGTACCATTATTAGAGCTAAAGGCGAAGAAAATTTTGATTTCTGGGGTACACAACCCAAGTACATGACTCGTGTACGTTAAGGTCGTGTACGATTAATGACCAAGAATTTCTTCATTGTTCTAATGTACATTACTCCTACACGAGTCTTGTGGGGGGTGAAGGATACATAGACTATAAATAGTGCTTAGTTTTCATTATCTTGATATCCAACCATCCATATTCTGTTCCTAAACCCTAAAGTGCGCATCTTGGAGAGCTTTTCAAGGGGAAATTGCTACACAACATCCATATTCACAAACGATTACTTTAAGGGGTTTTATTAATCATGCTATCTCTAAACTCTTCTAGATTTTTTATTTTCATTGTTTACTCTATAGAAAACTAGATTTGTATGCCCTAGGTTTTGTGAAACCCTAACCCATGTTCTAAATCTTTGTCATTTAATGCAAAGTTTATGTCTTGAGTTTATTCATGTGATTTTAGTTGTTTTGTGATAATTTTTTGCCAACATTATTGCATGTTTAATTCTTGTTATTAGAAAGAGATTTCAACTAATATGATAGATCATCCATGGAGGAAGAACTTGCACATTTCACCTAGACATAGGGAGACTTCGAATTTCTGCAATAAATATTCAATCTTTAATTAGGGTTCATGAGTTTCATGCAATTTTATATTGGTGTTAGTGAAAAAAGAGATTCCTACCATCTTATGTAAGATTAGGAATCAATTAACTTGAAGAGAGTAATTGGTTCAATCAAGAAATCCTGTTGTCACACCCCATAGGGGTATCCTAATTGTAACAGTTCGCCACATACTATATAAGACTCTCGAATTATTATCCAAGTCTTTTGGGAGTCTCGTATAGATGTAAGGCGTCCCTTTACGATAATAAAATACTCTATTCAATGGAGTTAAGTAGTTTAAACCGACATTCGATAGCATTAGATAATAAATCAAAACGCATATGCAATAGGTTACAAAATCTAAGGGGCATTCCCCCGCAAAAGAATATTTAAAGGTCCATTACAGTCATCCAGAGTCTTTTGGTTTCTTATGGAAGTCTAAAAAATTTGAATACAACTTCTATAGGAAACGCCTAGCTCCTGTACCTGAGCTGTGGCCTATCTCGATCTAAGCCAAATAAACTCGTGCTGCAATAAATAGAAACTATAGGGGCGTAAGCTAAACTAGCTTAGTGAGTGAAAACTTCCATGATCACAATTATAACATATCAATCAGACAAGTAATTAAGCAGACATATGATATGCATCAAACACGTGAATTCGTCAAACATATGACCAGCTGGAAATCATATGTGGATGGACTTGTGCCCTCCATCCCGGGTTAGTAAATTAATGAATCCTGTGGTACAACGCCGTTTAGGCTCACGGTCAACCAACTTATAATTCGTTTTATGGATCATGATTAACCAACTCAATAATTCGTTTTATGGATCACAATTAACCAACCTTTACACCATTTAGGCTCACAGAAAACCAACAAATGCTAATGCTCCATCCCCATCGTGTTATGAATGAGTTCCATTTCATCTTCAATTCCGAATAATCAATTATACCATTTCTTTTAGGTGACCAATCAATATTTACAGATAGTCAATCTTAGCTCATCTATACAAGCAATGATTAATCACCCGGCTTCGATATTTTTTAAATTCCACTTCACATAACAACAACAAACATATATAATTCCCATTCAACCCCATCAAGCATATTTATTTTATCTTTGCTAAGTAACTAGTGCAACTATCATTACAATCATAACAATAATTGAAATCGGAAGTGATACTTACTCGGCCATGGTTCGCCTGTCTTTTAGTAATAGTAATCGGGTGGTAAGGATTCGTCGGTTTCGAGATCACCTATCAAGGAAGAATACCCTAATAAGTACTTCATCACTTAACTAATCTAAGCTATAAATTAAAACTAATCAAAATCGTGATTCTCGCTATTTGCGGAAGTTCCGACTTAAAACGGCCATAACTTAGTCATTTTAACTCGGAATTTCGCAAATTTTATATCGATTTCTATCTAATTCGAAAGATATATCTAATTCTAGTATTATTTCCTAGTTTTGAAAACATTTAGGTCACGGAACAGAGGGATCAGATCTGATCGGTAACTATTTCCATTTCCAAAAAAGAGTTTTGTACTTGTTTGAAATGCATCTATTAGATAATTCAAGTATATATGAAATATGAATGATTTCCTAACATGAATGACATGTGATAAGTTCAATGTATGCATGATCTTGATGATTTTTGCTAAAAGAAAATTTTAAAACTCCTTAATTTTGCAAGACTTCAACAATAACTACTTCTTGAAAATCTAGTTTTCTAACTTTGACATCACACTAGTGTTTTGGATTTCATTCTTTGGAATTCTAGTTATCTTAATTAAAATTGAGTCTTCATAACATATACTACCTAAGACCTTCATTTCTACATAAAATTTTGCATTTTACACTTTGCAAGTATGTTTTCAAATTGGATTTACTCAAAAATCCGAATTTTTAGAAATTCACTTTTTGAATGATTCATTTGGGAAAAAGTTGTGTAATGCATTAAAATTTAATACTTTACTATACCTACTACCTAAGGATTTCATTTAATACGTAAAACTTTCAATTTGAGCTTAAATAATAGGTGTTTCCATGGGCATCATCCAAAGTTACGAATTTTACAAGTTGACTACTAACTCAAAATTTTTCATCTTGATTCTACTTCTTGTTTTACACATTAATCTCATCAAAGCTCATTTCAACTTATAAAAATCACTACTTAATGATATCTATTACCCATATCCTTCATTTTTCACATAAAACATGAGTTTTAAAGTTGATACGAGGGTTTTTAAAATAGAGCTTTGAAGTCATACGAATTTTCCTCTGAACATTTCTAATAAAAACTTTTCCTTTTTAAGCTCTTTGTCTTATCTACATAAAGATCCACTAACTACCACATTTATATACACAATACTAATTTTTTTATGAGGATTAATGCATGAAAACACAAAATATCTATATGAGCATGAATGTTAAGTATAATATGAGCGTCTAAGTGCTTGATCTACTACTTATAATGAATGAAAAGGAGTTTAAGAACATGAACCTATAGCTTTATGCAAGATCTCTACTCTTACATGCATGAACATAATAATATCTCAACTGAAATCTCATCAAACACAAGATCTACTCTTGTGATGGCTTGGTATTCATGTATTGGCATTTTCTTATCCCTAGCAAATGCTCATGGGGATTTAAGGTGAAAATACACATGAATAATCTTGCCATTACAAGATTAAGTAGTAAGAAAGCTTGAGAATCATTACCTAAAGATGGATTTGGTGAAGAAATGAAGAAGAAATGAAGCTTGTGTGTGTGTGTGAGGGGTAGAGAGTGTCACGGCAATGAGAGTAAAAAGAAGAAAGAGTTTTGTGATTTTTGAACAAATGAAAATAAAATAAAGGAGAGAGAAAATTAAAGATTATTTATATTAAGTGAAATTAGGGTTTGTTTGTTATAAAAAGGAGATAAAATAAATCAATATTGAAGATAAATTGGGGGGTATGCGCCGGCCATCTTGAGTGAGAGAGAGGGAGAGATTTGAATTTGTTTGAAATTGTAATTTATGTAATAAAATATATTAAATGTAATATATTATTTAAGCGACAAAAATTTCTTGAAAAAGAAAATATGATAAGTAATTGTAAGGATGTAAGACTAGGGTATGGGTTGTGTGTGTTGTAGGTTGTACTTGTGAATAGTGATAAATAGTAGACAAGACATTTACTTTACTGGTAGTAAAAAAAAATACGGGAAAAAGGCTATAACTGTAATTTTTATAACCCGAAAAATTATAAAACTTATATTTTTGAAATCCTTATAAGATTTCGGTTCTAAGAAGTATTTCAGAATATTTTTCTGAGTTTCTAGTTCCAGGGCTCGCTTTTCCATAATGGAGCTCGGAAAAGCCCGGAAAAGAAAATTTTCCAAAATCAAAACTTTTTATGGTTTGAAATATACTTTGAAACAATATTTTACATTAAATTATTTTATAAAAGTTCTTTTGATATGAAACCGAAGGAAAGCCGGATCTAGGGTTTCTAGGTTTCTCTCACTATGCTTGAACTAATCCAGTTTAGGGTTTTGTTTTTTGGTTTCTGAAGTTTTCTTGACTACTAGGAAAACCGGGGTTTACACCTGCAGTTTAGGGCTTAACTAATTATTAATTGATCCTATCATAAGAAGTAAAGGGTTGGGGTAGATCAAAACTAAAGGCGTCATTTGTGATTCAATTAAAAAACCATGAGAAGAGCTCATATCATTAGTTAGATTTGTCTGGCACTCGAGATTAATTCTATACTACAAGATAGGTAAGCTTGCATTTGGTAGATCATAGAATTACAATGGGTTTTATTTTATTATTCTTGATACGATCTGCATGTAATCAAGGTACGTTTCTGGTCCAATCTAAATTTTCAATGTGTACGTAGGTTAATCACCATTGTAAGATGCGATTCATGTTTAATTTAAAGTGAATCGCCGCTCCTAGGTGCATTTTCTGTTCCAATCTAAATTTTCAATGTATATGTCAATGAATCACATTTGATAAAGGCAAATCATGTTGAATCGCTATGTTAAGATGCGATTAATGTTAATTTATATTGAGTCACCTTTACGAGATGCGATTTAGTGATGCACAAGATTTGTTGAATCACATCTTTCAAGTCTGGGAGCTATCTTATTTAAACCTAAACGGTTACTACCGTTAACTTTTCATAGCAAAATCACCTACCCATTGATCCTAATTTGACTTTTCTTTTCCCAATTTTGATTGTGTGGCCAATCTAAAATATTTTAAAAGTTAGAACTTTTATTTAAATGGAGGATTTTTATTAAACGGGTTAAGATTTAGTATAAATCATATTAAAAAGAAATCAAACTGAAAATCAAAATTCAAACTCGATATTTACCATTTTAAGTAACTATTATCGCTTAAAATATTGATTTTTATTGATAACTTAGCTCATTACTTTTTATATTTTTTCAAATATGTTTGTGAATTAAATGGAAATAGTAGAAGAAAGGTCGCACTCAAAAAATTTTAGAATGATTGATCCGGGGAAAATCTCATGTAAAATGTCGGGGAATGGAGCAGGAGAACAGGAGAAGGAAGATATTTTTCTTTATAGGGCACAAAATATAATATTTTAATGGCAGGACACGAACACATGTTGGTATGACGTGTTAAGTCTCGGCCCATATTAGCCGAACATCTCTCTCTTTCTGTTACATTTGTAACGTTGTAAGTTGTAACGCATTTTCTGTTCCCAAATTTTCAGTCAATCTCGACCTCAACAACTCAGCTTCAGCTTCGGCTTCAGCTTCGGCTTCAGCTTCATTCATTCATCCAATCATTCATATCAATATGAATATTCATATGATTATGGGACCCATCTCTACTACTGCTACAAACCTCCACCTGTTATTGTCCGGCACCTCCCCTCCCTTTTCGCTCCCCGCATAGTCTACTCTAATAAAAATACATACACACACACTTCACTCCTGATAATCATCTTCATCATTTTGTCTTCGTTTTCATACTTTTTCTAAATTTTTTTTTTCTGGGTTTTGTTTTTGTTCTCCATACCATCTTATGAACCGGGTCGGTGGTGTTTCCCTCTTTCGACGAACTAATAATTGTGAATTTTTTTTCTTTTTTCTTGTGGCATTTTGTTGAACACTGGAATTGTTGTCAATGGCGTCACTTGGTTCATCATCGCCTTCTGTTATTCATTCCAGAGCAGAGTGTCCCAGATCATCCTTCTTCACGTACAGGTCGAAGAAGTTCGTAAAGCCCACTTTTTTGAACTTTTTGGCAATTGGGTCTTTAAGACCTATTAATACAATAGCTGAAGATGAGAATGATCACTGCTCTTGCTCCGTTAATAGACTGTTTGGTGGTGTTGAGTTTAGTAAAGGAAAGATTTCGAGGGTCACAAGAATGAAAGCAGTAGGAAAGGGTTCTGTGGAAAGTGGGGATGGTCAAGAACTTGAAGGCTCATTTGAGGCTACAGTTGAGAAAACCAAGAGGGTTCTTTCTATGCAAAGAGACCTTCTTCGTCAAGTAAATCCCCTTTTTCCATGAATCCTATTCCTAAATTTTTTTTAGTATTGTGCATTCTTTTGGGTTAGTTCTTTGTTAATTTTTCGTCGCAGTGTTTTCTTATATTGTTTTCCTGCATCCAAAGGTCGTTACTTTAGGATTTTAAAATCAATAGATGTAAAGGCTAGGTAGAAGAATTATAACTAACTTGACGAAGAAGTTTGTTTATAAGAAAGAGGGATTTTTTCCTCTATTTAGGCTTAACGTTTTGTAGGGCCTTATCATTTGCCTTGCCTTTATGAAACCTGAGAATATTCTGGTTAAGCACATCTTTTTGTCCATAAACTTCTATCAGCAAGTGAAAGTTCCATCCATCATTGCAAATTCATTAAAAGATGATATCATTATGTAAGAAGCGAGGACTTGTCTTTTTTGACTGTAATGGACTATAAGTTTAATAGATATTCTGGAACTTGTAGCTGTCATTTCAGTACCTTAGTTAAGTTTCACCTATATGGATATTTGTGCCCGGTGAAGAACCAAAAACTATAGTTTTTTCCTGATATCTGATAGGATTAGGAGGGTCTAAGAGTGTAGGGTTTTGCAGAGGAAGGGAAGAATTAGGAAGATAGCACAGGGCAAGGGAGGAGAATAAGATTAAGGATATAGAATAAGATATATATATATATATTATTTTTTTTTCTCTACGCGACCAGTCGATGCCAAAGGGGAATATACGGACCCCCAGTGGCACGTTTATTAAGGTATGCGCCTTTACTTGAAAAGCTATGAAAATAAGGCACTAAGCACGCTCCTTAGTAATCAACTCCATTTTCTTCTATTATATCAACTTGAATACAAAGTTCCCATGTCACCTACCCTGTTCCTCATAAGTCAATATGTGTTATGACTGATGCTTTGACTACAATTCTAAGTTTCCATATCACCTACAAATTGTTAAGCTATTTCCTATAATCTAATGCTATCTGTAGACTGTGTTATGACCTCTTTTATTAGTCAAATTGGAAAGCCAAATAATCATGTACTTATACTAATCATCGATTTCCAAACTTGTGACTATTTACCCAAGCATGTGCCTTTTGTGCATTTGTTGCCTCATGCAATTCTAAGGAGTGTGCTATTCCCTTGTGACTACTTTAATGGAAGTGTTTGGATCGAATTGGGTAGTGTGTGGGAGTAAGTGCTTTAGATGCTTTTGTCACACTTCTTCAAGGTCTCTAGGTAAAATTTCTTGCAACTTAGCTTGCTCAAATGCTTTGGAAAGGCAAAATTAATTTAAATAATGAAACCATGGCTCAGATTTTCACTTTTGGCCTTGTGACAGAGCTAGAGATGAAAAAAGGATCCACACAAAGCTATGATAAGTTCTCAACATCAATGCACTTAACATTTCAAATTTTTCTTGGCAATTTGGAATTGAACCTAGCTATTTAAATTCCCCGGAAATATCCCCATACTCTTTCTCAATGAGCTTAACACCTCCTCCACAAACTCTTTTGAATCTACTTTTAGCTTATAAATTTGATAGCCATCACTCCATGTCTCCACCTTATAAGGGTCCGTTTGGATTGTTTGATTTTCATCCATATCTTAGCTGTATCTGATCTGTATCTATATCTTATTTGTATCATCTAGTCTATTTGATTTATTTATGAGTAAAAATATCTATTTTTTATCTGTATCTATTTCTTGATAAATAATCTGTTTAAAAATTAAAAAAAAAAAAAATATCAAACCGACCAGAATAACACAAACCAAACAAACCCAAGTCAGATTCAGCCACATGGAATAACTGGAAATAGTAATCACACTTTTCCACTCCAACCCTTGGATTTATGCCCTCAACTAGTGGAAAATCCACTCTAGGTAAGGTTGAGGATGAAAGATGGTGGTTTCAAGGAGTTGCCTGATTACTCCTGAGGGGGATGTCTATGGGTGTTTGAAATACCTTTGCCTCCTCCTGTGGTTGAAAACTCAGAAGCAACTTTCTCGGGTCCTATCTGTAGTTGCTTGATAGTTTCTAGGAGTCCCCCACAACGGGAAGTAAAATGCCAATTCACCAACTCTAGTTTGACATTGGTGTTATCCAAGCGTCTTTAAAGCCAACCATGACAACTGCATTGTGGCCTAATTGGATTTGGGTATTTTGCTGAAGGTTTTGGATTGTTGTTCCAGTGTCTTGAGTTTGTCATCATATGCCATTTGATTCTTCTTGGTTGCCTGAGATTAGGTGAATGGTCAGATTCCAATTTGTAATGTTTTCTGATATTGGATAGGGTTTGGGTGCAGATTCAAGAGTGTAGGGTAGCATAGAAAGGGAATAACTAGGAAGATAGCAGAGGACGAGGGAGAAGTGAATAAGAGGGACAATGTGAAAATTAGATAGGTTTGGTATTTTTTTGTAGATTGGTGACAATTCAGTATGGGAATTTATAGACTCCCAATGGGTGACACATCAGCAAATCTCTGAACAACCTCCACATGGAGGGGGGGAAGTAAAATAGAAATACGAAGAATTCTTTAATGTCTCATTTACGACAAAAATTGAAGAAATAATACAAGCTCAAAACACCAATTTGCTGTGTCTCGAGCCATGACTTTGATACTTGCATGCGTAATTTTGCATAGGGGCTTTTCTCCTGCCATGTTGACTAATATGCTCTTTTAATTAATAAAAGAAAACCTTCATCATATATAATCAATTGTCTCGAAGTTCCTCAATCTCAATGTTTCTCGATGAAAAACTCAAATTGATCTTCTGTGATTCCATGAAAGCTTAATATGGTCTCTAAATTTAGGTTACTTGAAGATCTACTGTATATTCTCTCATTATTGCCCTTTGCTGGAGATTATGTGTTTTCTCCATTGGCTTTTTGTATCTATTCCCCAATTATGCATTTTGGAGAGCTTGCAACTTATTCATTCCATGCAACATGTTCAAGAAGTTATTTTACACTAATGCTAAGTTTGATGAGCACATTGAAATTTTCCTGAAAGGGTGGTGAACCTATTTAGCGAGCTGGCCTTTTTTTGAAAGAAATCTTAAGTCGATAATTTTAACCAAACAAAAAGAGAAAAAAAGGGATGCTTAGCGAGTAGTGCTGTCAAATTACTAGCATATGCTTCTTTGTCTATATATTAGTTCTGTCAGATATTTGAAAGGTATTTACCATTTTAAGAGTTACTTTCTAAGTAACCAAGATGCTGTATCATCGTCCTTTCTTTTGAAGATTGCTGAAAGGAGGAGGGTGGTCTCTTCAATAAAATCTACCGCAACCGAACCTGCAGAAACTAGGATTTCATATGAGGAAAGGTCTGGGAACCAATCAAAAGTGAACAGTGTTTCTACAAGTGATAATAGAACTGCTGCTTCATCCAAAGATCATAGCACTATAGAACAAAATGAATTCATCTTTTCAAGCAGCTATACGAGCTCAAATGCTGATATGAAACAGACGAATCAGCTTTCAACTGCTGGGATTGAAGTTGATGATGAAAAAAGGGAACCTGCACACACTAGACCATTGAAAGCAATTCCGTTCAATGCAGTCTCTCCAAAAGTGTCTGATAGCAGCTCTTCGAAGTCAGTATTGACCGATGAGAAACCTTCTGTTCCTTCGGGCACATTGAAGGCTCAGACTGCAAAAGATATTAAAGATAAGCTCCCACCTTTTGTTTCAAGCATCAAGGCCCATGCCTTGGAAGATGTCAAGAATGAGTTGGAAAAATCACACATACAGGAAATCGAGGAGGAGACAGTGGATCCTGTTGATAAAAATGAAAAACCCCCTCCATTGGCTGGAGAAAATGTCATGAATGTTATCTTAGTTGCATCAGAATGTTCACCTTGGATTAAAACAGGTTTTATATTCCTCCTCCTCTCCCTCTCACACACACAATCCTCTGCTTATGCCTAACAGTCATCTATACACATGAATGTGTGTAGTTGTTCACTTTATAATACACTTCTCTTCAAATACCTTTATTTCTTATATCATTTATCAATGTGTTTATGCCCCTTCTTTCAATGACATTGTAGTAATTAACATATTATTGTTACTCCTTAGGCGGTCTTGGTGATGTTGCTGGGTCTTTACCTAAAGCATTGGCTCGCCGAGGTCATCGTGTTATGGTATTGTGATTACTGCCACATATTTCATACTCTAATTGTAGGAGTAATTTTCTTCTTCTTAAATTTTAAGTGACACTTGTCAAAGTGCTAGGCCTCGGAATGAAATGATTTACTTTAGGGAGGATGACAACTCATGTTGCCTCATGGTAATCAGGCTTCATATTGTTTGAGGTTTTGTTGATGATACTACCCAAAAATATGAGTGGGTGATAATTTTTATGTTAAACGAACCGAACATCATAAATAATCAGTTCCGTGTCATAATTCAACTAGACATATTGCTGATCTTGTCAGTTTAAGGTTTTTTCTGCAAGCATACTTCGATGAGGATCAAGTTTGAGCAGTGTTATCATGCCATGTAACAAATTTCCACCCCTCTTAAAGGATGCTGACATTAACACCAGAAATCAGTTTAATGTAGTATATTACTATGTGGTGCATGAAAATTCCATGTGCCTTTTAGACTTCTATACATCATAGTATAAAGAATTCCATTTGTTTTGTCATTTTTCTTTTCTCCTTATAGGTTGTGCTGCCTCGATATGGCAATTATGCTGAATCTCAAGATACAGGAGTGAGAAAAATTTATAAAGTCGATGGCCAGGTTCAGAATGACGTTGATTTTAGTTTCAAACTTATTGGTTTAGTTCTATGTTGGATTTTACCATATTGTTTTACATTCTTATTGTTGGTATTCCAGGATGTAGAAGTTACTTACCTCCATGCCTACATTGATGGTGTGGATTTTGTTTTTCTTGAATGTTCAATGTTTCGTCATATGGAGAACAATATTTACGGAGGAAAACGTGTGGTAAAATATTTTCCTTTTCATATTTACTCTTAAGATTTTTGAGGATGAATTAAGAATGCTGTTGACATTTCTGTACTTTTTTTCTTTCTGATTTCACATCAGCAATGATAATTATGCACAATTGAAAAATTACAAGCTTTTGATAATTTAAAATTTCAGGATAGAACTAATGTATGCTTCGCTGTAATTTTTCAATCATTTAAGTTTAAGCTTTAGATCAACTTTATTGTATTTTTAAATTCAATATCAAGGTGGGAGATTGAAGACTTCCACTTGATGGGGATTTAGTCACAGTCCTAGCCAATGGCAAGGACTAGTGTTGATAAGGAACATGAAAGCTGTAGCCAAATCTGCAAGTATAAGTTTTTATCGGTTTTTGGGCTAAACTTAACAGTGGTTGCCTTATGCTACCTATTTAATATACTAGAAAAAGTTGATATTATTTTACTAGTGGTGGTGAGTGGAAACATAATCTGCTTGATGTCAAGCCTTGCATTACTCACAGATCTGTTTCCATGATGCAGGATATTTTGAAGCGGATGGTTCTACTTTGCAAGGCAGCTATTGAGGTACGGATGGAACCTCTATATCCTTATGTTGCCTTGGATCTTTTTGTTCTTCTTCTTCTTTTTTTTTAATTTTTTTGGTCGATTGCTGGATTCTCCTACCCCCCCCCCCCCCCCCCCCCCCCCCCCCCCCCCCCAATTTTCATCATGAAAAAGAAAAGAAAAGAATAACAAGAAGCCTGTAATGTATGATATATATGCAATCAAACGTGAAACATATTCTAAATAAATGCATAGCCATGGCTGGAGCAGATAGTATGTTGTGATCGCTGTCAGAGTGCAAGCAATCATGCATAAAATTGCACTTGAATGATTGTGAATCTATTTTTGACGCCTCTCTCTTCTAGGTGCTTACCTAGGTGTCTTACCTACAATATTGTAATGAAGCTGCTTGTGTTTTTCAGATTCCTTGGCTTGTCCCCTGTGGTGGTGTCTGCTATGGGGATGGAAACCTGGTCTTCATTGCCAATGACTGGCATACTGCATTGCTGCCAATTTATCTTAAGGCACATTATCGGGATAATGGCTTGATGAAATTTACAAGGTCGGTTCTTGTAATCCACAATATTGCTCACCAGGTTTGTTCTCTCTTGTTCCTCTAGCATTCCCACTTCAAGCTTGTCCTACTTCTTAAGTGAAGACCAGTCTAAACTTTTTTATCTGTGTAATTTGCATGGTAGATACTGATGTTTGCATCTCACGTACACAATAGTATTTACATAAGGTCCCCCCACAGTGATATAACTACTGTTGAATGTCATATATTCTGTATCCACTAGGTGGTTGTTCCTTAAACTTATGGTATTGGCTGCAGGGTCGTGGACCAGTCGATGATTTTCAATATGTGGATCTTCCAGAACACTATATTGA
Source organism: Combretum micranthum (assembly GCA_024138025.1). NCBI lineage: Eukaryota > Viridiplantae > Streptophyta > Magnoliopsida > Myrtales > Combretaceae > Combretum > Combretum micranthum. The sequence goes on along the minus strand of JAMXBD010000059.1, from coordinate 2,012,776 downwards.
CCTATTTAAGTTGTATGACCCCATAGGAGGTGACCACTTCAATATATTTGCAGCTGCCCTAAAAGCTGCAGATAGAGTGGTCACGGTTAGTCGTGGCTATGCCTGGGAGCTTAAAACTTCCGAAGGTGGCTGGGGTTTGCATAATATCATAAATGAGATAGATTGGAAATTCAGGGGCATTGTTAATGGAATTGATACAAAAGAGTGGAGTCCAATGTCTGATATTCACTTAACATCGGACGGTTACACCAACTACTCCTTGGATACCCTTCAAACTGGCAAGGCTCAATGCAAGGAAGCATTGCAGAAGGAGCTTGGCTTGCCTGTTCGTGATAATGTCCCTCTTATCGGTTTCATTGGGAGATTGGATCATCAGAAAGGTGTTGACCTCATTGCTGAGGCAATACCATGGATGATGGGGCAGGATGTGCAACTAGTAATGTTGGGAACTGGCAGAGAAGATCTTGAGCAGATGCTTAAGCAGTTTGAAAATCAGCACAGGGATAAAGTAAGGTCGTGGGTTGGCTTTTCCGTGAAAATGGCTCACAGGATAACTGCTGGTGCGGACATTCTGCTAATGCCATCTAGGTTCGAGCCTTGTGGACTTAACCAACTATATGCTATGAATTATGGGACGGTTCCTGTTGTACATGCTGTTGGTGGACTAAGGGATACGGTTCAGCCCTTTGACCCTTTCAATGATAGAGGGCTTGGGTGGACAATTGATAGTGCAGAGACAAATAAGCTAGTAAATGCTCTGGGATACTGCTTAGTGACTTACCGTGAGCACAAGAAGAGCTGGGAGGGTCTTCAGAGAAGAGGAATGTCACAGGACCTTAGTTGGGACAATGCTGCTAAGAATTATGAAGAGGTTCTTGTTGCTGCCAAGTACCAATGGTGATTCCTCGTTGTTCAAAGTAATTGACTCAACAGTGTTGAGATCAAATCTGCTAATGCATCTGGATGTATCTATGCTCAAACCTACTGCAATTTTTTTTTCCCCCGCTTTTGCTTCCCTTTGTGGGGTGCTAGTTGAAAGGAATTGGTGACAAAGCCACGCTGCTTGCAAGATTTAGCTAGCTCTCTTTCTCAAGTTACAAAGCCAAATCACTTTCTTTCTAAATTTGACGATGTTAAGGAGGCCTTTTCCGTTAATCATCTATGTCCTATATTCCGCAGAACAAGTGGTTAATGATGCAAGACAGTGGAGGCTTCATTTTGCATACCAATACATGTCCTTGGTGTGGGCTAAAAGATAGTTTCTCAGATCGCAGCATATTAGAATTCAAAATTACTCTCGTCTAAAGTTGGATGGCCTAATGCGTTTTTTCTACATTCTATGTACAACATGACAACAATATCTAGTGACATCTTTTTTGGTTAAATGATTTATGTGGATTTCTGCATCACCAAATAACTATGACCGATGGTTCTAGTGCCCGTAACTTAATATAGAGACAGTGATCTAATGGTGAATTTGGGGGTGTCGGTATTGCTCCATCAATTTCAATTTCACAGCATGACCAACAATTTTTAGATACTTTTTAACCCTTGCTCGAGCTTAGTCGTAAAGGTTTTGCTCGGCTGAGGTTAGATCATTCAGCACATGCTAATAGGAGCCAGTACCCTTACCAAAACAATGCGAAAAGTTGTCATGACCCAACAAATCCATCAAGCACGCCATTAAACCGAAATTAGGAAGCAAAATGTTACTAGGATTCCTAAACCTTTGTAATTTTTGGACTATGAATCTTCAAATCTTTTCAGAAATGCATTTTCAAGCCTTTTCAAAATGCCTAAATGGTGTGCTTTAATTGACTTTTTCTTCATCATATGAACCAGAAATCAATCACAGTATGCACTGCACAAGGACCACAGGGTGACGAAATAGTTCAATCAGCATTTTCAAGTGAATTTGCAAAATTCCTCAACGTGCACAAATGGATAAAGTTTTAGACAGCAAATGTCATATTTACCCATTTTCATTTATGGATATTATTAAGGATATAAATAACCAAAGCTAGTTTGCAAATTGCTGGAGCTTAGCTTGACTGAAGTTTGATTTGGTCACAGTCCAATTAGGCTCAAATTGAGATAATCGAATAGTTAATCAAGCCAAACTTGAGCTTTAAAATATAAAGCTCGCAAGGTTTAGGAGCCTAATTTAGCTCAGCGTGTTCTTTTAGTATATTTGTAATTGTTATTTGTAATTGTTTAAAGTATAAGTTAGACCCTACCTAGAAAAATGCTGATTCCATTCGAAACATAATCCTCCCATTAGAATCTCCCTCTTCATGCAGTGTTCCATCAAATTTTTCATTATATAAACGATAAACAATGTAGTTAGGGCTTGTCACTTACCTTTAGATGTCATACACGTTATTAGGTTAGTGAAACAACTGTGCAAATCCTTTTCACTTGTAAGTATATTTGGAATTTGATAACTTTATATTTTGATATTTATAATTTTCCAGTCATTAACTCCATAGATGCCACATTAAAGCGTTGGCAAAGAAAAGCTAGCAAAATTAAATATCATATTAGAGCTTTTATTCCCACTTTAACTATTTCGTATTTGTGAATTGAGTGAAATAACAAGAAGTATAGAAATAATACCCATTCACTGCTCACAAGAAGATTCAAACTTTACAAGTAATAGAGGATCTTAAGAACTTTGGGATGGCTAACCCTCTTTCTAGGAGGTAGGTTGTTGAAGATGAAGATCTTTTTAAAGATTGCATAAAAGGCTTTGAGAAAGGAAATTCAATGTATCTCATAGGTTTTCACAATCGTCGCTAAATGGCTTTCATCTAACAAAGTGAAATTGGCTTTCATCCAACAGTGAAATGGGATTTGTAGCATGATATTAGTTGGACTTAAAAGCTCCTGAATGATATTGATGGTTGGATCAATCATATCTAGAGATAAGGGAATGGAGTTGCTATCTGGCTCACCAAAAGGACATAGAACACATAATCCAATGGGTTGCAAACAAGTCATATTGTTCATGAGTTACTCAAGTTCAGTTCACTTCAAGCTCGGTTCGCCTTAAGTTCGATTAATAAACAAGCTGAGCTCAAGCTTTAATTAGACTCGTGAGCTGACTCGTGAATAAGCTTGTTTAGGTTCATGAACAAGCTTGCAAATAAGCTCGTTAATAAGCTCATTAACAGTTTTACAGATTTTATAAGCATAATAATTATGTATAACTATATGAGTAAAAAACCACAAACAAATTTCTATTTAATATTACTATTGTCAAAACGGATCAGAACCAGCCAATTCGACCCGGTTCGACTGGAACTAGCACTAATGCCAGGTTAGATCTTGCTTAAGATTCGTTTTTGCATTGAATCGACGAAACCTGGATTGACCCAAGCAGTCAAACCGGGTTGAACTGGGAAATCCAAGTGGTTAAACTAGTTGATCCGGATGGGGGAAAAAAATAAATAAACTAGAAATTTAAATATTTATTCATACTTTATTATAAATTTATAAAATATAATCCTTATATCATGTTTACTTAATAATTAATTAATGAATTTGATCCAAATTTGATTGAGTGATATCATATATATTGATATTTCATAATTAAATTATCCGTTATGTTTTTACTTTTTCATGACTCGGGTTCGATCACTGGTTGAACCCAGTTCGATTCCTTAACCCCTAACCCTTTAGCTTATCCGGGTCAAATCCCAATCCAATTCTGACAACGCTTGATATTTATGTATATATATTTATAGCAACACTTGGGTGTGTGTGTGTGTGTGTGTGTGTGTGTATTAGGTTTGAAAAAAATGAAAAACGAGTTATTTAAACGAATCGAGCTTGAGCTTAAATTTCAGACTTGATAAAAACTCGGTAAGCTTGATAAAAAGCAAGGCTTGAGCTTGAACTTGATTCGTAAACGAGCTGAGCTCGAGCTTGAACTAAAACTCATTTAGCTAAGCGAGTTGAGTTTAAGCCTAAATTTTATGCTCAATAAAAAGCTTAGCTCGTTTGCAATCCTACAATCCAATATATGCCACTTGTTAGGTTCAAAAATGGACAAAAGTTTAATTAGAATTCTTTGGCAAGATCAACATTAGTTACCTGTCTTTAATGCTATTTCTTCTTACGATATATATTGTTGTTCAATTGTCTTGTTATTGAAGGTTGTGCTAATGCAGTCTTATTATCTTATTGCCTCTAGTAAACACTAAGCTAGAAAGCTTTGTATTAATTTTGTAAGTTCTTTTTTTGTAAGGAGAGTAGTATTTTTTTCATTTATTTTTATTATTATTATTTTTTTTTTTTGCTAATACTTCATTATGAGGAGAGTTGTACTTCCTTATTTATTTTATTGTAGAAAAAGGTGCTTTATAATTTTGCAGGGGGGTTACGTCCGATACACCCCCTTTACTTGGCCACAATCTCCTACTTAAACAAGAATTAGGATAGCTTGATTACGCTTAATATCGGATATAAAATAAAATAGATTGGTATCGCGTATAAAATAAAAATGAACCTCACTTTTATTGATTCTCTCAAAGCACAGCAGGAGCATAACTCAAATAAAAAATCTTGATAAATTTGGGATTGCATAATTTGGAATCCCAAAATACACATCAACATATTAGGCACATCATCATCTTGCCAGAAATTCTTCTCGACGGAGAGAAGCTTCTATGCATCGGACACTACATTTCTGCTCAAATCATATAGGATCTGCGCGAAAAAAGCCCTGCAAAGCCCTTTGACAGGCAACCTTCAACAGCACATGGTGATTTTGAACAACGAGGGCTACTATGCCTGGCCGTATCCATTAAGTCATCTGAAGTAATCTTGGGCAGATCAATAACTTCTGTGCGTTCACTAATATTCTGGCACCGTCTCTTGGGAAAAATTGAAAAATATTGATCTGGAGCTTCTGAGACGTGCAAATCCACAGGCTCTACTCCATCATCAATAAACTTCCTCTTTAAACCGGGCAAGCTTTTTAATCCTGTAAGAGAAATAACAAATAGAAAGCGAAAAAGGTTATCATGGTAGTTTGTAGGGAAACCTTCTAAGATTGCACATCGCTAGATGCATACCAGGAAGAGAGTCTTCGTGAGATTCTGAATCATCACATGTACAACAGAAGTTGGTTTTGTTTGTTGATCCAGAGATCCTGCAGAAGCCGGAAGATAAGAAAGATTAAAAGATCTCTACATGAAGATCATTTTCTCCGGTGAGTTGTAGTTCTAAGTACCTTGAATAACAAGCAAGGGATCAAGAGGCAAGTTCTCCATATCAAAAAATATGACCATGTAGTTAAAAATCATATGGATGGATTGGTGCATCAACATTACCCATCAGCATATACACACACATATGATAGGAATAACTGTAAATCTACCTCCAAAACTATTGGTTATGCACAAAAAGACCACATAAACTCTTGAAGCATAACATCACATCCCTATCTAAGTTTTTGAAAGAATCCCCATTAGTTTTGTACTAGAAACCAGTTTTGTATGCCAAAACTAGGCTGTTATATGGTTCCATTGAATGTTTACTGGTAATTCCTTCTGTTCTAGGATTCAAGGTGCATTGGCAAGGGCAGTAAATACTTAAGCAAAGCTATAAATAAATTCCTGGAAGCCTACAGATGTTTAAGCTGCCACTTGCCAAAGTCCGTCTGCTTAACCAAACTTAATGTTGGGATAATAGCTAGGCGATCTGGCCTGCTTTTGTTTTCTAATGTTAAAATCACAAGTTTGTTTCAATTGAATGCATGATGGGACTTTCACACCAGTACTGAAGCTGTAATGTGTTAATGCAAGTAAATGCAAAAGATTATTCATTGTAAGGCCACATATAAAAAATTAGAGGATTATCGCACCTGTACATGTGCTCGACAAAGTCATCAATGAGGACAGGCCAAGCACCTGAAGAATCAGCACCATAAATCAAATTAGTATATTAGAACTGCTCGCAAAGATTACACAACCATTCAAAGTGTGCAACAGCAATTCAAAGCTAAGTCAAATTAGTCTGAGGACCTAAATTATATTCTGAAGTTATCAGAATAGACTACTCTATGATGATGAATGCTTTGATGAGCATGCCATCCCATGAGTATGCTAACCTTCTGGATCATAGCCTTCCAATGTCTCATGAACACAATGGCTAAATGCCAAGACTTGTTGCCAAGTGTCTTCTGATATGTTATACCGCTGATTGCACTGCAACAAATAAGTATTTGAGAATATTTGGTCAGAAAAGGACTCGACAGATATAATAATGTTCAAATCCATAGCAGACAGCAAGGAGAAAAAGAGAGAAAAAAAAAAAAAACCATTGTATATCATATCATCAAAATAGAAATCACTATAGCTCCCATCTTCTTGGAGCAATTATAAAGTAAAATGAATGTACACCAAAATTCCCATGCTAAACCAAAACTTAAAGTACAGACCAATAAAGCAGCTGCTCCACTTTGAAATCAACTGTATAATTAGCGTTCTCATTCACTTTATTGGACAGTAGCCAACAATTAAAAGGTACAAATACGATAGCCAAAAAAACGATTTGTACATCCATAACCCATGCAAAAAGCCACCTAAGCATGATTAGTTATGCAGAACAAAACTAAATTATGTGAAAACGAATGTGCAGAATAGATCAAACAAATAATGCTTTCCAGAAAAACAAACAGATCTCTCGTGGAGAACCTAATAGGAAACATACAGAGAAAGGCAACACCGAGCATGCTTATTAGGTAGAGAATTTTTAGCCAAAGGTAAGAGGCACGTGATCATGAACATGTTTTAGTTGGTGTCATGAGATTCGACTGCCTATTATTCTAATGAGAGTTTGAGAGGTAAGGATATATGTCATATGACTTCATGACCTTAATTCTCCCATTAATTATTGAGATTCCAAGAAAGTGAGAGCAATAGGGTCGCAATCTTGTCCTAACAAGGAATTATTTTTAACAAAAAACAATTGACTTCATGGGAATCCTGTTCCATAGATTTAATCAAGCATCAATGAATCGTAAACAGAACACCAGCCCTAACACATGATGAAGTCCTTCACATTGCCAAAAATCACATGGACACGGTACCAATTTTAGAATTATCACCTCAACAAAATCACACCACTGGTTAAGCAATCGAAATCTTCCAGCTAAAACAAGTCTCCAAGCGGCAACAGCCTTGCTAACAGCTGTAAGTCATCATCACATAAAGAAAGAAGAAAGGGGTCAGCATTATCATCATTTGGAGGATTTTAAGCAGAAGACATAATTAGAATACAACCCAAAAGATGAAAGTAACAACTTACTGATATTTTTTTGGCCATTTTCACGGCAAATGAAGAAAACAAAATCATAAAAGCGAAAGAACTCTGAAAAGTCGGTCTGCTAGCAATAAGACAGATGAGAAGGCAAAATCAGTTTAAAACATACACCTGAATTGTATTTTAAAGCAGAAAAATATATAAGAAAATCATTATAGCGAAGATCATCAAATCAAAAGAAAACTAGGAAAATGACAACATTCTTACCGTTAAGTTAAGTTGCAACATCAGCTTGGGAAGTTCATCAAATATCAAATTCCTGGAATAGAAAGGACACTTTTAATTTAAATACCAGAAAAGATATTTGCCTATTTTATTTGATTCGCTAATACTGCAGGCTTGTTTTCTGATTTTTCTTCCCGCTCTTCTAGAAAGAGCTTCAGGGGTGCTGGTCACACCAAGGAACACCACTTCCCACAAAAATCGGGGACAAGAGAGAGAGAACAAGGGCTCCAAGAGCATCCCATCTCAGGGGTCCATGCTGATCAGGGAAAAAGATCAAGCAACTTTTTCTTATTCTACATTTAGATTTAGCTAAAAGGGGCCTTTGGAGCCTTGTGCCCCAAGAGAAGCCCAAAAATAAGTCTTGAAAAGGCTGAATCCACCTTTTTCTGATCACTCTTTGGCTAACACATGAAAGGAATCTTGTAAAAGTAGTTCCACCTATGAAAATTCTACTTTGGAGCAAATTAATAAGGTTTTAAAAAAGTTAGAAGGCATAACCAACCTAAAATTCAAAATTTCCACCATCTTCTCCAAATGTTTCTGGAAAAGGAGAATTTCCAAGGGATGATCTTGTAAGTCAAGTGAGACTTAAAATAGAATATGGAACTGTGGTTAAAGTCCAAGTGGAGTACTAGTACTACCAAAGAGGTGTCCTCCATTCAAAGTTTCTGGCCCTCATGCCAAGCATCACCCAAGACAAGAGTACAAACTACAACAAAGAACTCCAATGTCGAAAATGAGAAATGAGTAGGAGTTGAGAACAAGGACAAGGGTAAAAAGCCAATGGAAGATGTTGTCTCTTGCAAAGGCTCCCCCTCCTCAAACTTCAAGTGTAGGAACACTTTTACCCTATTGTGTCTAGCATACTTTTTGGTGGTAACTTTAGTCGTTTCTTATGCAATATGGAAGCTTCATACGTAAGAACTAATCCCATCAAAAATTGTGATGTTGAGAGGACTTGTGAAAAATTGATATATTCATGATTGGTTTATTGAAAACAAGAGTAAACTGGTCAAATAAAACGTTTGCCAAGCAAAGAGCGAGTCCAAGATTCTCTTGCTTATTCAAGAATGAGTCATTGAAATCTTCAAGGGTGGAGATGAAGGCTATAAGTAGTGAAAGAAGACGCTCATTTCATACATTGCAATGTCAAAAACTTGAAGGCTAATTTCAGCTTTGCCACTACCTTGGTTTATGGGGCAAACAATGACACTACAAGAAGGGATAAATGGGAAGGCTATTAGCTTTGTTCCACGTTTATCCTATAGTCCTTGGAATTTCAACAATACAAAACCCACTAATGAGAGTAGGGAGTTAGATTAAGATTAAATGTTGCTATAGCACAGCTTCAGTGTTTCCTTGACACAAGCGAATTGGAAGACCTAGGATATGTTAGTGACCTCTTTTCTTAGTCAATTAAGCAAGAAGGCAACCCGATACTGCACAAGCTTGACAGGATCATTGTTAGCCAAAAATGGTTGACAGGCTTCCTAGGGACTCAAAGCCTCATTTGTTTCCCCTTTATTATTGGACCACTCCTCCGCTATCACCTGTCTGGATTTTGGTTGCTCTAATACACACTAACTTTTATATTCTTCAATTTCTAGATAGGGCCCACTGGCTTCAAGGAATTAGTTGCAAAAACTTGGAATGTGGAGATTGAGGAATGTAAAATGTATCAACTTATTGCTAAGCTCAAACTTCTAAAGACAAAACAAGAAATCGAACCACTAAGCCCACTTGGACATTTCAAACAGTGTTAAGATTGCAAAGGGTCATAAGTGATCCATCTAATCTTCCACACATGGCAATACTTCCCCAGCAGAAGAGGAATGCAAGGCTTTTGGGGACTACCATTTATTAAGGGAAGTTGAAGAGCCTTCCTAAAGAAAAATTTAAGAGTGAGGAACATGTCCTCCTTCTTTCTTCCACAAATTTATGATTAATGATTCTTTTAGAAGTTCCATCAACAATCTCTCAAGGAGGACAAAAGTGTAGCACATGGAGATGCTCATATTCACTATGAAGCAGTGATTTTTTATTAAAAAAACAAAAGCCACAATTTCCAACCTCTTTTTGGGATAAACTCACAATTTCCAACCTAACCTTACTGAGGTTGAAAAGTTTTGTGACTTAAAATCTCAGTGCTGATCAGGTCATAAGGTTGAATTCCCCTTGGGCTAATGATAATGCACCTAAACTTGATGGCATCTCAAACAAATTTTTTAAGGTCTCGTGGGATCTAATTGGAGTGGTACTAATGGATGCAATCATGGAATTTCTTACTTCAAGATATTTGCTTAAGGAGTCAACAATACAATGGTCACCCTAACTAAAGGTGGAAAACCCTGACTCCAGACCTATTGCATGTTTTAATGTCATGTACAAGGCCATTTCTAAAGCATCAGCAGCAAGGATGAAGGATGTGTTTCTAACTCTAATCAGAAGAAAGCATGGTCCTTAGAAGAATTACAGACACATAACTCTGTTGCACAAATGCTAATGGTCAGGTATCACAAGTCACAAGCTCACAACCCAAGAGGACAATCTCAATGGCCTCTGAAAGTAGACATGCAAAAAGCCTATGTCATAATCAATTGGAGTTTCTTACATAAGATGATGGAATGCACTACTGCTCTACAGACTTCTGAGGCCTCATAGAGCAGTGCGTCTTGATGGCTAAATTTTCCATCAAAGAAAGGGGGGAACTTGTGAGCTGCTTTTGTAAGCATGTCTTCAGGCAGCAGATGCTATATCTTCTTGTCTTTTTGTGCTAGGCATGGAAATTTTATCAGGAATCCTAAGGAATATAGCCATAAATCCCCTATTTTCTTTTCATTGGAGATGTAAACTCAAGAAAATAACCCTTTTTTATTTTTGTAGATGATTTATTGATTTTCCAAAATGGAAATGTCAAATGTGGAGTCCATCACAAGAGCAATGTTAGTCAACAAAAAAGATCAAATAATTTCAGCTGTGTTAAGGTAAGAGATAAATATATATATATATATATATGTATGTATAATTTCGATTTTCCACCATTACTTCCTTTTTCATTTTTAGAAGAGGAAGGAGAGGGGGGGGAGAGCACGCATCGTCTTTCTGTCTTTTGAAACAAAACGAACTCCACACTGTATCTTTCATAGTAAGAAGCAAGAATCAAAATAAGAAAAGGTACCTAGATCATTGGTAATGAACTTCGAGTTCTAGTGTAAAACTAATAACATGGAAAATCAAGAAAACTAAAAGCAAGAAACGAGGAATACTCCTCAATTTTCAGAGATGGAAGCCCTCACTTAACAATACACTGCTAAATTTTCAGAGATGGATGTAGATACCTTGGTACGTTTGACTCAACCAGCTTCAAGAGCTGAGCTAGAGCATCTCTCGAGTACCTCACATTATGCATTCCGTTGTCTTGTCTCTGATTTTTGTCTCCGCAAATATAAATGTTCCCATATTTGAGCTCTGCATACCAAGTTCCATAATTCAAGTTGCAGAAGGATAATTAATATACAGAAGAACAGCATCGAACCACCAAATTCAAGCAGCACAATAAGACACCATGAAAACTTAGCAGGCATTAAAAAATTTTTAAATATATATATATACAATCCTATCGAATAAAAATTTGCTCCCAAAAACTTGAAAAGAAAAAAGAAAAAGAAAGAAAGAAACTTTTCCGACACAAATTTTCTCGGAATCCAAACAGTAAAGAAAATACTAAAACATTGTCTGTAAGCAACAGCATCAAGCATACAAAGAGAATAATAAAATAAAATAAAATAAGCATAAAAATAATTAATAACAATGAAACCCTAATCGCAAGATACAGATAAGACTATAGATATATATAGATATATATAAAGCTAACGTGGGTAACTAAATTTCAAAATTCAGACCTCAAAAGAAACAAACGAAACATAAGAACTAAAACCTAGAAAATTAAATTTTCTCAAAGAAACAGTACCATTCGCCATCCCAAGAAATAATAATACGTATTTAATCAAGAAAAGCCTAAAAATTAAAAAGACGAAGAAGAAAGAGGGGAAGGCGGAGAAGTGGGTACCACAAAATCGTTTGTAAATATCTATTAGTACATCGAACTGACACTCAATTTGATTAGAACTAGCGGAGGAGGAATCCATGAAGAGAAAGGAAAAAAAAAAAAAAAAAGAAGCAAGTGGCTTTGGGGAGCTGGAGCTAGGGTTTCGATGAGAAGAAGAAGAAGAAGAAGAAGAAGATCGAAACCCCAAACCCACCCACTCTATGTCTATGATTGAACTACCTAAATCGCACAAAAATTAATTCAATTGTGTTCTTATTCTTATAAAGCAAAAATTAAAAATTTAATTTTGTTGGAGAGTGCTGTTTTTTTTTTTTTTTTAACAAGAGAAACATTTATATATATAACTTAACCATTTTCAAATACATCATTCGAAGGAGAAATACCCGACATACATAAATTAATATCTAAGAGGGTTAGCTTAGGAGTTGGGAAAGGGGGTTGTACCCCAATCCATTGGACATCCCTCTCCTAGTAGAATTAGCTACCCAATCAGCAACCCTATTTGCTCTTCTGGAGAAAAGAAATAGTCGGCTTAACAACAAGGCCTTCAAGTATCCCTTTATATTTTGCAGTGGGTTGGTGGCCCAATGAGCATTCCCTTTCTGGTTTAAACAGCTGCGGACCACGGAAAAGGCAGTCGGACTCCATCATAAAATTGGACCACCCCAAATCAGTGGCAAAAATAAGACCTAGATGGACAGCCCTACATTCCACTTCCTCCGCGTTTTGTCCAAAACAAGTCATGGTCCGGCCCCCCACCATCTTCCCTTCACTGTCTCGAGCCACCACACCCAAACCAGCTCTCTCCACTTCGACTTCCATGAGCGTCCACATTAATTTTAATCCATCTGCTGAGGTTTTTTCCACACTTCCACTTCGCCTTCTTGACCCTCTCTGTTCTCACTGTCTTTCATGGCTAGAGGGGCTATCGCGTTCATCAGTACTCGTGCCTGTGCCGACACCTTCGCCACTTCGATTCTTCCTCCTTCCATAACCGTCTTGCATCTAGCGGTCCAGATACACCATGCAACGACACTGACTTTGGCCTCCACATCAGCTAAATGCTTTCCTCCCTCGGCTGCGACTTGAAGGATCCAATCGAAGGTGGATTTGACACGCTGCTTCTCTATTCGGATTCCCAGGCACCCGAACCAAATTGGATGGGTCCAATCACAGAACAGGATGGCATGCTCGATGGATCTCTCTCTCTCCACAAATTGAGCAATGGGGATCAGGTAATGCTCTTCTTTTATAAAGTAATTCTGCCGTTGGGAGGGTATTAGTGCCTATTCGCCAAAGGAAGTGTTGGATCTTGGGGAGGGTTTTAATATTCCATACTCTGTTCCAATTCGAGCTTAGGATGCTGTCAGAGGAGGAGGCTGTGTTTGTTGAAGGATTTTTTTGTTTTGCTTTCAGGTTGTTGTATGCGGACTTGACCGTGCACACCCCTTCTCTCGTATGCGGCCACACCAGTGAATCACCTTTGTGTACTCTGTTAAGAGGTATGTTCAAAACCCTTGTCCTCGATAGGCATAATCTGCTTTACTTTCATTGAATTCCATGTTGCTGTGTTTGCTTGATGAGATTCCCCACCATGATTTCCTCAGTGTCCTCATCTCCGAGATAGTTAGGGATAGCATCATTAATTAGGGGTACCCATTTATCTTTAAAAACTCTAATTCTATCTCCTCTTCCTACTTGCCAAATTCCTTCCCTATACAACTCATCCCTACCTTTTAGGATGCTATTCCACACCCATGAAGGCTTTCCTCCTCTTGGGGCATCTCTAAATTCCTTGTTCGGGTAATATATTCCTTTTAGGAATCTGACCCACAGCTCCTCTCCTCCTTTTTCAATTCTCCAAGCAAGTCTGGTTAACAATGCTAGATTGAATAGGTGGAGGTCCTTAAACCCCAGGCCTCCATCCTTCTTAGCTTTTGTTAGGATTTCCCAGCTCTTCCAATGAATTTTGTACTCCTCTCTCCTTTGCCCCAAAGAATTGGCAACGTACTATTCATATCCTTGCACCACTTATCCGGGTAATGAAAACATGACATAGAATACATAGGAATAGATGTTACCACAGACTTGATAAGGACTTCTCTTCCCGCTTCAGTGAGCAAATTCTTCTTCCATCCTTTAAGCTTTTTTATCACCTTTTCCTTGACAAAACCCAAGGCCTCATACTTTGATTTTCCCCACAGCATAGGCAATCCTAGATATAGTCCTGGGTTTACAGTAACTTTTATCCCCAATCTATTTCCAGTGTTCTGTTTCAACTGGGGATTCGTATTGGGGCTGAAGAAAATGCTAGACTTCTCGAGATTCACTTTCTGACCTGAGGCTTTGCAGAATTTATCCATAACAGTGATAAATTCTTCAATTTCCTCCATTCTTGCTTCAGTAAAGAAAAGAGCATCATCTGCAAAAAAGAGGTGTGAGAGAACTGGACACCTTGGTTTAATTTGCAAACCCAAAAACTTTCCATTCTTTTTGCTTTCTTCAATTCCTCGAGATAGTACATCTGCTAACAAAATAAATAAGTACGGAGACAGGGGGTCCCCCTGTCTTAAACCTCTACTAGGTTTGAACTGAGACACTTTTTTTCCATGAAGGATCACATTGAACTGTACAGTTGTGACACAAGACATGACCCAGCTTATCCATTTATTTTCAAAACCATATTTAGTTAACACATTTCTCAGAAAGCCCCATTCAACTCTGTCGTAAGCTTTATTCATATCAACTTTTAGGGCACAAAAACCTTTTTTTCCTTTCTTTTTGTTTTTTAGAAAATGGAAAACTTCATGAGCAATGATAATGTTATCATGGATTATCCTACCAGATATGAAAGCAGATTGATAATCAGAGATAAGGTTCTTTAAGTGAGGTTTCAACCTATTCACTAAAATCTTAGAGATGATTTTGTATAAAAAATTGCACAGGCTAATAGGTCGAAATTGAGAGACATGTTGAGGGTTTTGGATTTTCGGTATAAGGACCAAATCAGTGTTATTTAGGGATGAGGGAAACGAACCTGAGACAAAAAAGTCTTTGACCGCATCAATAACCGATTCCCCAATGATAGTCCAAGAGCTCTGGTAAAAAATTCCCGAAAAACCATCTGGCCTAGGAGCCTTTAATCCTCTCATCTGCCAAACAGCCTCTTTAATTTCCTCCTCCTCTATTGCCCTGCTTAGATTTCTGTTCATCTCCTCATTCACTTTCTTCTCTATCCATTCCAGGCAGCTCCTATCATTTCTTTCTTCTTCTGTAGCATATAGCTTCCTGAAGTGATCTGAGAACTCTTGAGCTATTTCTTCTTCATCCTCTATCTACTTTCCTTCCCTGTTCTTCAACCTCATCACTCTATTTTTATTTCTTCTAATTCTTGTAGAGTGGTGGAAGAAGGTGGTGTTTCTGTCTCCCCAGTTTAGCCATTTGACTTTAGCTCTTTGATGCCAGTATTTTTCTTCTCTTTCCCAAAATCCATTAAGCTCACCAAACAGTTTTTCCTCCTCCTCCAAATCCACTCCATTCGGGTCCTTCTGGATATTTGACAGCTTTTTTAAGATATTATCAATTTGGATTCTGTTATTTGGGAAGTTCTTCACACTCCATCTCTTTAGGTTATCCTTGCAAGAATCTAGATTTTAGAGCAGGGATTTCCAGACATCACCTCTTTTATCCCTTCTCCAAGAATTATCAATAATCCTATTACATTCATTCGAAGTTAGCCACATGTTTTCAAATCTGAACTTTCTGACATGTTTCTTTTCTTCCTTGAGGATATTTACCAACAGCAGGGCATGATCAGATGTGCTCGCCGGGATGTGGTCCACTCTGCAGTTGGGAAAGCTTTCAATCCACCCAACCTTAGCTACTCCCCTATCTAGTCTTTCCCTAACCAAATCCGCTCCCTTTCTTTTATTACTCCACGTGAACTTTGGTCCATAAAAACCCAAATCCTGGAGAGCTGCTTCCTCCAAAAATTCTCTAAAACCCCTCATAGTTCTTTTGTCTACACTTCTTCCCCCTTCCTTTTCATGTTCATGTAAGATGGCATTGAAGTCCCCAACACACAACCATACATCTCGATTTTTAGCTAAATCTGTAAGAGATCTCCAGATAGCTTTCTTCTGGTGGAATTCCGTGGGTGAGTGTACCCAGGTCACATAACCAATTCTACTTCCATCCTCCCAGAAGAGTTGAGCATCAATGAATTAGTCCGATTGGTTCACAATTTCCACTTTTAAGCTGTCATTCCACCACAAAGCAAGTCCACCAGCAAGACCTCTACGCTTCACATAGAAGCTGTCCCCAAAACGGAGTCTACTCCTCACTCTTTCCAAAAAGCTTTCTTTATTTTTTGTTTCCATAAGGAAAACCAAACTAGGGTTGTATTTACAAACAAGGCCTTTTAGGTTGCGAACTGTCTCCGGAGGCCCAATCCCTTGACAATTCCAGCAGAAAAAGCTCATGGCTCCCGTGTGGCTGTTGAAGGCCAGCCACCACCACCTATAAAATTTGAAGCTTCAATCGGGACATCAAACCACTCACTGATCTCCGCACAAGATGTAATCTTGAGTTCCTTTCTGAGTTTCCTTGTGACACCTCTCCTTTTCATGTTCTGAGCTTTCATTATATAACCCTTTCCCTTCTTTTCCTTAAACTGGGTCTTTGAACCGCTGGGCAGATTTTCCATACAATCCTCTTCAGCTTCCTCTATATATAGCATCTCCTCCTTATCCTTTGCGTCCCTTAGGATCCTTTTCTTAGTCTTCTTCAGTTTTTCCACCTCCAACTCCTCACCTATCCTCTTGATGGATAGGCATTCCATATCCATGAATAGCTCATTCTGGGTTACATCCAAAATAACAGGGGATTCTGGATAGGGTTGTGTAGTTCTAGGATCCATCTGTGAAGATATATTGATCTCTAGTTCGCAAATCTCAACAGGTTTTGATGACGGGGGGGGGGGGGGGTGATAAAAGGGAGGTAGATTTAAAGATGGGGATCTGGTTTCAGTCAAAGGCTGGGAGTGCATAGAGGGGAGTTTATATAGATTGCCAATAAAGGATGGGGGACAATCAAAGGAGATTGGGGTTTGTGGGTCTTTGGATCTTTGGGGAAAGAATAGATTACTGGTAGAGAGATCTAGTTTGTCTTGGGTGGGTGATGAGTTTAAACAGGGCTGCAGATTGGTGCATATGGGCTCCTGTGAACGAACAATCTTCTTCTTACCCATGGTAAACGCATTCTCATAGTCTTCCTCCACCCTTCCTTCTTCCTTGTCCTCCCTCATCCATGTTTTTGTACCTCTTGCCCTTAACTCAGGCCCAATCCCCTCTTCATTACTGCTACCAAATTCACAATTCTTGTTCTGATGCCCCAGCCTTCCACAGTTAAAACACCAATCATTCAGTTTCTCATATTTCAAGAAGACTCTATATTTTTCTCCTTTTCCATTATTTACCCATATGCTTGCTTTTAGAGGGATATCCACAGGGAACTTAATTCTTACACTCAGAAAAGCTCTTCTTTCTCCTCTACCCGAGCTTATAGGTTCTACCTCCATGACCTCCCCTATCTTCATTCCAATCATTTTTGCTCCTGCTTCCGTCATGTGGTTTAACCGAAGTCCATGAATCTGGATCCAACCCACCATCATGTTCAAGGGGATTTCGTCTATTCTCATGTTTCCATGCCATTCCTCTATTATCAAGCTATGGCCCATAACTGACCAAGGACTTTCTTCCATTATTCTGAGGAGGTGCATTTGTGATTTGATGCTTATAAGGAATAGGTTGGTTTCCATGTTGTTAATAGCTTTTACTCCATAACCTTTCCACAAATTTTTAAGTATATTACTAGCCGCATTCTTATTCAGGTTTTTCTCCGTGATGATTTTAACCACAGCTACAACCTCCTTCTCTTCTTTTTTGTTTTGTTGGTTTTCTTCAGGTAGATCTTCCAGGTACACTTCATCTGCCATTGGACTATCAAGGGGAGAGCGGTTGAAAGATGCTTCCATAGACCTAGCAAGCAAGACAAACACAAGCTAAAGAAAACAAAGTCAGAAACTTAAAGGGAAGAAAGGATGAAACGGTTCTGGTATCAACAAATCAAGCGGGAAAAGCAGGGGAGGAGGGTCAGAAAGGAGAGACCAAAAAGAAGTACACTAAAATAATAAAAAACATGGTCTGTCGTACAGCAGGGGCAGCCCACGAACTAGGGATATAGAGCAAAGACACAAACGGGGGGAAAGGGAGAGGGGGATAAGATGTGAAAGGACAGAAGAGATACTGAGCCGAAAAAATCAAACCAAATCCAATGCAGCAGAACTAAACTCCCCAGGGGAAGTACAAGTCACCCCAAGGATGATGAGACTCTCCTAAAGAGAGAAAAGCTCTCCTAAAGAGAGAAAGGAGGGCAACTTAATGTATGTCGAGAGTGCTGTTGGATTCGGAGAAAAATAGGGCAAAAATTAAAAATTTAATTCCAATATCTAATTAAACTTTTTAAAATTATTTTTGGTATTAAAACAGTGTTAATACCATTGTTAACATAAATATATGAACCATAATATGGCACGTGTCATCTGACATGATATTTTTTATCTTATTTTTTCTAAAGTAGCAAAGTCTTATTTTTTATTTATATTTTTGGTATAATTAATTTTATTTTATTTTTTAAAACAAAATTAAATTCATATTCGTAGTCCATACCCACCCCATATGGCATAGTATAGTGATAAATATGATTTATCTTTGTTCTTAATGACTAATTAAGTCTAATTTATAATTTATTAACATGATTTATAATAGAATTGGTACTTAGTTGGGATATATATTCATTTCAGATTAAATTGAAGCATATTGGAGATATTAAAAGGAATTAGAAGAGAATTTTGTCGAGAAGAGATCAAGGATGCAAAGGTAATAATGGGAATTGAAGTTCATAGCAGTGATTCATGTTAGAGAGGAAAAAATTCGAGACCAGTGTCTACCAAGGGCTAGATCATAAGAGTGATTCGTGAAAAGTTACAACATGTAGAACCAAGAATCATAGGCGTGATTTCTGAAAATTTTGAGATCATGGAGTCCAAGGGCAGGATCATAGGTGTGATTCTTGAATTCAACAACGTCAGTAGCCATTAAAGACAATGCCACGATCGTGATTCACCGTTTTCAAGCGATCAAACCCTACTAAGGTCTTTTCCACGGGCGTGAACATCAATGTGGTTAAAAAATGCACTCTCCTTACCTTTTCCTAAACAGTATAATTAATAGGCTTTACATGTGAATAGATGCATGTATTCGTTTGTAACCTTTAGAGAAGTGTTTTGGGGTATAAAAGACAATGTACCCGTTCACTAGAGATGATATCTAAAGATTTCCATCAATTCGTTCATTCATTGTAACCATTAGCGTAGGAACAATGTAGACATCTTTTCATCTCTACAAAGGGGTGAGTGTGCGCGCGCGTGTGTATGTGTTTGTGAGTGTGTTTATGAGTGTATCGTGATGTGTAAGTGTTGTATTTGTGATGATTCGTCCATGGAAATCAAAAGAGACCAGCGGGGAATCTTCAATGTGTTGTTATAGATAATTCTCAGACAATTTAAGTAATGGAAGAAATGGGTATTATCTTTTTATCTCTCATCTCACTCTTATTTTGTTTTTGCCTAATATTTGTTTATTCTAATGTATTTTGCAAATTTCATGATTTCCTATATATAAATACGTTAAATTCATAATTGCTATTAGACTTCTTAATTTCAGCATAGCATATATTTAGCATTAGTTTATGTAGTGCACAACATGAACTTTGGCCAGATTTTACTTGGATAGATTGAGAAATTATCCAAGTGAATAGATCCAAATTGTTGAAAATGATTACTCATAGTCTTAAAGATAGGACGGTGAAATCTTCTGCAATTTTCTATGGAATTCTTGAACTTAATGCAGTCATTGATTTGTTATTAGCCTAAGAAGAGATTCTGGTGGATAAAATCAGGATTAAGCCTTGTTGATCTTGAGAAAGACTTCAAAAGAGTATGTTGAATTCCACGGTTAAGACTAATAACAATACATCGATAGAATGGGTACCCAAAGATGAAAGGAATCTCTGGATCTTCTTCCATATCCAATACTATAAGGTCTATAGGACATATAAACTTTTCCGTTTTCAATAGCACATCCTCAATCATTCCTCTAAGTCTTTTAATATAGCGATCAGCTAATTGGATAGTCATCTCTGTTTTCTTGATTGCATCCCCTAATCCTAACTTCTTAGCCATAGAGAAAGGTATCAAATTGATACTTACACGAAGATCACAAAATGTATTCCTGAACTGACTATCTCCTATGGTACAATCTAAAGTGAATTTCCCTAGATCATTTAATTTAAGGGAAAGGGCATGCTTTAAAGCTTGAGCACATGCCTGAGTTAACATGACTGTCTCTCTCCCATTCATTTTTCTTTTCTTTCTCATGACTTCTTTCAAAAAGCGCCTATATTGAGGTGATTCCTTCAAGATATCAGCTAAAGGAATGTTGACCTCCAGCTTCTTAAACACCTCTAAGAACTTTTCATATTCCTCATCATCTTTCCTCCTTTTTAATCATCCTGGAGAAGGAATTGATGACACATATGACTTGGCAGTGGGCTCAATAACTATAGGAGTGTGCTTCTGTTATATCATATCTTCCATTTGATTTGATGTAGAAGCCAAAGTCTCTTCTTTCTCAACCAGCTTGCTTGTCTATGCTATGATCTCATTTACTATCTCAATTAGAGTAGAGGGTTTCACAAGACCTGCAATTTGCTTTCCTAACTTCTTAAACCCCTCTATAGTCAAATTTGTAAGCTTTTCAATAGCTAATTCCCAGGCTGGCTTTTATTTATTTGCTTTAACCTCATTAGCCACCAAAGAAGTGCTCTCTAGTTTTTCTACACTTGACACAACTTTTTCCTCTTTCTCTTTTTGATAGTCAAATGGGGTTCCTTTTTCCTCTTCATTACTATGATGCTTCTATTAGAAATAACAATACACAAGGAATACTTAAGAGGGGGTGAATTAACTATTACAATTTTTTTGGTTTTATCAAACTAGATTAATTAACTAAGATAAGATAAGAGTTAACTTAAACAAACAAATGCAGTAGAATAAACTAATTAACAAAAAGCAGATATAAAGAAGCACAGAGAGAGAGAAAGAGAAGCAACACAAGAATTTAACTTGGAGTTCGGCCCACTGCTTACTCTCCACGGTGCAAATGCCTCAAAGAGGACTTTTACCATTATATTGATTATTCCAAAATCAATACACCTCTTAGACGAGGAATTAAAACAAAGCCTACCACAATAGGAATTTTACAATTGCCTTTCATAAAGGACTTCCACTTGATAAATCAAGTGTTGTGCTGATAACACACCAGACTTCACTTTGCCTTCCACAAAGGACTTCCTATCTAATCGTAATTAGGACGATGCTGGTAAGTCCAGACCAGACTTCATATGCCTCCCACTGAGGACTTCTCTTTGCCTTCCACGAAGGACTTCCCGCCTAATCGCAATTAAGACGATATTGGTAACTCCAGACCCGACTTCAAATGCCTCCCACTGAGAACTTCACTTTGCCTCTACGAGGACTTTTCTCAATGACTCACACGAGGACTTCTTTTACACATACCTCCTTTGAGGACTTTTCTCAAACAGCTCCTATATGAGCAGATTTACAAATTGAAAAGCTCTTAAGGAAATATACAAATTTCTTTTACAAAGAAACACTTCTACTTGAGCAGATTTACAACAGAAAATACTTTAGGAATTTTATAAATTCTTTTTACAAACTGAGCTCCTTAAACTAGCAGATAAACAACATTTGTAAATCTTAAACAGTATTCAAAAACTCTCGTTTAGAGTATATTAGCAAATTTCGAAATAGAGCACTAATTATTCTCTTAAAAAAATTTGCAAATTAACGAGAACAAGAACAAAAACATAAGTAAAAAAGACTTTACAGAACTTTGTTTACATTTTTACTGTGCATTCAAAAAATCTAGTATATTTTATTCTTTTTCAAAGAGAAGAGAAAAATTCTATTTATAACTCTTGATAAAAATTTGCAAGTTATCAAAAAGTTTCTGACAACCCATACTTGTGTTTAATGTAAAAGGTCAAAAGCATTGAGAGAGCATTAAATGTGTCTGACATATGCATTAAATGCATTCCAATAGCTCTTTTCTTTCTAAAGTCGAGGACAAACTTTATGAAGTCGAGGTCTAAGGTCGATGCCTAAACTTCAGCCCTTGACTTTATAAATTTTGTCCAAAACTCTAACCCTTGACTTTACAATTTTGCCCAAAACTCTAGCTCTTGACTTCACGATTTTGCCCAAAACTCCAGCTCTTGACTTCATAATTTTGCCCAAAACTTCAACACCTGATTTTACCAGTTTCGCCTAAAACTTAGTTTTTTGTCTTTATTTGATGAATAGTGCCTCCACCTTTCTTCTACTGGGCTCGTTAGCTTTATCTTGACTTTTCTTCAACTTTTGTTCTGTTAAAACTTAAACAACAGCAAAACAAATACAAAGCATATATATATATATATATAAATATTTTAAGTATTTAAATAATTAATTATGTAATAATTATTCTCATTGAAATCATTCGTGAACATAAAGTTCAACAGCTTCCAATCTTCACTTGACTTAGTAAGTCAAAATATAGACGATACAAATTCTGTAAAGACCCGATCCTCTAAATCTCGAGACTTAGAGTACCAAATCCCCAACCACATATAACGTTTGCATATTATATGTAAGGTTGTCCTAAAACTAACAGTTTATGAAAATTGTTTGATCAAAGCTACTAAACTTTGTAAAAAGGTTTTAAAAAAAACATGATTGCTAATAAAAACAATCTATACATATATTTACATCATAGAAACATTGTTTAGTGCCAATACATGACACTACAAAAATTACATGTTTTCTCAAAACATAAGAATCCTAAGGGATCTTAGGTCATTACAAAAAGAATTTGGCTTAACTAACAAGCCATCTATACATCACTTTTCCTTAGCAAAAAGTCTTTCAAAAGTCCATGGTGATCGAATCCTACTCGTCCCACTCATCCAGAAATCTCTCGAAATCGGACCCATAGCCCAAGTCATCATAATACTCGTCTCCACTACCTGCAAAGCAGCAAAAGTGAGCCAGAGGCCCAGTACACAATAACCAATGCATAACAAGTCATCTAATTCATGTAATGCATCATAGAATAAATGGTTATCTTTATTACATTTTGATTCACAAATCAACAAGAGGGTATTTAAACCCCGGTCACACTTCGGGAATTCAGGGATCCTGAGTAACAGCAGCTGCTCAGGGGGTTGATATAAGCAGTCCGAATACTTATATCTCCTATATCTATTTCATGAAGATAATAGCTTCATTTAGGGTTTAAAAGCCGTTGCCCGACTCTACTTAAACTCAGTCCATAACATGAACCTAGTTCACAAGTTCCCATAAACCTTGAACTAAATCATGGTATTTCCCCCTAAGTTTAAGCAAACGTTACTCAGATACTATTCCCCCTATCGGCTACCCACTTAACCAAAAGAATTGCTATTGCATCATAGCGTACCATTGCATCATGGTAAAGTCATTGCATCATGACTTGGTTAAGCGCCTAGCTAACATGTCATTGCATCATGACAGGTTTGCTGCTCCTCGGACCAGATTAAACAGCGTAATAGACATTCAATTCATTCAAATGTTAAGTCGAATCAATTTAGGTTAAATTAGAAATGTCTGGTCCTAGCAAACATCAGACAAGTTATTGCGTACCTGAACCTGTTAGTATAAAACTAAGATCTCTCGGTGATGAACTAACTGAAGAATCCTTAACTTGTCTTGAGAAATACTTTGATTCTTAGCACTTGATTTAAACCTTGACTTGAACTTGGAAATGGAGATGGAAATGGAAGAAGAAAACAAAAGAAAAAAAGAAAATTCGGATAAAAAGTGCTGCCCTCAAAAAGTAGGTTAATTAAGCAAAATTTGACTTTAAGCATATACCAAATTTACCCCTTGAAGCATATATTAACTTAGGTTGCATTTGGCTTTAATTTGAGTCCCATTTGGCTTATATTTGGGGCATAAATGCTACCTT
Source organism: Combretum micranthum (assembly GCA_024138025.1). Taxonomy (NCBI): domain Eukaryota; kingdom Viridiplantae; phylum Streptophyta; class Magnoliopsida; order Myrtales; family Combretaceae; genus Combretum; species Combretum micranthum. The sequence continues at coordinate 1,988,968 of JAMXBD010000059.1, read as the reverse complement.
AATTAAAGGAAACTCTATCAAATAACCTTTAACAAATATTGAAGTTGATTTATAAATCTAACTTAACTTAACCTTTTTAATGTATAGAAGACAACATTAATAATTTCATTACACACTCATTAATGCATATAAAACAAAAATATTAATGTCAACATATACATATGCAAAATCATATATCTTAGACTACTAACAACTTAATCATGCTCATTCAATTCAACAATTTAAAATAAATAAATAAACACATGAAATTTGAATAAAATTGAAATCTAGGTCATTTCAAATTCAGTCAAACCTGTTACCTAAGTCTCTAATTTCTCTATGACAACTTGTTACTTCTCAAACTTTTCTTCCTACTTCTGCTCTAAACCCCTCACAATCTGTTCAATACTTTTCTTTTTACCTGGAGCTGGGGTAATTAGATTTTCAGAAGATGAAGTGGTATTTCCATAATTCGGAGTCTCACAAGTGTGGTGATACTCTTGAGTTGACATACTTGGATCAATTTCTATCCTACTACCTTAACATTGAGAGTTATCATGTGATCCATTATACCACAAACACATTACTTGAGGAGATATGTTTAGACCAGTGTATTGACTTTCTATCAATTCATCAATCGTTCTAAACCCTATTTCCACCAGCATTTCTATTAATTGCTCTCCAACAACTGGCTCTAATATCATCCTATCATGGACTTTTAATCCCTTAAGGAAAACCAACAACAAGACCAAGTAGGTGACTCATGATTAGGGCATTCATGCATCAAACTATGGTATCTTCCCTAAGCATTTGACAAAGGCTCTCTCTTATACTACCTAAATGAGAATATTTTTGTTCTAAGCTCTAGAGTACAACAATATGGGAATACTGGTGCTTGTTGATAAACCATATCTTATCTTTGCTAAAAAATTCTCTAATAGAGCTTATATTCAACAAAAACTTCAAGCACCTACAAAGAGAAAAAAGAAGTAAGTAGAAATGTGTAGATAGATCAAAGACTAGTATTTACAAATAATGAAGAAAGTATTTGTATTTTTTTAGATTTGGAAATTCTTTTTCCAATAAAGGACCTAGTCTACAATAGTCCTAAAAACTAAAATTAGCACCAATCACTCACTAACAATGGCACCAAAAGCTGATCACATTGTTTCTATGTGTGCTTTTTAAAACTCTTTTTAATCTCTTCTTAAATTCCTTTGAATGTGTAGATATTTACCTGCTGGTGTACCGGATGCATGTGTAGTAATAATATTTCGATGAATACCGAGTCGTGTCCACAGTGAGTGAGGAATAGCTCTCAATTGTATTAGTCCTAATTGTAGCATGCCAAATCAAAAAGATAATTTTTTGGATTTTTTATATAGAACTCATCTATAAAGAATTTGGGATTTCCAACACCTATAATTGAATTATGTTTAGAGCCAATAGATTAGAATATCAATTGAATGTATATTACCAACCATAATAAGATTGCAAATCCAAATTGCTAATGGGCTTTGTGTTTTCAACCAATTAAGCAACAGATAAAAACTCTTTTTTCCAAAGAAAGTGATTACCCTAAATTAACCAATCAATATTCTCTATTCCTAGAAATGTGATCAATTGACTAATCTGTATAAATTACTAAACCGTAACAGAATTCAAATCCATATCCTTATTAAATTTATAATCTAGATTAGCTAATCATAGAATTGATTAGAAAGGAATTTCTTAATTGCAATTCCATTCTATCATGCATTCCAAAATAAATTCAAAATACATGATCGGTGAAATAGCATCAACAACTTGAATATAAACAACAATTCAATCAACAACAGTGATTATCAACTAAACAATTCAAATCATCAACTCAAAACCTTAAATAAGCACAAAAGAACAAGTATTGAACATCTTCTATAAAATGAATATAAGAAAAGAATGAAATCACTTTGTCAAGAAAATCCCGCTCTTAAATCTAAGTACAAATGGTGTTTCTCACTTGATCCTGGTGTGGAATCCTTAATCAAAATAAAAATAAAATTTTTTCTATGAATTTAAGCCCTAATCTCTTTTTAGGACCAAAGGAATAAAACTAAGTTTTGGTTCTAGGGCTCATCTCTTTTTTTTTTTTTTTACCCCGCAAGATCACAAGAGGAATATATATATATATAATATATATGAAAGTCGCACAAGGACTTAGACCAGCTTAAAGGCCAATGACCTTTAATTAAAATTTCCCAACCTTCATTGTAAAAATAATTTCCATGATTCTGGCCGACCAAAGGCCTGTGGCCTTTAATTCCCCAAAGCTAGCGTACAGTATAATTTGAAGCTAGATTGAATCTGTTATGAAAAGTGGCGGCCCTGTTGTTTGAAGTTGCCGGTATTATGTCCTATGATGAAAGCTGGCGGCCTACTTTCCATATTTGCCGACCTTGCTTCTTTTCATCTCTAAATTTGCATATAACTCCCCTCAATTCCTTTGTGTTTGTATTAGAAGTCATTAAAACTTGAAATATCACAATAAAACATACTTAAGTACCATTTCCTTATAATTTCTATAAAATCAATAATAATCAAGCACAGTTTATATGATAAAAGTGAGTATAATATGCCTTTATCAGCACTCTTCACATCCATTTGAAAAACTTTAAAGTTCTCACAACATGCATATGCAAGCATTAAGCAAATTGCTTCTAATCTAGTAATAGACACATATTTTTCATCAAAGTCAATTCATTCTTCTTGTGAATAACCTTTAGCTACTAATCTTACTTTATTCCTAATGATTTTGCCATTTTCATCCATTTTATTCTTAAACACCCATTTAGTTCCAATTACATATTTTCCTTTAGGTCTAGGTACTAGATATTATGCATTATTTCTTTGGAATTGATTCAACTTATCTTGCATGGCATCGTCCAACTATTATCATTTAAATCGTTATCAATATTATTAAGTCCAAACTCAGATAACAAAGCAAAATGACTTTCAAATTATTGTAAACTAGCTCTTGTTTTAACACTAGATTGAACATTACCTAATAATTATTCAGGACGATAAGTAGATTTTATATTTCTAAGACTTAGAAATTTTTTGTTTAAATTCTTTAGGTTCTGTAGTACCTTCAGTATTATCCTTTAGGATACATTTTGGGTGACCAGATCCCTAAGTTTCAAAATCTGGTGCTTCAGACTTTGGTTTTAGACCAGATTCGTCTTTAGCTTTGGACTCCTTTTCATCATTAGTCTCATCATCCTTTATATCTTTAGCAAACTTAACATTAATTTATTCTTCAATAGTTTTAGAAGATTTATTAAACACATGATAAGCATGACTATTTGAAGAATATCCTAAAAATATAACTTCATCAAATTTTTCATCAAACTTATCAAGATTAAGAACATTCTTTTTCACAAAACACTTAGAACCAAACACATGAAAATAAGTAACATTAGGCTTCTTACCTTTAAAAAGTTCATACGTTGCTTTGGATGTCATAGGCTGAATGTATACTCTCTTGATAATATAGCGTGTTGTAGACACGGCTTCTACACAAAAACACTCAGCAATATCACATTCATTTAAGATAAATCTAGTCATTTCTTATATAGTTCTATTTTTGCATACCACAACTCCATTTTGTTGAGGAGTGTATGGACCTGAGAAATTATGAAAAATACCTTAAATTGTACATTTGAAATTCTTTTCCATGATTGGTTTGAAGACAAATTATGAAAATTCCCTTTTCATTTTGATTTGTTTTACAAATTTTTGAAAAGAGCCAAAGGCATCTTCTTATGTTGCAAGAATATAACCTAAGTATATATTGAAAAATCATCGGCAATAACAAGTCTATATTTACTATCGCCCATGCTAAGAGTTCTAGCAACTCCAAATAGATCAAGATGCAATAACTTAAGTGCTCTTTTAGTTGATATTTTATTTTGACTTTTGTGTGAAACAGATACCATTTTATTCTTTAAACAAATATCACATTTTACATCATATTTAATATTAATTCTCGTCAATCCTTTTATGATATTCTTTTTAGATAATTTTTCCTATTAAGAAAAATTAACATGTCCTTCTTTATGCAAAGCAAAAATATGATCATTTATAGATAAAAGACATCAAGCAGTTTCAGCTTCAACAAGTTTTATAAGATATATTTTTCGTTTCCTAAAACCTTCAAATATCTTAACACCATATTCATTAAATGCATAACATTTATCTTGTTCAAAAACCATTTTATATCCCTTATCACATAGTTAACTAGTGTTAAGTAAATTATGTTTCAAGGTATCCTCTAGTATTTCAAGCATAGCTTCTTTGTATATGATTTGTTTTTTATTCATTATTTTTAACAATAGGCTTAGCATTCAAAACTTATTTAACTTTCACAAACACAGTTTTCGTAGATGTATTTGAACTAGAACAGTGTTCATATCCTAAACTATACTTTTCACTTGATAATCTTTGTGAAGAAATCAACATGCTTATTTTTTTATCACTTTCATTGAATTTATTAAAAGTATTCTTTATCGAATTAGAAAAATCATCTATTTTAACTTTTAAAACACCAATTTCTTCCTTAAGCATATTGTTTTCCCTTTTTAGTTTTTTTTATTATCAACGTGCAACTTTTCATTATCATGTTTCAAAACATCATTTTCATCAGCAAGTAAAGAATTTATTTGTCTTAGTACCTCTTTTTCATTTTCAAGGGCACCAATCTCATTATCACACTTAGCTAATTTTGCGTTGGCCTTTTTAAGAGCTTTTTGATTTCAGCAAGCATGTTATCTTTAGTCAACTCATCATCATTTTAAGAATTTACCTTAGAAGTAGCTGTAAGGCAAAGATTTGCTTCTTCTTCTTCCTCTTCATCTGAATCTCTTAGACTACTCTCTGTATCGCCTAAATCACTCCATATAGCTAACATAGCTTAACTTTTCTTTTTATACTTCTCCATCTTTTTTATCAAAGTAGACATTCATATTTGATGTGCCCTAGCTTTTTGCATTCATAACACTAGATCTCTTTCTTTTCCTTTTTCTCTTCATTTTCCTTGTAAGCTTTTTCCTATATCATTTTTCTTATATTCAATAGTTTTCTTAAAAACATTAAACTTCTTACCTCTTTACTTATTGAGGAATTAGTTTAGCTTTCAGGTCCGGAGAGTTAAGTCTTCTTCTTCATTTTTACTTTCATCAGATTCAACTTGATTAAGCACAATTTTTTTCACTTTGAAAGCTATTCCTTTGGTACTACTTTTAGGTTCTTTCGTGGTTTTGATATGGGATCCATACGCCATAAGCTTCTCCCTTAGTTGGCTAAATGTAAGCTTGTTGAGATCTTAAGCTTCTTTAATGGTAATCTTCTTAGCATCCCATGAATGTGGCAAGATCCTCAGCATCTTTCTTACCAAATTTGAATAAGTAATCTTCTTCCCAAGTGACGCAAGCTCAATGGTAATGGGATTAAACCTGTTAAAAGCATCATTCACAGATTCATCAGATTTAAACTTAAATAATTCATATTTTTGAATAAGAGCATTAATTTTAGTCTCCTTGATGGTGTTGGTTCCTTCATAGGTATCACATAGGGTTGAAGGAGGATTGAATTGATTATAAATAATAAAACTGAATTTTTATGTGTTTAAAAATTAAATCCCCCATGAGTTAATTTGTGAGAACAATTTAAGCAACCAAAACAAAATCAAAAATGCAAGGAATTTAAAAGAGTAGGAAAGAATAGCTAAGTTAGCAATATATAGTGGTTCCTCCTTATACATCAGTCCATTCTTTCAGCTTCAAGCCGGGGACCCCATTATCCACATGGGTCTGTTCCACTAATCTAATAAAATTTTTTTTACAAGTAGTTCACCATTTAACTCTGCTCAGCCTTCTTAGCTTCACTTTAGCTAACACTGACGATAGAGCTTTTACTTGTAATACAAATCAAAGGAAGGATAAATTATAGTTGCTCCACTAATCAGTTAAGAAAGAAAGGTCAAAGTAATTTGTAGCAAGAAAATTGAATGCACAAAATCAATTCAGAATTTGTGAGAGGGAGCAGCGAATGTTTTTGCAGTGTGTTGTGTGTGTGTGTTATATATATTCCTTTTTGAATGGTTCGAATATATAAGCTTTTATCTTCAACATTCAAAAAGGTTTGTTGCAAGTTACTAGATAGACTTCTCCTTGAATATCTCAGTTGTTATCTTGAGCGTCTTGTCTTGAAGTTAAAATTTGTATTTAAATTCAAATTAGAATGAAATTATTCTAAAGAAATTTTCTAAGCCTATTACAAATAATCTTTAATAGTCCTTATCATATCCCAAAAAAATAAGAAGGTTTATCTTCAAGCTCTTGAATGTTAATTTGATCTAGATTTGAAATCTTCATGTGTGTTGTTGATCTAATCATCGAAAGGTAGTTAAAGCTGTTATAGTACTAATATAAAGTTGTAGTAGCAATAGATAATCATATTTATAACACTCGATATTATAGAATTCCTCATGAAGAATAAACTTTAATGTTCTTGATCATTTTTTATTTAATTCCCGTGGATTGTAATATAACTTAATGGAACATATGAATACATTACCTAAATGTATTCATCTTTGGGAGCTGCACCTTGAAAACTCATTAAAACTTAATTTGAATAGAGTTGTGTTCATTCTGTGCTTGAAATCATGATCATGAATAATGAACACTTTTACTTTCTTAGTTGTCTTTTTAGTTAAAAAAAAAAATTATCATTGAACATTCTAGACAATCCTCTAGACAAACTAATACTATACATTATAATATGTACACTTAATAATTTAATTAGTTCTCTTTAACTCATTTTATTATTATTAAAACTTTCTTTAAAGAATAACAAATTTCAAGATATAACCTATTGGTTATTGCATTGCACTAGATTAAGCATATGTGTCCATTTTGCATGTGCTTATGTTGCCATTGTACTGAACTTCAACTCATTCTTTTCTTTCTTTTAGGTGATGATTTAGATTATGATGCTTATTTTGCGTATGGGACAACTTTAAAGGAAATTCTTAGTGAGTAAAGCGGGTTAGGATCACGAGATTTGTTTTATTTTATTTAAGATATGGATTTATTGTTTAGAACTTGTATTTTTCTTTAAGAGCCTGGTTTAGGAGCCTGATTAATCTTTAAAGCTTTGTATCATGAATAGGTATTCTAAGTTTGAAATACCTGATGGTAAGATTGTTTCTATGAAGGTTGATCTACTCATGAGAGTAGTAAATGAAATGTTTTTGTAAAATATATTTTACCGCTGCTAAATCCATTTGTTTCTAAAATATAATTATACGATTTCAAAATCTAAAAATGGTTAACAAATATTCAGAATAAACAAGTCTTTAAGGTTAGTCCAAGTGTATATGTCATGGCCCAAAGGGTGCCCTAAATGTGACAGCCCACCACACTCAATATTAAGACTTGAGTATGACAACCTTAGTCATCCCAAAAGTTTCGATATTGGGTGTAAGGCATACGTTCACGATCATAGTGGACCAAACTTAGGATCAAGCCGTTTAAGCAGTTATACATCAAAACAATTAAAAAAGTAGATCGTAACATTAAATTCAAGGTTTCTTAAAAGATATACAAGGAGTCTTACAAGCTTTAATGGGCATTCCCCTATCAACATCTAATTCTATCAAAGTCCGTTTACATTTTTGAATTTCTACTTAGAAATCTATTTCTACTTCTAGTCTTGAATTTAACCAAAAGCTCTTGGCTCTAAAAGGCATTACCTAGGTAAAGTATCCCCTAGGCTCCAACTAAAGATATGCGTACTACAAGAGATATCTAAGAGAGTATAAGCTAAGTACTTAGTGGGAATTATTTCCGTAGTTAAATACCCAGCAACCAACCATCAAAACAAGTTTATTTAAAAAACCATGTGAGATGTATAAGCACGTGAGCAAACAATACATACGATTTTTTGGGAATCATATGTTGAATGGATTTATCTCTCTATTCGGGATTAGAGGTTCCAGATCGAATAGACCAATTTTTATAAATATAACTTCTTTATAGTATTGTTCGAGCCACTACCCAACTGTAAAACGTATTTCTATCTGGGTGTTTTATTCACCGTAATTTAATCCAGACGATCTCTCGTCGTTTTATAGATTTTACCTGCTCTATGAACCTCTTTACTATGCCCTTGTCCCACCAAGGGTATAGTAATAGATGTAATGAACTCACCCAATGATATACATGAATTAATTTAATTAAATACTCATGGCATAATTAAGTATTTTATGGGTGATCATAGAATTTCAGACAATCATTCCTATACTAGATCAAATATTCATTATGAATAATTCCTGCCTCGATATACTTAAATGGAATTTCAATCATATAAGTAAAGCATATGCACTCTTCCATTTTATCTTTCCTAAGTCTAATACCACTAAATTTACAAGCAAAAGCATAAGTGTAAAAATCTAAGAAATAAACTCACTCGGCTATTTACATGGAACTTCTAGTTAAAGTAATCCTTCGGATATGGAAACTCGGCTTCACATTACCTATACAAGAGAAATACCCAAAATGAATATTTCTTAGAGGTTCTACTTAAACTTGCTAATTCTATTTCACTAAGTTCGTCACAAATCGTATAATGAGACATTTTAACTTAAAATGGTCATAACTTTGCTCATTTTAACTCGAAATTTCGCATATAATATATCATTTTCTACCTACTCGAAAAGATCTATCAATTTCTAAGCTTATTTTTGTCATAAAAGTCTTTTGAGTATTGGAAAAAGTCGGTACAGAATTGCCATGAAAATCCTAGCCATTGAAATATAATTTTCCAAACTTTCCTTTGTCCAAAGATCCTTTAACAAAAATATAGATATTTATATGGTTAAAAAATCCTTTGAATACATATATATAGGCTCATATTGTATGCAAAATTTAATGGTGTTGTCTCAATGATTATTTTTCATAAAACAATTCATCTTCTGATGTTGAAAACTTGAATCTCAATAATTTCTTTTCTAAGTGTTTTAGGAAGAACTTTATAAATTCTTGGGTTATTATAAATAAATATATTCTTATTTTGTTTTTCAATTTTCTTTCTAAAATAAATAAATTTTCTATTAATTTTGGTCTTATACGAATATTACTTCGAGTGATAAAAGTGAAGTTTCCAAAATTTTTATTAAGTTGTTGACAACCTATAATAATTTGAGTTGTATATATTTTCATTTTTTTAAAAAAAATTGTATTGATAAAAAAGTTTTTTTTTTTCCTTATATTTTCATTTCCTAACTTCTTTAAAAATAGATTTTATTTTTAAAACTTGGTCTTTTAAGTTTTTTACCAATTTTACTTTGAAGGAAATCATGTTTTAATATTTTCTTAAGTCGTTGACAACATCTATTGTTTTTGGAACTTATCATGTTTATATTCTTTTTATTTCTTTGAAAATAGGTTTATCATTTAGAAGCTTGGCAACCTTTATTTTTCTAAGTGGGTTTATAAATTAGTGAGTTGGTTTTATTTTAACTTTGAAAACTAGTCTAGTTCTTGGTTTTTATTATGGAGTTAGTAAAAATCCTACAAGTAAGCTTTTTGAAAAAATTACTTATCAAAGAATTATTAATACTAAGTTTTAATAAACTTCATGTGATTTATCATGAAATGATAGTGTTTATTTCCTTAGCTAATTTTTATGATAAAATCATCTTCATAGGTATGTAAGAAAAATCTCGATGAGTTTGAAAATAAGTTGTAAAATAATTTTTCTATGTGTTTGATAGCAAAATCTTGATTTAGGGACAAGGGTATTTATTAAAAGAGTTTGGTTTCATTTTCCTTTATTAAAGAAAATTCCTCTTTAAGTCTTATTGAAACAATATCATTATGATGATGCATATATATGAGTATGCAATATGAAAAGATGAAAATATAAGAAAGAATAAGAAACAAAATATTAAGCAAGATAATAAGATTACATATTGGGAATCTTAACTTCATCAAAGTATCCTTGTCAAGTATTGGGAGCCTTAGCTTCATTAAGGCAATCCAAGACTAAGAATAGACTAGTTCTAAAAAAAAAACAAAGAAAAAAAAGAAAAGCGACAATAAGATCAATAATAATAATAATAATAATAGTTAGAGGGTTAGTGAGCATTTAGGCTCTAAGAAATATATATATATATATATATATACACACATAATAATAGCTATACAAAGTTAAGTTAGGAGCATAATAATAATAATAAAAACACAGTATCATAATAATAAAAAAATAAAAAATCGAAATTCTTAGCATGTGCAAGAACAAAACATGAACATATTTTTGCTTCCATAACTCACATGAATATAGGATTATGAGATTAGTGATATATGGTAAATGGTTTATGTGCGGGAAAGGATATTTGAAGGAATTGGTTTATGAGAGTTTTGGTAGAGAGCAATTGTGTTGAGGATTTGTGGAAAAATTTTGAGAGAGTTTTGTTATGTAAAATAAGTGTGTGAAAGAAGTGGAGGGAAATGGGGTATTTATAATTGAAGATGAAGGTAAATTGTGTATAATAAAATTAATTAAAAAAGAAAAATGATTAGAGATGAGAGAGGGGGAGAGGCGTCGGTTCTAAGGAAGAGAAGGAGAAAATTTGCTTAATTTTTATTTTATAATAAAAGGTAAGTAATATGATTAGGGATGTAAACGGGTTGGGTTCGGGTCGGGTCATCCTATCCCAAACCCGACCCGATTATAAATTGGGGTGTCCTAGAACCCGACCCGACCCGATTATTTAGGAACCCGAACCCAACCCGTTTAATATATTACATAATTAAATGCATCATTTTATTATTTCATTAAATTATTATCGTAGTGAGGCATGTTAAGGAGGGCAAAAATTTCAATGGAGTTGATAAAGATCCTAATTTTTATTTTAAAAAATTAGAAAACGTTAAAGTGATTGAATTATGGTACTAGGCAATTGATTGATGTGGCTACATGAGGAAGTCTAAACCTTAAATCACCTTATGAGTGTCTCTAATTATTTCAAGATATAGCCAATAACCATTACCAATGGTTATCTTCTAGAGCTATAAAAGATAAGCTTGCTGGTGTATTTAAGCTTGATGTGGTGACATCACTTACTTCTTAGGTAGAGGCCTTATCAAAGAAAATAGATGGATTGACTAAAAGAGTTGGACAAATAAATATAGTTGATGGTAATTAGTTACAAGATTTTGAAGGTGTTGTGATTGAAAATGTAGAGTTTGTTAGAAATTTCAATGGTCCGAAGAATGATTCTTACATTAATACATATAACCTTGGTTAGAAAAATCATCCCAACTTTAGGTGAAGCAGTAACAATAACTTTCAAAATCTCAATTTTCCTTCATCTAATTTTAAAAAGCAACAAGATCAAGGATCAAATATTTGTCAAGAGAAGCAAAGTACTCTAGAGGAATTATTTCCACAATTTATCATGGCTTCCAAAGTTAGGTAGCAAAGAATAGACAACACTTTGAGAAATCATTTAGCTACCATTCACGACTTGGAGACACAATTAGGATAAATTTCCAACTCTTATCTGAGAGGTAACAAGGGAGTTTACCTAGCAACATTGAAGCCAATCCTGAAGAACAAGCAAAAATCTGATGATGTGATGATTCCTAAGTCAAGAAGCTATGTTTTTGTGTTTTTATGAACATTTTGAATGTCCTTTGTAATTGGAGATGTAAATGTTCTTTTTAAGGACCCTTCATGTTTGTGTTTAGTTTTAAGGAGGATGACTCGCAAATATTTTTGAGACAAAGTTTATTGTTTGTGGATGCTTTTGAATGGCGAATGATAATGTTTTTAATCTAAATTAAATGGAGTTTTGAATGTTTTTGTATGAAACGTTGTTAAGTATGTATATCAAGGATGCAATCACATCCACGGTTCCAAACCATGCTTTAATCTATATTCTAAGTGATTTTGCAAGTGTTCAATCCCTCTGTCAATTTTTGTCGCGAACTTGGCACGGTTAGGCAAAGAGAGATGCACTTTGAGAACAGCTTTCATCAAGGCTTATATCATGCCCGTAGTTTTAACTGCAATTCATTGTTTTATTGTAACATTTTTTTGTAGGTTAAATAACAACTTACTAATAAACCGCAACTCACTTTGCACTTGTGGTTGTGTCCACGATTGTGTTAATATATAAAATGCAAACACTGTTTGTTCCCTCTCACTTGCATTTCATTTTAAAACTTAACGACCACATTCTCTCGAAAGCAAAAACCTTGAACTCTCACACTCACAAACTTACATAAAATTCAAAATTTCCATCAATTTTTGCATCAATCTGATAAGGTAAGCTACTGAACTCACCTCTTTTAAGTTTTTTTTTAATATTATTTTATGCAATGCAGTTGAAAAATCGTGATAATTTTAGGGTTTTAGAGTTTGAGTACTTGCTATAAAGTGATAGTGTTGATGTTAATACTGAGCTTAAAAAAAATTGTTTTTTTATTAGCTATTTAAGTTAATAAAAAACCCTAATTTATCGATTTTAAGTGAGTTTTTGCGAAAAATGTTGAATTGAGCTTATTATTATTGTTGAACTTCCGCAATGATCAAGATTGATTTAGATGGATTAAATTCGATTAGAAGTTCGATTTTAGTGATAAAATGAAAATTTAAGCTTAATAGAATAAGAACTTAGCTAATTAAAGAAGCAGTGAAGTGTTTTGACACGAATAAATTATTTGTTTAGAATGAATATGAGTTTTTGCAGTGACTAAAAGAAGGATTTTTGGAGAATGTTGTTTTTTAACTGCTTAAATGCTTTGATGCAATTCAAAATTTGTTAATTAATGTTTGCGTATCTATTTTGTAAATATGGTACCCTAAAGAAAACAATCCAAAAAGGCTAGAATTGATTCTAGACCATCATCTTCAAAAGTAAGTACATCTTTGCAACCTCTAGTAGGTTTAAATGATACTTATAAAGACAAGTTTAGAGCATTTTTACAAAGGAAAAAGATTGTCCCAAATGCTGCTATGGGTTAGGATGTTGTGAGAAGTTATGGGCTGGAGCATGTATTTTTTAAAAGGTATTTTGCTAATAAGGCTTGGGAGAAGCTGTTTGAAGTAAGGGAAGATGTGTATGAAGGTGCAACATTGGCTTTCTTGGCTCGTTTCAAGATAGGGAATCAATTCCATACATTGAAGATACATTTACTTTTTAGGCATTTGGATAGTATGAAAGTGTGTCAATGAGACAATTCATTGCAACATTGGATTTGAATAATGAGGAGGAGGTATATGGAAAAGAGTTTAATGACTTGCTTATCAAAATTCTTGATGAAGGTAAAGACTTTGTAAAGGAGATTATGGATAACACTTTCCTACCCTTTAACATAAAGGGATCCACCTTTTAAGTTGCTAAGTGTGAGGATCCTTCATTACATGCTATTGAGATCTGTGTTTTCAAAATTAGAGGGTGTGAGCACTGTGGCTTAAGTTGAGTTACCATCATTGTTTAGCATGGTTAAAAATTATAGGATGAATGTGTGTCTATGGATTGTGTAGGGAATCAGACACGAAGCAAGCATGGAAGGAAAATGGATTTTTGTTAGAGGATTAATTATGAGGGCATTGAAAAACTTAGGTTTCTAGTTAAGGCAAGATCCAAATGATAGAGTTTGTTCATCTAGGCAGTTAAATGATTCAACTTTCAAGGGTTTATGATATAATAAGTTTCAAGACCCGACCATTGATGCTTAAGCACCAAAGGTAGAAGCATAAGAACAAGAAGCCCTGACACAATACTTAGCTACCAATTTCAATAAATTAGAGAAAGAAGTGAAGGAAATGAAGCAAGAGTTGAAGGAGTTCAAAAAGCAATATGATACAGATTTTTCTAAGCTAAAGGGAGGTTTGAAACAGGTTATATCTTCAGTTAGAATAAGTTTTATAGCTCTGACAAATAGTTGAATTTCAAGCTTCCTGACTAATACAAAGCTAAGCTCAAGATTTCTACTCAACAACCCCTAGAACAAGACTGTAGTTCTACATCAGGCTTAACTGGGTCTTCCTCAAATTCATTAGATGATGATGATAACAATGATGTCCTGCTTCCATCACTCTAAACATAAACACAACCAACTTCCTCCTTAAGCATTTTTTATCTAAACACTTCTCAAATACGGATTTTCTAATCTCCTCTTTCTCAACCTCCTACCCTATAGACCCAAGCTCCAACAATACCATCACTACCTTAGAGACAATACCAACACCCACCACAAGAACAACAACAAACACACCACTAATCTAAGCAAATATAAGAAAGGGAAAGACCTATTTTCTTAATTTAGCCACTACCAAAAAGATTCACTGAGAGAAAGATTCCAGTGAGAAGAAAGCTATTGATTAGAGATGAGTCATTAGATGAGGGGCAAACTCCTATGAATCTTGATGTAGTAGTAGACAATGTTATAGCTTCTACTGGTGTTGCTCTTGAGCAAGTACAAGCTACTAAAGCTCATTTTGCTAGTGATGTTAGTAACGATGGTGTGGTGTTGCTACTAATGTTAAGATTGTTGGCAGTGCTTAAGTAACAATTGAACAAGATAATACCACAGCCTCTGGTGGTAAGGATCTTAATATTGAAGCAATAGAAGAGGAACAGGTAGAGAACATAGCAGCAACAGATGTGAATATAGATGAAGTCGGTGGCAATGGTGATGATGATTACTACGAGCTGAAATTCGCCATTGCCACCAACATTAATGAAGCTATAGATTAGGAGATTGCACATGTAATTTTTGCTAATGTTATACATATAATGATAAAAGAGGGTAAGCAAAGAGATGAAGAAACAACTACCCAAGCTCTTGCTACTGAAATTGAACCTTCTAAAAATCCTATATGTGCTTCTAATAAGGTTGCTGGTGAGGATTTTACAAGCTAAGCTCCTGATTTTACTGATTCAGATGAAAGGATAAGCCAAACGCTCATTGCTGCAATTAAAGAAATAGTTAGGTCTTTTATGCATGATGAAGAATGGTCTTGGTCCTTATATTAGGGAAACATTAGCTCAAGAACAAGGAAACAATAGTGATGAGTTTGATCAAGACATGGAAGAAGCTGTTCAAGAGCTCTTGGCTGAAGAACAAAGCTCTAATCTACAACAAACACTATTTTCAATGAGTATGCTAATAAAGTAGTTGCAAAGAGAAGGGAGGATGAAAATGAAGGAGAATTCAATGTTGAAGAAGAAAAATCTGATGATGATGTTGAGGAAATTGCTGCATTAATGGTAAGAAGACCCTAACCCTATGTAGTTAAGGGTGGAATAGTAGAAGAGGTTGGGGTCATACATTATGTAGATGAGGAGGAGGCTTATCTCCAATTACAAAAAGAAAGAGAAGAAATCAGGAGATGGCTTGAAGAAGAAGCCTAAAGAGTGGCTAAGGGAAAAGAGATCAAAAAGCCTGAAGCTGAAGAAGAGAAGAGAAAATAAGAATATTTAAGTTGAAAAAGGAAAAAAGATGAACAACTGAGAAGAGTCAAGGAAGGAATGGGTTTAGATAAACAAGAAAAAGAAGATGCCTTACTTGCGCAAGCATTAGCCAAAGAATGGGAATAGCAATATATGCTGGAGGAGGAAAAAGAAAAGAAAGCTAAAGAAGATAAGAAAAAGAAGGGGAATAAACCTGCTACAAGAACGCAAAGAGGGAGAACGATAAAACATTGGAGAAGAAAATGATTGATAACACTTATAATTCATTGCTAAACAATGTTGATTCAATTAGAACTTAATCTTAAAATTTGTATTATATCCGATTCATGTTTCTACTTATTGATGAAAATCATACATGAACCATTTTGAAATTCTACCATTCATGTATGTTAATAAAATTATGTTGTTGTGTTGACTTTTTACATGAAAATCATTATTGATTCTTATTGATTATTGAAGCTGTGAATTCTTGTTGTTTCATATATGATTGTTGATTCTTATTTTTTATTCTTTTGTAAGTTAATAAATTCTTTTGTCGCAAGAAAAATTTTTGATGTTTAGGGGACTTATTAGGGGAATAAGCTAAGTGTCCTTCATGACACTTGAATCGCGCTTGTGTGTCAACATAGGAAACAAAAGGAGGTTATGGCTATTAAAGAACTTAACCTGAAAACAAAGAAGTTTTTCTAAACTTCAACTTACTCAATCTTGCTCTATGTGTAAAATGGTTGAATTTCCTTACTTTTTTCTTAATTGTTAGATATCGAGGACAAACACTATCTTAAGTGTGGGGGAAGGGTTAAACAAGATTAATTCAAAACTGGGGTTGCCAATTTGAATAAAGTAACTTATGCTTAAATTTAATCAAACTTTCTTCTATACTTATAGGATAATTATGAAATGATGCAAAATTTGACAAAAAAATTTTCGAAATCACTACGTAACTCAAGTGAGTTTTGTATTGAACAACATCATCTTACATTTGAGTTAACTTTGCCTTGATAAAGTCACCTTATGAAATCCATGTATAGTAGTCTTATTTGCTATTTAACATAAGAATTTAGAGTTGGAATTAACTTAAGGTCCCTAATAAGAATTACTTAAGTGATTTTTAAGCTTAAATGGCTAGTAGATTCTTCAATTTAGTGACTTTACGAGCCTTATAGTTCCTTTTGAAGGTTCAAATGATTGTTGTAACTTGATGAATTCTCCTTGTGCTAAATAAAATAAAATAAATTAAATGAAAACATCATGAGTTTAGGTTGGTATGGGTAGGGGTTGGTCATTCAGAAGGGCAATAACTTAGTACATGATTTAGTGGAATGGATGGATTAACATGTGCAATAGATTGTTGAGGTTACTAGGTGATTTAAAAGGTCAAGTTAAGCTATTAAGCTTAAATGAATGATAATCTTGAAGCTTGATTTGGTCAAGTACCATTCATGATTTATTTTCCTATTCAAGAAGCTTTGCTTTTACTCTTGTTTCGTCTAGTTAGTGCCTACTAAAGGACAAACTAAAGCTTAAGCGTGGGGGAATTTGATAATTGATTTTTACTCTATTCAAGTTATGGGAATTGATGCTTAGTTTGGTTAATTATTTTACAAAATTTCTATGAATTTGTGCTATTATTGTTTAATCATTGTTTTTCAGCTCCATTAAGCATAAAAGAAAGAAACAAAATGATTTGATCAAAGATTAGAGTAAAAGTAGCAAAAACAAGCAAGTGAATAGTAACTGCGCCTCCTATGATTTGAATTGAGGCCAATTGAAAATAAACTAAAGTTTCAATTATGCCTAAGGCCGCACCCAAGATCAAGAACCGCATTTGAGATTGAACAAAGGTTGCGATCCAAGTAAAAGAAGATATGAATATTGTATAGATTGTACAGTAGTATAGCATGTAAATATTCTAATGGATTAGTGAGAGAAACTCTGTTTCACCAGGAATTCAAGTTCTTTAGGTAAATTCAAGTAATTAATTCAAGTTTGTTTGCAAGAATTTGAGCTTTAATAGGCAATATATATATATATTCATTTTTAATTGTTTTTCTTGAATCTATGCTTAAATTTGTTGGATCTCATGGAAAAATAATTGTTTAAATTTAGGTTTTGTAGATCCAATACTTGATTCATGTGATTTCATTTGTGCATTGATTGAATAGTCATGGCTACTTATACTTGTAATACACAAATAAATATTTTATATTGAAGATCAAAAATGTCATTTGATATAAAATAAGAGGGTTTTATGGTCAATCCTAATGTTTAAATTAATTACTTTTGTCAGTTATCAGATATGTGAGAGAAGACGAAGAGACGGAGGGAAAATCAAATGGGCACAAGGCTAAGCTGGCTAAACACTGTCGGCCTAACTTTCTATACCATCGGTGTAGCTTTATACACTGCCGATGTACAATCAATGTAAAGGCTAAAAAAAAAACCAAGAGTTCAAGTTTGCCAGCATTAACACTTACACCACCGGCCTTCGACCTTTCACCACTAGCTTAGGATTAACAACTACTGGCGTATGTTATAGAAGATGAAAAGTCTCCACGAAATCTCTTTATAATCAATCCTTTGTTCTTTTTCCAAAATATCTCTTAAACCTAGAAAATCCTCTCTATTCTTGTTCCTAGTATCCAAGGATATTTTGAAGATCCAATGAAGGTAATTGCATATATGTCTTTTCTTCAGGATTTCAAAGATCTATCTTTTCCTTAGGGTTTTTTATTGGTTTTGAAGGAGCAACTAATGAAACACTCTATTTTGATTTTGAGATCTGGATTTTGGTAATCAATAAGGATTAAAGATCACACTTTTAGGTAAGTTTATGTATTCTTAATCCTTATGATAGTATAAAGATGAATTTTGTTGATTTTTTTGGTCTGATTTCATTAAATGGAATTTTGTGGTTTATAAGATCCGTTAAGGGAATATGATTTTTGGAGAAATTTGTATTTTTTGGGGAAATGTCTTCCTCTGGAGATTTTGTTGGATTGAAAGAAGGATGAAGGTGTGGATTTGTGTTTCTTTTTGAAATTAAGGTCTTAGATGATATATGAAATTAGATTTATTCAACGGTATATTTTATTGAAATTGTTTCTGTTCATATTATCAGGTTTTGGTAAATTAGAGTTGTGTTATAAAAGAGATATGGTGAATTAGAGTCCTGTTATTTAGAAATCAATTCAGGTAAAATCTTACCTTATTTGCTGTATGTACTTATAGATTTAGATTTGTTTATTTTATGTGATGTAGCATCAGAATTCTAAATTGACTTAATTCTATATGACAATAAGAAATTATGTTTGTTGCTTGTGTTTGGCTTTGGTTAGTAAAGACTACGCAGAGTGTGATACCAACGAGATACCCTGATGATCTATGTATGAGGTTATCCCGAGTGGACTCTGTAGACACCCAATTTTTGCCCAATTAATTAAGGCTTAAAATTTAATTAAATTCATTTTCCAAAAGCCTTAAGTATTGATGAAATTGGCTAAGTGATCAAGGCACAGGCCAAATGGCCTGTTGGTTAAACATATGGACCTAAACACACACTCAAGCTCAAGGACACAGGTTCAAACCCTAGCAAAGGAAAATTTTTGCCTTTTTATCATTTTTGTCTTTTCATTTTCCTCAAATGTGACTCTTGCCTTACTTTGCATCAGTTTTTAACTGACAAAAAATCATTGATTATCAAAATTGATGATGGGATTGCAAAGTGGTTACAAAGTGGTTACAAAATTAGTGCAAAAAACAACCAAAAGTTACAAAATTCAATATATAAAGTATTCAATTGCACATGAATGAGGAGTTACAAAAATTGAATGGATGAATCTGGCATGGAATATGAAAACAATCATCAATTCATCAGTTTCAAACAAATTAATCATGGATTTTCTAATTAAATTCGTGAAAAATCAAGGGGCAAAAATCAATTCATTTTTGAAACGGTTTGAAACGTAAAATTGAGCTTGCAACCTATAAATAGGAGGTCCTAGGAGCAAAAGGCACAAGTCAATTTCAACAAAACACAATCAGAATGAGTGAATTCGAAGATTTCGAAAATTAGGGTTCTTAAAGAGAAAATTCGAAATTTGAGAATTTCGAATTGTTTTTGATTCAATTGGAGTGTTTAAGGAGCTTTAGGAACAAGTTTAAAGTGATCGAGTGTGCTTTAATTTGATCAATTTGTTCAAAATCACCTCTGTAATTTTTTTTATTATTTTCGGATTTGCGCCGCCGCTACCCACCACCGCGAACCGCCGCTTCTGGTGGTTCTGAGTGAACGCCACCACCACCAACGGACGCGCCACCAGCATAGAAGTCGGGCCGACAAGCTTAGGGAGGTCAACAACCACCAGGGACGGCCGACGAACGCTCGAAAGATCGCGTCATCGTCTTCCTCGCCCGACGAAGATCCGAATCCGACCCGAAAATCCGAATCCCAACCCGGTCGGTCATCGGTCAACGGTCGTCGGTCATCGGTCAACGGTCAACCCTGATCAGACGGTCCAGATTCAATCAAGCAGATCAGACGGCCCAGATTCAATCAAGCAGATCAGCGGCTCAGATTTGATCAAGCAGATCAGACGGCCCAAATTCAATCAAGCGATCAGACGGCCCAGATTTCACCAAGCGATCAGACGGCCCAGATTTCATCAAGCGATCAGACGGCCCAGATCGAGTCAACAAGATCAGACGATCCAGATCGGTCAGCGAGATCGACGCTCCAGATCTCGTCCGCTTCATCCGACGGTCCAGGTTAATCCGCATTATTTTATTAATAGTTTATTATATAATTAATTTCAGAAAATAATAAAAAATAATAATAAATAGTAAAAAATTATAAAAATTCATAAAAAATTCAGAAAAATTCAAAAAATTCAGAAAAATACAGAAAAATCAAAATATTTATTTTTTATATAAATTTATTTTTTTTATATTTTTAATATTTTTAAATATTTTTAATATGTATTTATACATAAATTGCTTTAGAAAATGCATATTTAATGCATGAAAAATGATTTTAATATTTTTTAATATATTCTAGATATATTGTGAACTTATGTGATGATTTTTTTTAAAAAAAAAAATAAAAAATATAAAAATATAAAAAATAGATAAAAATGACAAAATTGGATTTTCCAAAAACAAAATTTTTTCAAAAAGAAAAAATAAAATAATAAAAAATGATTTTTGGGCTTAGAAAAATTATATTTTCATAAAATAAAAAAAAATCAATTGATTAGATCATAGGAGCATAAAAAAATGATTTTTTATAAAAACTTGAAAATTTAATGAACTTAAATTGAGAATAGTTCAAAAAAAATTAAAATTGATCAACAAATTAAATTTTTTTAAAAGAACTACGTTTTGTCTGATCTCGATTAGCGAGTACGTAGGCATCTGTGGGGCGACATAAAAAATAAATAAAAATGTTTTTGTTTTTTTTAAATATTGTGAATAAATATTTTGTAAAATTAAGATATTTATTGATATTGATATTCTAAAAAAAATGAATAAAAAATAAAAAATTAAAATGAATGATTTGATTTGTAAATATTTGTGCTATAATGTTTTATTTGAGTCTTTGAGCATGAAAAGGATAGATCATAAGTTTAAAATTCCAAAAGTGGTAACCAATTTGGTTTTAATAGGTTAGCCCCCGAATCCATGATATCTGGTTTTTAAAAGTTGATTTTTTTTAAAATCAAATTTTCGCAGACTAGTAGCTAAGTTAGGATCAACCGACCCATTGATCCTAGCTTTTTATTTTTTCCCGATTTATATCGGGTGGCGACTCTAAAATTTTTTTTTTTAAATTTCTTTTAACCCCTAGTCGAGGATTCATGTTAAATGGGTTCGGGTTTAATGTGAATCGGGTTAAGAGAAATGAACCAGATGAGAGATAGTGGAAAAAATCCAGGCTCGACAGCTTGGCGACTCCACTGGGGACGCCTAAATTTTTTTAAAAAAAGAGAGGGCTAGCCACTTAGGAATTTTAAATTTTAAATTTATCCTTGCTCAATTTTTGTGAATATATAATTCTTTGTATATTATCTTGAATATTTGTTTTTGTAAATATATACTAGCCTTGCAAATATGAAAAATAGAAAACAAAAGTTTGATTTCTTTGTTTGCATTTGCATTTGCATTAGCATGAATGTGTGCTAGATACGGTCGTACCAGGGCCGTCTTAAGAGCTTAAGCGAGGAGGACGAAGTAAGGTCCGGGGGCTGTGGCTTTCCACCCTCTAGATCAAGAAATGTCCTCCCACTCCGGTTTAGTATCACTAAATCGGGGAACCTATAGAACCCTACCAAATCATGCATTCTTTAGCATGGGATATGACCAACTTTTTCTAAAAAAAAAAATGAAATTGAAATATGACCTAATGTTTTCTATGCTATTTCAGTAGGTGTATTTGCCTAAATTGGTAGTAGTCGAAGTTGAACTGAACAAATCAACATTAGCATTTTTTTTAATTTTTAAAGCTTCTTCTTTGTGTCTTTTGAACCACTAATCCACATACTTAGAGAACTTAACACTTTTGGAACTTAAACAAGCTTGGGTCTTTTGAAATTTAAGCTCATATAATTTGTATTATAAACTTGACTTTGGTTGAGCCTATTTTCCTTATAGTAATAGTATTTCTTAATGTGGCCTAATTTATTATAGAAAAAGCAAGCAGAGAGAGTAGAATTTTCATACCCTAAATTTACCTTCCTCTTTTAGTCCTAGTTTGGGTACATTCTGAAAATCTTTTTGCAATTTCCTCTCATTAGATACCTTTTAGGAGTTTCTAGATACCTTTTGAAGTATCCTCTATATCGACTTACATTTTTATTTTTTGTAGTTTCTTTCTTGATTTCAATAGGTTCTTTTATTATTTCCTTATATTTTACCAATATGGTCTTTTTAGTAGAACTTGAACTTTCTACATGTTCATACCCTAAACTAGACTTATGAGAAAATAAGATCATTTATAACTTTTTATCGCTTTCATTAAACTTATTAAACATGTTATTAAGAGTTTGCGATAAACTATTGACTTTTACTTTTAGTTCTTTTATTTCTTCCTTCAGAGTTGTATTTGCTTTTTTCAAGTTATCTTTTTTTAAGGTTATCTCATTAAGTTCTTTATGTAAAGATTCATTATCACTTTTAAAGATCTTATTCTCTTTCGTAAAATTCTTGTTTTCATTGTCACGCTTATTAATTTTTTTCATAACCTTTTCTAAAACTTTGAGTAGGCTTCTCATTTCATCATACACATCCACATTTGTTGAGTCATCATCTAAGTCAAAGTCCAAACTTACCTTTGAAGGCATCATCAAAAATTGTTTTGCTTCTTCTTCGTCTTCATCAGAAAGTTCTGTATCATCTTTCGATTCATCCAAGTTGCTCCAAGTAGACATTAGTGACTTGTTTGATTTCTTATGCTTCTTTATTTTTTTAAGATAACACATGACATTCATAATTGATGTGACCTGGTTTCTTGCATTTAAAACACTCTATCTTTTATCTTTCCCGTTTCAACTTCCCTTCTTCCTTTCTTGCATTAGATTTACAGCTGTTAAAATTGTATTTCTTATAATTATTTGACTTCTTACCTCAATTCTCAATCATCTTGTAAAGATGTCGAGCAAGTTTGTCGATGCCATCATCTTCTTTAACTAAGCTATCATCACCATAATCTACTTGTGCTTTAAACGCAACAATTTTTTACTTTCTTCTACTTTTGCATTTGATTTTGCTTCTACATCACTAACAATTTTGCATATGCGATTCATGTGCTAGAAGCTTTTCCCCTTAATTGGCTTCGGAGCAACTTCAGAGTTTTAGAGTCCAACTAATGGAAAGAGGCTATATAAGCTCTTGATTTGTCAATAATTGATGGGGGAATATACTTCCTCATGAATTACTCAGTGATTGGATCATTTTACAAAACATGAAGTTGAAATTTTCAAAAATTTATAAAATACTAATAAGTTATGTTTAACTTCGGTTGTAATCACCAACAAAGGCAAGCACACCTACAAATGTAACATAGAAAGTATTAGGTCATATTCGTTTGGGATTATTAACATCTATCGTACTCATCTTTCATTTATTATCTAGTGAAAAAAAAATTTAGAAGAACATTATAAGCAATGAAAGCTAAGCTAAGGTTAAGACTAATTATATACACGTTTTCAACGTAAATTAATGATATAAGCTTGCTAATGCAAAATAAGACTTAGAATTTGCTTCATCAATTCCTTATCATGTGATTTCTTAGCAAACTTAAATAGTTCTTTAAGTGGTATATTTACACTATTGGATTCACTAAGGTAAGCTGAAGTCTCTCTCAAGGTTAAAAACTCTAGATCTTAGTCAAAGTACCAGAATCTTTTCACAAGCTTTTAGCAACCTAGATCCACATAAAGATTAGGAATCATTTGAGTAAAACCCATCTTAATGAATTTAAAACCATGTGACAGAAAGTTTCACCTTCCCTATCTCTAGGTGATTACGAGTAACTTCATTAGCAACATAGATCTATTCAAAAGAATGATCTCTTAATCTATTCAGTCAAAATCAAACGTGGATTTAAAAGGTATACCACGTAATTAGACCCACAAAAATAAGTTCAAGCTGCTAATTATTAATATCCATTCAATATTCAATAAAAATACATTTAAAATCACATGAATCAAATCTTGTATTCACAAACCTTAAGTTAAAATAATTATTTCTCCATTAATGCAAACACTAAGTACAGAATTAAAAGAAATAATATGAAATTAAAGATGAAAATTACAGATTAAGCATAAAATTCTTGCAAGAACAAACTTTAAGTTCAAGATGAATTTAGCTAGAAAACATGAATCTCTAGCGAGAAGAAAGATTTATCTCACTGAAAATTCTCTCTCCAATATATACTACATTAGGAATTTGATACATATGGTACAATCTATTATTTCATGTTTATTTACAGCAACAAGGCGTAGAAATCATGAAGCTTTTATTTATTGATGTGACAGATTCTTTATAACCAATTTTTTTCCTTATCTTCACTTGCTTTTATATAAGGCAATGTACACATGACAGTGAGGACAGGGTCACTTTTCGTAGGTTGGATCTTAGGCTGGAATGTTGGTTGAGATATAAGCTGTATCTTTTCTTCATAGGTGCAATTGAGGATCAGTTTGAATCGTAGGTGGAACATGGGCACGATTGGAGTCTATCAAGGTATGGTTGCCAAAGTGTAAATAGCGGGATAGATCAAGGGCAAGGTTAAGAGTGCAATTTGCATTTAAGCCTTGTTTTCTTGCCCTTGGTTAGGATCTTTGGCTGCCAGTTGAGTCTGTCTTTAAATACTGTTGTTGTTTTACTCTAATCTTGATTCAAATCACTTTGTTTCTTCTTTTATTGATCTTAGAAGTTGAAAAACAATATTTAAACCATAAAGCACAAAATCCTAAAAACGAATCACATCAATCATGATTTCCTGTTAATATAATAGTATAAAAGACGTATCACTTAACCATTTGTTGCTATATTGTAATAGATTGCCTAGACAAGCTATTCAACCACTTCTTGGCATTACCCCTCAGTGAAAATAGAAACAATTTAAGATAAATGACATTATTAGAAGCTTTCTTAATCTTAAAGGTATCACATATCTCTAGGAATTTTTGAAGGGGGTGTTAAGGTCCTCATCTTGCAATCCATCAAATTGCGCATATTGTTGCATAATTTGAATGACATTTAGCTTAATCTCAAAGTTGTTTGTGATCCACTGTAAAAGTATAAATAAAAATAAATAGCGAATTCTTCTAGCAAGTATACTGGGTCAAATCAAGTAATATAATGATGAGTAGAGTATCGATCCCATGAAGATTACTTAACTACTAAACATGTATTAGATTCTACTATTATTCAGGTAATTGATTTTGAAACAATTAACTAATTAACTTCTACTAAGTCTAGATTATAAATATTAATGAGAGCAAAGAGAGTGTTTTTAAGAGAAATATATCCATTGAGTGTGGGAAGAATAGAATCCACCCTAGTCTTACTAATCAGATTGCTATCTTGTTATAATAACCATTAGCTTTATGGATATTCATATGAAATTATCAAAGATCTTAATCCTTTTGCAAGTTTCAAAATCTTTACAAACCACTAATTAATCTATTAGCTTCCGTTGCACAAATTAATAGTGGAATCGAAATTATAAACATGAATCGTCCAATTCTATGATTGACTAATGCCCTAAACCAATTTCCCCTAATCCCTTGGTGAGAAACTAATCTAAAACATTACATGAATTTCAAAAGATAGTTTCTTAATCAGATTAAATTATGCCGCTTCCGCAATTGTGATTTAACCCAGATTTAAGAATTCTTAATGAACCCTAATTTCCCTTCCGAGTTATCAAGATTCTATAAACTTAGTTCAATCAAGAAACACAATTTATAGTTGGAATTGCAAAATGAATATTCCACAAATCTAATAATTCTATAACAAAACTACAATAATCCTATTAGCAATCCTAAGGTTTCATTATATTCCTACAATGAAAGCTTAGGATGATATGGATTGATTCAAATAAGCACAAATTAAAGTAATTGCAGCAAGAGAATTCATCATCAAAATCAAATTCACATATTGAATTTGCATAAACAAAATAAGATAAGGAATCACAAATTTAATCGCAAAGACCTTGTTGCAAAACTTCAAACAAATTCTTCAATCCTTCAAATGATTACAAGGCTTCAATTGATAACAAAATTGAATCCAAAACAACTCTCTTACCAAACTAATCTAGGATCTCTAATCTAATCTAGATCTGGAGAATATCGGAAGAAAATTTTGTATATATATTTCAAATGAACAATAGAAGTTTTATAAGCAAAAACCAAATGAATTTGAGTCGTTTAACTATATACCGATGGTTACAAATTGTACACCGGCGGTATAGAGGCGGCGTACGAGTTTATATTGGTTGAACACTTGATGCGGATCTGGATATGCTCTGATGCACAAACTCGATAAAGATGTAAACTTTCTTTTTAGGGTTTTTCTTTCCAATAATATGAAACTAGCAAAAACAAGATGGATATGAATAAGTATATTGTTCGATAGATGCCACGAACAATAAAACCTAAACTAGTTTGTGTTTGGATTCGAGATTGATAGATGCCACAACCTAGAAAACTAACACGGAGTCAATGAAACAATATGTTCAATGACAATATTCGCCACAACACGATATAACTCACGAATTGATAAGAATATGTATGATCCAAAGAGAAAAACAATCTCAATAAAATCAATTCAACCTTAAATAGGTTTCCATACTCAAAGTGTTCTAATAAAAATACTCCAAAATCTTCTTTCTATATCTCTTACTAGCCTTAATATATAGGCTATTACAAGGCAGTTACGTAACTGAAAAATCATAATTGTGGCAGTTACGTAACTGATAACGTAACTGAAGAAAAAACATAATTACGACAGTTACGTAACCGATAACGTAACTGAAAAACATAATTGTAATTAATCCCTATATCAATTAAAAATAAAGAAATTCAAAAAGACACAAAAACTAAAAAAAAATCTAAACCCTAATAAAAATAAATAAAATATCTGGGCCAGCCATGTGAGCCGACGGCTCACCCATCTGAGCCGGCGGCGCAAGCCCTTAGGCCGGCGGCTTAGTAGCCGGCCTACTTTTTCTGGACACCCCAATTCACCCCGTTTCGTGCCTTGAACTTGCACCGTGTTGCTCGGACCTTTGGTACTCCTTTTCCATGACTTCGGATGCCCGGATTCCTATCAACACTGGCAGCGTTGGTATCGGCTTTAAAAGATTGCAAGCTATAGATGATCAACACCGGTTCAACACCAATGGTGTAACGTTTCAGATTTGTCGGTGTACATTAAAAATTTCAAGGCTGATGAACTTTTCCTTTAAAGCTGGTTGTGTTAATGCCAGCCTTAAAAATATTGAATCTGTTCACAATCATGGCCGGCTAAATGCTGGTGGTGTTCATTGAATTTCATATACTGGTAAAGAATTTCATTCCACACTGGCAGCCTTTGTTTCATACATCGAAGGCTAGCTTGTTTAAGCTTAAAGGCTGGCAGTGTGTTTCTTCATTTGGCCAGTCTACATTGAATTCTTCTCTAAATTTGCACAAGACTCCTTCAATTTTTGTATATTTGCAATCCTAATTCCTCTATAACTTGAAATATCATAATAAAGCACAATTAAGTACAATTTCCTATAGATTTCTATAAAATCAATAATGATTTATCATCAATTGTTCAATGAAAATTGAGTAAAATATAACTTTATCAGTTTACAACTACCTTAAGCCTTCACTACTAGTGTTAGCTCTATCTATATAAGGTCTGCAAAAATCTAGCATAGTCCTAAGTGGTTGAAGATTCACCCTAATCAGATCATTATTGTTCTCACCCAAGTTTCCTTCGATCTCCACTTGAACATCATCACCTCCAAGGTTAATTGATCATTTCTATTAGCCATCTTTTGCTCATTGTAAAGGCGTCTTTCCTCCTTAGCTAATCATCTTAACAAACGTACCATGTGCTAGGGTTTTGGATTAAATATAAATGAATTTGGTAAGTGACTCTTAGTCATAAATCTACAAAATTTTATTGTAATAAAAAATTAGTCTATAACATACAAAACATACCTATCTTACAACAAACAAGACTATGTAAAAACAAGGCTATTTACAATCATAGGAAACATAAACTATACAACTATTTTACAACATATAATTATACAAAAATTTACACTTATTTACAAAATTTTTTACACCAAAACAAATATTCACAAACACTTACACATATTTATGAACTATTTACAACAAAACAAAACAATCAAAAACAAAAAAAAATAAAATAAAATAAAATATAGGAGGTCAACCTATACAAATATTTACAAAACATAAACAATTAATAGTTTACATCAAACAAGACAATGTACAATTACATATATTTACAAATCAAACAAAACAATTGATATTTACAAAAGATAAAATTATTTACGTAGGTTAACTATGTACATCTATTTATAGAGACAAAACAGAATAGTTCGTTATTTACACTATAAACAATGTTAGGGACTAGAATAACGGACTTAAAACTTTCAAATAATGTTGTATTGGGCTTCATAAAAATGAATTCAATGAAGACTCCTCGACAACGGCATCATAAAACTTGGTTCCACGGTTCAAAAAACACGAAGAAGAAGTTTAAAAATTTATAAAATGCTAATGCTAATGTGTTCAGTTCAACTTTACTCACCACCAATTTTGGTAAGCACACCTACTGAAGTAGCATCGAAAACATTATGCCGTATATCTTAAGGATCGTTAGCATTTATCGTACTCACTATTAATCTATTATCTAGCCAAGAAAAATTTAACGAAACATGATATACAAATATTCACATTCTAAACTAGGTTTAAGACCACTTCTATACATGTTCTCGAGGCAAATTCCAAAGGATAAGTTTAAATACAAGAATTGACTTAGATTTTGCTTCACCAAGCCTTTATCATGTGATTTCTTAAACACAAACTCAAGGAGTTCTTTATTAAGCATACTTATACTGTCGAATTCACTAATGCATATAAATACCTCTCTCAAGTGTCAAAAACTTCTAAATCTAGATCAAACAAATTAAAATCTCTTCATGAGCCATTAGCAACCTAGATTTGCATTAAGTTCAAGAATCATTTGGTTAAAAACTAATTTAATGAATTCTCAATCAAATGATAGAAGATTTCACTACTCTATGTCTAGATGTTATGAGCAACCTCATTAATAGTTTAGATCTATTCAAAAGAATGATTTCTTAATCTATTCAGTTGAAATAAAACATGAATTTACATGGTGCACATACATAAACCTACAAAATTAAGTTCAAGTTATTAATTACAAGTACCCAATAATATTCAATTAATGCATAAATGACACCACATGAATCAGGTCTTGAATATAAAAAACCTAAGTTTAAACAATTATTTCTCCATGAATTTTAACGGATTTAAGCACAAATTCAAGAGAAACAATTAAACATTATTGAAGCTTAGATTCTTGCAAACAAACTCGAATGAATTACTTGAATTTACATAAAGAACTCGAATCCCTAGTGAAACAGAGTTACTCTCACTAATCCATTAGAATATTTACATGTTATAATACTGTACATTCTATACAATATTTACAATCCAATACATGGTATTTTATACCCTTATTTATTAGCATCAGGCACAAAAATTGTGAAGATTTTGTTGTTGATGTGACATATTCGAAATAACAAACTTTGTTAGAAGTGTACGTGCACATCAGGGTTCGAATCATAGGTAGAATTGTGACCTTGAGTGTAGGTACGGTTGGCCATGTATCTTCTTTTACTCAGATCATGACCTTTGTTCAATCTTAACTGCTATCCCTAATTGAAGGTGCGACCTTAGGCGAGATTGTGCCTTTTGCTTATCTTTGGTTGCCTTCGACTCAAATCACAAGAGGCACGATTGCTATTTCACTTGCTTTTTTTTGCTGCTTTTGCTCCAATATTTGATCAAATCACCTTATTTATTTCTTTTGCGATTAATGGAGCCAAAAAACAACAATTAAACAATAATAACACAAATTTATAGGAATTTTGTAAAATAATTAACCAAACTAAGCATCAATTCTCTTGATTTGAATAGAGTAAAAATCACTTAGCATATATTTTGATGATAACAAAAGTGTAAAAGGATTACTAATAACTCTTTAAGTGTGTCGGAAATTATTTAGAAAATAAGATAAAATTGGAAATTATTACATGGTAACCATTGTTTTGAAAAAAAAATTACACAACTCTAAGTTACATAAAAAAAAAATTACACAAATACTATCGCTATATCTTATAAAGATAATGCGATATAGCTTTTTTTTTCTTGTGTGTTCCAGCTTCCATGTGCGATACACATATTTACAATGCAAGTTCCCATTCCACTCCTCTTCAAATACTTGATATTAATGTTGAGAAAGTTGATTTTGATTTTAAATTTTATGAAGCATGTGTTAGAAGTGCAGTAGCCATGGTGTCTTCAAATACTTGACGTTCATGTTTGGGAAAGTTTATTTTCATTTTAACTTTTTTGAAGCATGTGTCAAAAGTGCATTAGACATGGTGGTTTACCAATATAAGAAGCACATTTTTCCTCTGAGCTTTGATATATTATAAACTTTAAAGTAAACGTAGATTTTAAAGTAATTATTCTAGAATGTCGCTTGTCTCAAATGTGACACAGAAATAAATTTGAGGCAGTACGTCACTATATCATGATGCGAAAATGCGAACCTTACGTATGAAAATCCTGAGAGCCAATCGTCCGCTGATGGAAATTGAACACTAGGATCATCTTGAATGAATAAACAACAGCTTAACCCCAATTGAACCGTTAATTGAAACCAAAGTTGTCAATCTTGAAGTAAACGGAACTTGACCGCAATCAAACTTGTCGATTGGAACCAAAGTTATCACAAAGGAACTTGACCCTAATCAAACTTGTTGATTAGAACCAAAGTTATCAAAGGAATAGTTCTTATCACAAGAACCAAAGAAAACTCTCACACTAGAGAAATCTCTCAAGAGAAATATTCATTCAACCGATATCTCAAATCTGATTACATCCATTAGGTTAAATATACTAAAATAAGGAAACTCAAAAGACAAACAAAATAAAATTGTCGTCAAAGAAAGGCCAGCGACCTATATGTCAATGCTAGTAGCCTTTATTACATAAGCTGGCAACCTTAGTAGTAGCTTTAACAATTTCAATTCTATGGTGTTTTAAAGATGGTTATAGCTGGTGGTGTAAGTATGGTACGCCGGTGGCGTTGGATGGTAGAGCTGGTGGCTTTGGGGCCAACATACAGGTCTACAATCAAAGGCCAGCTGACTCTTTAAGCAAAGATGGCAATGCATAGGGAGCTTCTATCCTCTAACATTTGAAGCATTTTAATCTTTCATGTCAACGCCATTTGTTCCTTATCATATCGTTTCTCTTATATGCGATAAATATACAAAATATGGTGTCTCTAGTCCAATATGCGATATAAAAGTGGCAAATAGTTTTTTTTATACAATTCTTTTTTTTACAAAAATGGTAAACATACCTTTTGCCCAATAAAATTGTGAATAGTACCAAGTAACCTAGAGCATTACCCAAAGGACATGCGTGGCTAGCTAAAAGAGCATAAAGCACACAACAGTTCTCTAGAGAGTTCTCTAAATAGTAGTACTACATCAGACAATAAGTTACAATTTGATCACAGATTAATTAGAGCAAGTTTCAATCTAAGTTTGAAAAACTTTTGAAGGACCACCTCTAAAAGATTAATACATTTGGGTAATGTTTCCATATGTTCCATTAAGTTGGATTCAAATCCATGAGGATTTGAATTATTTTTCAGCAAGTTCATAAAGTTATTTTAATTTTATAAGACCAAGTTATTGAATTCAACTCCAAATCTAAAGATTCAAGTTTGTAAGTGATGTTATGGATTTTTTAATAAAGATACGAAGATAAGATTCAAAATAAGTCAAGTTTTAGTTTGGAAAACATTTGAATGAAAGGTGAAAATTCAATTTTCAGCTGGTATAAGATTCGCTCCTATTTTTAAGGGATATCATGGATATAATATTGAAGATAATTAGACTTGGATAAGAATAGAAAGTTTCTCATGAGTTTTCTCAATTTAAACAAGATACTTTAGAGGAGATATTTACAAGATAAATAAGGGATAGCTTTAATATGTGGAATCAAGATAAAATTTTAACATTATTTTCAAATTTCAAGATAATATCAAGACAAAAAGAAGAAGATATTGAGCAAAATATCAGGGATAAAGTTACATCTAACGATCAAGGATCTTATCAACTCATTGAAGATTTGAAATATATACACACGAACGATTCAAAACATAAACATACATGCTGCCGAAAACAAGCTTTCTCAAAATACTTGAATTGATCACACACACTCCATCTTGCTACAACTTATTTTCTCTTTGCTTGCTACTTTGTTTAGAGAAGGAACTTTAGTGCATCCTTCATTTTGATTGTATTACAAATAAACTCTATAGTTAGTGTTAGCTTAAGGATAAGTTAAAAGGCTAAATAAAGAGAATTGAGCCCAAGTTATTGACAACTATTTGTAATCAAGTTTTATTGGATTTGGTGTAAAATTCCCATGTGGAATACGAGATTCCCTACTTGGAGCTGAAAGAGTGAATTAAGGCACCAGACTAAACCCCTTTATATCGTTGTGTCCAAACTTTTCTCTTTCCTCTCTCTTTCGGTTTGCTCATACTATATTTCTTTTAAATTTTTTGAATTGCAAATATTGTTACATACCATTATAATTTAAGTAATCAAGGAAAGTTTATTTTTGAGCAAAAAGTTTTAATTTTAAAAGAAAGTAACCAATTTAACCCCCCTTCTGGTTACTTAATTGGGATCGATACAAAGAATAGATAATTTTAAGTTGTTTTGTAGGTAATCTAGGCTATGGACATGATTCATAATCACTAAAAGCTTTAAAGAAAAAGAAAAATTTACTAGAGTACAGGCGTTCTAAACCTCTCCTTGATAATACAATATATATTCATATGTTTTAGTTTGTTTGATCTTCATCTTTTGTTAATTAAAAATGTTTAGTATTCAAATCATAGTTGTTAAAATCACAATTTTACCTATATGATTTTAATAGTTTACGATTCTAAGAGGCTCTTCCAAGTTAACTCATACGTAGAATCATCTTTTTATAGACTCTTACGATTTCAACCGAATCTATATATAAACTTCGTAGAAACTTATATTTTTAGCTAAGTTTACTGATCTTACCTATTTGAGTCAAATATGCTAAAATACAAAAATACAATGATATTTTTACAAGCTTATCAATTATTAGGATGATACACCTTCTTTATCTCATTTCAATTTTATTTTCACACAGTCTCTCTATATCTTTCCCTCTCTCCCCAACTCCCCTATTCTACATTTATAGAATTCATTGAAGTTGAGCTATAGTTGTAAAGTTTATAATAAAATTTATTTATCTCATTACATAATTAAGAATTTAAGATAAGTAGAAAAGTATTGTGCTCCTTTAATATCCAACTTCTTCCAAATAAAATAATAGAAAATAACTTAATTTTTACTATAGTTGCTCTTTTTTTATGTATGTCATGTTAAGGATTATGATTTATTAAGAAAAAAGGAACTTAACTTCTTTATTTTTTTACATCCATTATGTATTTCAAGTTTTTTACACCGAAATGTCTCAATGTTTAGGATAAATTCATTTGAGGTCCTAAAATTTTGAGTGGTTCAAAATAAGTCCCAACGTTTGGAGAGGTGTGTCAATTATGTTCCAACATTTTTTGAGTGGTTCAAAAAGAGGTTCCAACATTTAGAAAAATGGGTCAATTGAGATCTCCATAAACACATATCAGTAGAAAAATATTTAAATAAAACTCATAAAACCATTCTTCTAAGGTCTCTATTAACATGTATCAACAAGAGAAATATTTAATTAAAACTCAGAAAACACTTTTCTAAACGTTGGTATCTCTTTTGAACTTTTCGAAATGTTGAGACATTAAATGAACTTATCCTTAAATGTTGGGACCTTCTAATCTAATTTTCCTATTTTTATAGTTTTTCAAAATTATTTTGCTTATGTTATAGAAACTTATGATTCTACGTTCCAATTCTATAGGCCCCTTGATATATTTTGAGGGAGAGCACAAAGTACAGAGGGAAAATAAATTTAAGAAGGAATGGAATAAAATTTAATATATGAACAAGTTTTGCTTTTTAAAAAATAATTTTTTTTGTTTCAAAATTTGTTATGTGAATTGTCAAATATATAATTTGGTGATAATAGAAATAAAAATTAATCCTTGTTGTTTGTGTCTTGTATGAGTCATACATTGATAAAAGAAATAAAATAAAAACGAATCATAATGAGATTATTTTTGGTATATATTGGATGCTAAAAATACTTTATACTACGATGTATCTTCATTTAATAATTATTTGAAAAACGTTATTTTTTTTATAATAATTTCATAAAAAAAGGTGTATGATCATAAAAAAAAAAGGAATATAAAAATGAATATATATTTTTATGTAATCATCAATTAAGGGGGAAGAAAACAAAATAAAATATACGTGTACACAAAAATTATTTCTTCTTTAACAAATTAATATCGTTATGTGAGATTGGGGGGTAGAAAAGTTTTTATCAAATTTTATGTGTTTTTTTTTTTTGTTTTTTGCCATTAAATTTTATGTGGTTGGTCTCTATAAAAATCAATAATTTTAGAGAAATTAATAATAATTTATCAAAAAGGGAAAGAGATGAAGGAATATATAATGAAGTTTTGAACTTTTGTTGATAACAAAAAGGGGGAGAGAAAGGAAAGAAAATATAACTTTTCTTTATGCAATTTATGATTTATAAAAAAAAAAAATCATATTTTAACAAGGTTTTATTATCATTAAAAAGAGAGACAATGTTAGGATCGTTATAATGTTTTGATGATAACAAAAATGGTTTAAAACAAAAAGAGTTGTTGCTGTAGAATTTTCAAAAGCACAGGTGCATTTCAAAAGCAAAAACAAAAGCTAAACTTTCCTTATTTAGAGTAACAAATCTTATCGAAGACTTAACTCCACGAATTGAACATAATTGTGTACTGCATCCAATTGTTCTATTATAAGTTTGACAAATATCTAATGGCCTCTTTTATATACTTTTGAGTTTTAATAACTCATAAACATACATTCTACTCTCCACTCAATTCTACAAGCAAGTGTACCTATCGTTTGCAAACACAGATGAGTATAGGGTTGTGTCCATAGGGAACGGATACAAACATAAGTACTGATTAATCCTCCTATTATCTAGCAGTTTGAATAATTGATTGAATTAAGTATATTAAGTCTAAAACTAACAGCTAAACTACACTAATCTACAATTACACCAGATTAACACAACAATTAAGAAAGTAACAACAAAGATATCACTTCATAGCATGCTTACTCCATCACATCAACATGATTCATTAAACATTTATCTTAATAATTATTTTCTACAGGAATTCTTCAATTATGAATATTTTTCTCAAAACTATTCAATTATAATCCTACTTGTATTCGTTGAAATCTCTCTTAAATGAATAGTCAAATCAAGATCGCATTAATTTCTTATTGATATTCTTGAATTCCATAAAATGCCGCAAACTTCCTAATACTATCTCTATTAACAGGAGTAGTTTGTTCTAGCGATTCAGATCTACTCAATGGAATTGTTTCTCAACATATTCCATTGAGATCTATTGTAAGGTCATGTCGTGAACTACGCTATCTCAACTTTAATGAAGTTATAATCACCATAAATAAATAATTAGCAGGATAATCTACATGTTCATGCATGCTTCATGTCAACATGACTTTGCAAGCCCAAAATAACTACTCACTCATGATGAAACCACAACAAACAAGAGCAACATGCAGGGATATCAGCAAATTGAAGATGGAAGAAGAGATAGAACAAAACCCCTTTTTAAATTACAATAGTAGAAGTCTAGAAAAAACATGAACAACAAATTCCCATCTTCTCTCTCTAGTTCTTTGGAAAAATCACAAAATACAACAGTTTAATTAAAATTTCAGTTTATTGATGTCTTTCCCATCAAGAAGTCCTCTTCTATTAAGTTTAGTCATACCATTTTCACTCATATGCCTCAGGCGCACATGCTAGAGTCTAGTAACATCATCATTTGACAAGGAAGAAGAAGTGGCAGCTGCATCACCTATAACTATAGAACCCTGCAAAACATATAAATTGGCATTCTTTTTTTGCCCCTTCATCACCACAAGGGAACCCTTGTTGATCTTCAGAACTCCACCTTCACCAGTGTACTTGTACCTTTTTGAATCAAGAGTACTCAAAGAAATCAAATTTCTCTTCAGATTAGGCACATGTCTCACATCACCAAGTATCTTGACAATACCATCAAACATTTTAATTTTAATTGTACCAATATCTACAACCTTACGAGAAGCATTATTTCCCGTCAAAATGGCACCTTCAAAAACTTTTTCATATGTTGAAAATCAGTACCATTGGGACGCATATGAAAAGTACAACCAAAATCAAGAATCCACTCCTCATTTGTTTAAGGATCATCATTAAAAGCAATAAGAAGTTCTCCACCATTGTGGTCTTCAGCTACACCAGCTTCACCAATTTTTCTAGTTATTTTACATTTTGATCTCTAGTAGCTATCTTGTTTTTATTCTACAATTTATAATACTCTGACTTGATGTGCCCTTTCTTCTTGCAATACCTGCAAATTTTATCTTTATTTACAAACTTCGATCTACCTCTTGAATTTCCACTAGAATTATGTTCTTGACTCCTACTATGAATAACTAGGCTCTCAACCTAAGGTTCAGATCTAATCAAAAGATGCTTCATTTTCTCAAAAGAGCCTAAAGCTTCATAAACCTCATGAATGGAAAGAGAATCATGACTATATAAAATAGTGTCTATAAAGGTCGAATAAGAGGAAGGTAAAGAACACAATAGAATCAAACCTAAATCCTCTTCACCATACTTAACCTCCAAAGTTTCTAGATCATAAACAATTTCTTCAAAAGTGGTTAAATGATCTTCTAGAGACCCACTGTAAGCCCCGGAAAATTTCAGTAAATAATTCCAAAATAAACATTGAAAATAAACTCTAAAAAATGACTCCAAATTAAAACCGAACTTCGACTAGTCCTAAATCATGAACGAATCCAAAAATTTCTTAATCTTGAGAAAATGAAAATCCTTAAAAATAAAATAAGAACTCAACAGTCTTCAAATTCAAAACCACTACGTACGACAAATTCTATACTTAACTTTAACTAGTAAAATCAGGTAATATAGAATCTAAAAACAAATTATTAAAAAGTAAATAATGATAAACCTTCGGAAATAAAACCCGATTCAAGAATTTAAAATAAATTTCCCAAACTAAATGTGATGTATAAACATAAACCCCCATTTTCTAAATTGGCAAAGATCTAAATCGAAAAATCACTCGGGAACCCTAAGTGAAATACAATAATTAAATCCGACAATCTCGTGCTCTTAAACCTAGAGGCTGAGGTATAGTTTAAGTGCGTAGAGTAGCTCGTAGTAATATAAGGTCGCTTAAAAATATCATATTGGTAAATTTTTGACCTATTTTGAACCCGTTTGGATACAAACTTCGAAAAGCATGTCCTGGGGCTTGAGATATAAAAAATATACCATTAATACAGTTAGACTCGTATTTTCATAAGGATTTCAAAAATATCAGTTTTATAATTTTTCGATAACTAGAAATATCTTATTTTGCGATTATATTCGTATTTCTTTATTACCGATAATTAACTAGTCTTTTGTACTATTCACTACTATTCATTGCACAATTTTATTATTCTCTTAAACCATAATATTTTTAGATAAATATTTTATATATCATAGGAAATTCTGTTTTTCCAAAATTTAGTTCGTTTCGGATTTTTACAGGATCAGTTTTTGTTTAAGATCCGATACTAAAAATAAAATAAATTAATTCAATAACTGAAAAATATTTGAAAAATATTTTTATTTTCATAAAATAATTTTTTAGAATTTTTCGGGTTATAAAAATATCATTATAGCTCATATTGGCGTATTTTGATCATACCGGTAACTTATTTGATAATTCACTAAAATAAATAAATTAATTATCTTATTTTAATTATGAAAAATCTCTACAAATATTTGGAATTAATTTTCTTTTTTCTGTTTATTTTATTTTATTAAGAAAGTACTCTTACAACCATACCTTTAAGTACACATTTCACACATCACTTCTTTTTCACTTCAATCTTTTTACACTTCATATATTACTTCATGGTAGATTTTTTTTACCTCTTTGGCTGCCTTTGTCCTTTGAAACCCTTCAAAATTAATTAAAATAACCCTCTTTCAATCCTTCTTCAAGAAGCTACCCATACCATTAATTACACATTACAATTTCAAGTTAAAAAAACCAACTAAATTCCTCTCTCTCTCCTCTTCAAATTCACGCCAACGATGGTACTATTATTAGCTGCCATTTATTTTTCTTTTTACTTCATTACAGTGTCTTAAAACTCTTTCTATCTTTCTCTCTCATTCTCACATCAAACCTTTACCATTCCTTACACTTTTCCTCTCTATTTTCCTTTCTTTCTCTCTTCTTTTGTTTTTGTTCTTGTTCTTGCAAGAACACTTGCTGCCCCTATTCCTTATTTAAGCTCCCACACATATTTCTTCAAGATCCTTTGATAAAACTCTTGTCCAAAGCTTCCATAAATGGTATAGGTAAAGTATAGTGAGAGTTTCATGCATCAAATGACCTTCCATAAGCTTTAAAGCTAAGGATGATGATGCCAAAATGAAACACTCCTCTTATCCATGATTATTCTCTTGTATTATTATTATTTTCTTGCTAAAAGTAGTTATATTTTGTATATCTAACTTTTTTTGTAACTTTGCTTATGTTTATGTTTAGATCTATGAGTTTATAGTTTACTACATAGATTTCTTTTATATTTATGTTCATAGAAAGTATAGATCTTGGCTTTGAACTCAAACAAAAATGGTGAAATTCATATCTAGGCAAGACCCACATTTAAATACCACTTTCCAAGTGTCAAAATGGAAGTTTTACTTGAAATAATGAAGGCTTAATGGGTATATATCATCAAGACTTCATTTTATATGGTTCAAAGGTAATTTCCAAAGATTATTTTTCAAAACAAAAATCCTATTTTCGGATTTAGCCCAAGGCATAGTTTAAAAACATGTTTTCCAACTTAAAAATGAAGTTTTTATTCAATATATTGAAGACTCTTAAGATAGGATATGTAAAGGATGATTTTTCATAAGTTTAGATGGATTTTATCAAAAGATATGTTCATAAACAAATTTTGTAAATTCGGATTTCAACCAAGACCAATCTTTAAAACCCCTTTTTCAACACCAAAATGAAGGATTTGTTTAAAAAATGAAAGGCTTATGGAATATGTATCAATAGGAGATGTTTTTTATAAGTAAATGGTAGATCTACTAATAGAGATTCTCAAAATAGAAAGAGATTACAAAATATAAAATTTGAGTTTTATTTTAACTTTATGAAACTCGGATGGTTTCAAGACCATGCCTTAAAAACCCTTTTATCAACTCCAAAACTTATATTTTATATGAAAAATGAAGAGTATAGGTCATAGATATCATCAAGCAATGATTTTTATAAGTTAAGATGGGATTCGCTAAGAAAAATATGTAGAACAAGGAGTAGAA
Organism: Combretum micranthum; assembly: GCA_024138025.1. Lineage (NCBI taxonomy): Eukaryota > Viridiplantae > Streptophyta > Magnoliopsida > Myrtales > Combretaceae > Combretum > Combretum micranthum. Next base: position 1,949,002 of record JAMXBD010000059.1, on the reverse strand, counting down.
ATAAAGTTGGAAAATTTGAGTTGATTGTCATTTAAAGAAATTCGTAATAATGGAGTAATGGCATGAAAACACTTACTTTTCAAACTCAGAATAGAAGCTTATTAAAAAAATGAAGTCCATAGTGGCTAGGTATTGTTGAGCCTAAATTTTCTAAGTATCAAATGAGTTTACTTAAAGGAATCACAACAAAAACAATTTTTACAAATTCGGATTTTGGGATGAACCATATTTAAAAACATGTTTACAAAGTGTAAAATGAGAATTTTTATTGAAAAAAAAGGCCGTAAGGAATATAAATAATGAAAGCTTAATTTTAACTAGAATAAATACATTTTATCAAGGAATTTTTCTAAAAACAAGTGGGGGTTGTCAAGAATACAAGACTAACCTTTCTAAGTTGATTTTTCATAAAGTCTTATAAGGAAAAAGTTTTCTAAAAATTTCTTTTATTAAATATCATCAAGAACATGTATATATATCTCATGACATATCATTTATGATAGTAACTTTTTCATATTGCATGTATACTTGCTTTAGATAATGGAAACTTCATGAACTTTCACAAAATCAATTTTCTAAAATTGTTTTCGCTACCAACAAGAACTGATCAGATATTTTCGAAGCTTAAAAGTTTTCAAAACTTAAATATGATATTAGAATTAGATAGATCTTTCACAGTAGATAGAAATCGATATATAATTTGCTAAATTCCGAGTTAAAATGCCAAGTTATGGTCGTTTTAAGTTGAAATTTCCGCATATGACGAGAATTACGAATTGTCTAGTTTTGTTAAATAGTTTGGATTGGTTAAGTGATGAAAAACTTATTAGGTTATTGCTTCCATTTTAGGTGACCCTGAAATCGATAATTCCCTACCACCGGATACTTTTACTAAGAGACCGGTGATCCAATGGTAGAGTGAGTTTTCCTCTTATTTTGTTACCTTGCTTATGATTGTAGCTAGTTGCATTAGAATTATAACAACAAGATAAAAGCCAATATGAATGGGGATGGGATAGATGATGAGACTTTGATGTATATATGCCAAAGAATACTAAAGCATATCAAAACCATGATTCGATTGGATAATTGCACTGTTCATATTATTTTTGTTGATGTGTATGATATTGGTTGGTCATTCTAAAGAATGTATGAATAATTTGACCTAAGCAAAAATAAATTGATCATGCATCATATCGAACAAGTTGCATTTGGTAGCGTGCTACTCCTATGCAGGTTGATCGGTATAGTCCGAGGACTCGTTTGGATAATGGGACCCAGTATCAGAGCTCATTCATAGAGAACTAAGGCGCATCGGGGATGCATTCCATGTGAGAGCCTAGCCGAGTTGAGTGCTATGAGCCTGGGGGGCTTCGAGGACTAGCAGCGGTCGTGTAGACTTTCAATACCATCCCTAACCCTTGATACAGAGGGCATAAATCCGTTCTGTGTATGGGTTCCGGATACCCATACATAATTGTCTGCTCATGTGTTTGTTCATGCATAGCATATGGATGATTTATAACTTGCTTATTATGGTGCGAAATTAAGGGAACTATCACTAAGCTAGTATAGCTTATACCCTAATAGATGTTTGATTAAACAGGTTAACTCAAGAACGCTACGTGGGGACTGAGATGGTTGGAGCCGAGTATGACTTCGGGATTCTGGCAAGAAGTAAGAATACTTGAAGATAGTAGCTAGGTTTTGTGAATTGCTTTGTAATAGTTTTATGTAGTGAAATCTTTTGATGAATTTTAATTGAAGTATAGTGAATTGTATTTCCTTTACATTGTTACTCAAGTTGTATCAATATAAAATGTATCACTTCGATGTGTCTCCTCCATGTGTTAGACGCCTTGTATATAGTATGGAAGCCGTCACATGACTGAGGCGATCATTCCTAGGTTTTAATATTGTGTACGACGGACTGCCACGTTTAGAGTACCCTTCGTGGCGTGACACCCATCTTCTATCAAACAGTGAGAATATAGTTGCTGCTTTAAATGTAGCTTGCTAATCAAGCTTTTTGTCATACACAACTGCTCTAATTTTAACCATAAGGCAATAGCTGTCTTCTCCTTCAACACATCTTGCAATATTTGATTTGACAAATATAGATGAATTTGAGAAAGGGTTTTTTGATCCTTACGTCGTTTTTCTTCTAGTGACCATGATGAAGATATCTTCTCAAACCATAACAGCGCATCATCTAAATCCATTTGTGTAAGAATTGTCACACCTCAACAAGGTACCCTAGTCATAATAATACATCATGTAACCAACTGAGGCCTCTAAGAGGTTACATAAGTATTTTACAGCTAGCTTAATCCATATGAAGTGAACATGTAAAACAGGATCAAAAGTTGATTAGAGTCAAAAAGATAATGTATATATGTAAGTCATATGCTAAGGTAACAAAATTATAAAGACTAGGTCGTTATTTAGATATTACATCCATGGTCTTCAAGGACGTCACCCAAATATTTTCATATAGAACTTACAAGAAAAAAAAGAAGAAGACATAACTTAAACTATTACAAAACACAAACTAGGTCTTTATTACATATCAAAGCCTTCCTTGCCAAAAATGAATACACAAGATCCTTTTCTACCCTAACCCCCACACCAGCCTTAGTTTCGGTCATCCTGCTTAAAAAATCCTGTAAAGCAACAATCTAAAGGAGCGCGAGCATTGAAAAGCTCAGTAAGTAATAAAAATCTAACACAGTTGATTGATCTCAAATCATGGTTAATTAGAAAGCATAATGCATCAGTCAAACATATGTAGCAAACATGGTTTGGATAACCAGAATCCAAACCTATAGGGATTTACGCCCTCCTAGGGGGTTGAATGATTAATTTAAGTAACTCATGCCCATGAAAATTCCAAAACTAAAGAAGGAGAATTATTTCAAATCATTTACTATTTATAAATAGTTATAACATATACTCTCCACTTTATTTAGAACTTGGAAATTCCACTAAGTATTAATACTCTATAGCCAACTCCAATACATGCGACCTCCTTCGAAGCCTGCTTAGTTCCTATGAAGCTAACAACCCTATGGTAACCTTAACCAGATTCAGTGGACTCAACAAGCATTACCACAGAATCGAAATAATAACACGTGACATGAAATACCATGCTAATGCAATTATGATGTTATGCAATGCATGCCGATTTGAGTTTAAGGTCCAGTATGCTTTAGTCCATGTTATAGGGTGAACATCTTAATTTTAAACACTCATCAATCCAAACTGCATAGCTATTGTCAACTAATAAAGTTATCACTTTGAATATATCACTTGAAATGAGTTACTTAAATTATTAGATCTTTAGAAACTCATCTAATGGAAATTTTGAAATTACTTAAACTAATAGACAACTTCAAAATGATTTGAATGAAATTTTTAGTTCTTTTTCTTACTTATTTAATTTCATACATATCAACACACTTAAATGTAACAATCAAAGCATTTAACAAAAAAAAATTATATACTAACACTTCTATGATTTTTAATTATATTTCTCAAACTCTAAACTTGGAAAAACTTGAAGGTTTACAAGAATCACTCACATCTTGACCTGCCATTATGAAAATCTGGTATTGTAATCCAACAGTGGAATATCGTATTTCATAGTTGTCATTATAGTGAGAAAACAAAACCTTCTGCTCTGATACCAACTTGTTATTAAAAAGATATATGAAAAATAATGGCAAAGAAATGTTAAGTACACACATAGATTTATGTGGAAAACTCTTAATAGGAAAAACTACAGGCAGAGAAGAGAGAATTCACTATATGTAGAAGGAGTACAGGGGTATGATTACAAGAGAATAACTTCTCACAACGCTAACAAAACACACACATATATAAATGTGTATAAGATGGTCGGCTCAAAGCTAGTGGCTTATGTGTAAAGTTCGGCTCAAAGCCAGTAGCCTTCAATTTTCAAAGCCAGTTTTCAAGGCTGGCTTTCAAAGCTGACGGCCTTTAATTCAAGGACTTAAGTCTAAAGCAATCAACTTTGGTCTGATTCGGGTCACAAACTCCAACAGCAGCCGCATTGATAAGCTACTTCATTGTATAATTTAGACCATTGTAGAAGGTCTAAACCTGGTGCCACTTTGAGAGCCTATGATGGGAACATTTCCTAAGTAAATACTTCCATCTCTCCCAAGTCTCATATAAGGTCTCTAAATCCATTTGCGCAAAAGAGGAGAAATCTGCTCTCAGCTTGGCTGTTCTTGATGGTGGGAAATATTTCCCCATGACAGCTCCACCATCTCTTGCCAAGTGTTAATGGAGTTCCTTTACATAGAGTTAAGCCACTGTTTGGCATTGGTCCTCAAAGAAAACAAAAATAACCTAAGGCACATGGCATCCTATGAAATGTGACTTATCTTGAATGTGTCACAAATTTCCAAAAATTGTTGCAAGTAGGTATTCGGATCTTCATCACTAAACCTATCATATTGGACATAGTGTCGGATCATCTGAATAATGCTCGACTTTATCTCAAAGGTGTTCGTTTGAACTTTAGGTCGAGCAATGCTGGTACTAGCCCCATCAGGTTGGGCCTAAAATAATCTAACATTATCCTTTAAGCCACAGGCATACTGACTTCTGGCTCATTCCTTAAGGGCACTTCATTCCCATTCTCCTTAGGTAATGGTAGGCTCACATTCAAAGGTGGGACTTGTTCCACTCCACCATTCATATCAAGTGCTATAGGGTCTCCAACGACATTTTCCATCCTTATAGACTTTAGTTTCTCTCTTCTGATATGGGGAGGTGATTTTCCAATAATTTCACTGATTTTTTAAAAATTATTTCTAAGTGTCCTTTTGGGTTTAGGATCGAAATTAGCAAGTTAGGATATGTTGCTTCGAGTCATAAAACTATAAATAAGCAAATAAGTTAATGTTAGCACAAGTTTTCAAGATAATAAAACAAACAAAAACAAAAGCTAGATGCACAAGAATTTTAATTTTCCTAACGATGTTGTTTGCCAGCAATGGTGCCAAAAACTTGATGGCCTCTTTTAAGGGTTGCCAAGTTTTAATAATTTATAAACCTATATTTTATCCTTCACTCGGTTCTACAGACAAGTGTACTTATCGTTTGTTAGCACGGATGAGTATAGGGTCATCTTTATTGGGAACGGGTACAAACACCAGTACAAATTAATCCTCCTATTATCCAGCTGCCCGAATAATTGATTGAATTAAGTATATTTAATCTAATTTTAATAGCTAAACTATAATAATATACAATTACACCAAATCAACATAACAATTAAGAAAGTAACAACAACGATATCATTTCACAATAGACTTACTCTATCATATCAACATGATTCATTAAACGTTTATCCTAATAATTATTTTCCATAGGAATTCTTCAATTATGAGTATTCTTCTCAAAACTACTCAATTCTAATCCTAATTGTATTCATTAAAATCTCTCCTAAATGAATAGTCAAATCAAGATCGCATTCATTTCTTATTGATATTCTTGAAATTCACAAAATATGTAGCAAACTTCCTAATAATATCTTTATCAACAAGAGTAGATTGTTTTAGCGATTCAGATTTACTCAATGAAATTGTTTCTCAACATATTCCATTGAGATCTATTGCAAGATCATGTTGTGCACTACACTATCTTTACTTTAATGAAGTTCTAATCACTAGAAATCAATAATTAGTAGGACAATCTACATGTTCATGCACGCTTCATGTCAACATGACTTTTCAAGCACTAAATTACTGCTCACTCATGAGGAAACCACAATAAACAAAAACAATATGCATAAATATCAACAAATTTAACATGGAAGAAGAGATGGAACAAAACCATTTTTTGAATTACAATAGTAGAATCCTGAAAACAACATGAACAACAAATTCCCATCTTCTCTCTCGAGTTCTTCAGGAAAATCACAAAATACAACACTTAAATACAGTAATTTTCACTCGCTCCCACGAAAGTCACAAAATATGAAATGATGTGCACATGGATTAATGCCTAGATGATGTTTGGAGGAAGGGGTATGGTGTATTTTATACCTACAATATTTCTTGAAGAGGCTCTGGTGAAATATATGACTTAAACTGAGATATATTATTTGAAAAAAAGAAACCGAAGAGTCGTCATCAAGCCTTTCCAATAATTATGCCTGCAACATCTGTTCCCGGTGGATTTTTTGCTTCATTAAACTCAAAGTCATGAACGTAACCAATGGATTAGTACCCTCTTATCATCTTTGAAACTATTCAACTCCAACAGTCATGACCGTGATTTGCCTCACTTTAGTTCTATTTGGCCTATTAGAACTGGAGTCATGGTCGTGAACTATCCTTTGATAGGTATTGTGCTCGTCAAGTTTTCTTCTCATTTCATTTTCACACTCATGATATGCAGAACCACAATTCTTTCATGTTGCAGCTTTCCATCAATCACGGCAGTGATCTACCCTAGGGTTGTAAACAAGTCAAGTCGAGTCGATATAGTACCAAGCTCGAACTTGACTCAAATAAAAAACTCGAAGCTTAAACTTGAACTCGAACTCGATCGAGCTTTGATTTTTAAGCTCAAACTCAACTCGATTTAATATTCGATAAGCTTGAACTCAACTCAATTAAGCTCCATTATTCTTTTAAATATTAATTTAGCTATAAAGAGTATTTAATACTCGATAAACTCGAACTCAACTCATCTCAATGTAATACTCGTTTAAGCTCACGAGCTTACTGAGCGAGTATTTTAAAGCTTGAACTCGAGCTTGACTCTAATATAAGCGAGTCGAACTCAAGTAGCTCGTGAGCTGCATCAACTCACTTATAGCCCTAATCAACTCTTTGGTAGATACTAGCCTCGAACTTTCTCCAATTTCTTCATGGATCACGAGTATGATTTCAAATCCATATACTCTTACTCCTCTTCTTTCAATTTATCATATCCATGATCTACTCCTTAACAGATGCTACAATTCGAGTTTTCCTTCCTTTATCAAGGATCACAATCATGATGTGCATTCTTCATCCTCTTTTTCGCTCCTTTGCTTCATTCTTGATAAAATTCATCTCTAATCTCGTTAAGTAACTTCAACAAATCCCAAAATCATCTGAAATGAAAATAGTGATTAAATATCAATTCTTCTATGAATTTTATCAACAAGCATCTAAAATTGACTTAAATTACTCTTGAGAATAAGGGTAATTCATGCCTATCAATATCCAGAGGGGATATTTAATTAATTATTACATCATCAAGTTAATAGTTTTATTAAAGTCAAAGCTTGGAATTTTGCGTAAAATTTATTTTAATATGTTTTCGGGTTGTAAATCTTATAGAGAAGCTTAGAATATTATTAGATATATTTAAGAATTAAAAAGGAAGCAAGATGAAGCTAATTTAACGAAGAATCTCATGATAACCAAGAGAATAATACATATACATATATATTTATGGAAAGAGATTTTCAAGAAATTGAAGGATTTCAAATAAGATGTTGTTCATATCTTGCTTTACATGTCAAGTATCAAGTTGGAATATTTTGCACGACTTGGAAGCTTCTTAGAAGAATCTCCAATAGCTAAATATCACTTTATATCGAAGTAATTTAAATATTTCTTGTTGGAGATTTTCGAAAATAGGGAAAGTAACGAGAATTGCATAATTTCCTACCTAAAATACTCAAGAATACTATTGAACTTTGCATTACAAATTGAAGGCACGACCCCAAGGTTCACAACATTAATTTTGGAGGTGAATACAACAAAAGAATATAAGAAAAAGTGTTAAAAATACCCTAAGTACTAATATGGAAATTTCTACCTCGTGATAAAGTAGGTAGAGCATCAAGAAGCACTTTGAGAATCTCCCAAGAAGAAGGTTTGTTTTTGTTTGTATTAAGTAGAGACGGAAATCATTGTCATATGTGCTCAACTCTTTGCTATTTTCACGTATACCTATAGTGGTTGTATAGAAGTAACAAAGGTTACCTGTAGGACTGTGTTTTCGCCTAAGTACAAGCTAAGTGACATAGTGTGGGTAGTTGCATAGTGGAGGACATAGGACTCTTTGTACTTCTTCTTATTGGATTAAGTGGAATAATTGGTAAAGACAATCAGGACCCCGACATTGAGCTGGAAAACTAGATTGACGCACAAGGTAGAATCATTATACATAACCAAGCACTCTCTTCTCTATATATCTCTTTATACTTTACTGCTTATGCAATTAACTTTGATGTTGAATTTGAAATAATCAACTTTAAGAATTTTGAATTACTAATGTTCGAAGAAAGAGATATTAAATATATAAATTTGACTATATCACAAGTTAAATAATCAAGAGGGTTTTTCCTAAAGAGTTTTCAGCAATCGTTTTAAACACTGTTTTAGAATAAGTCTAGAATTAGAATCTTGCAAAAAAAAAAATTCAAAGTAACCAATTCAATCCACCCCCTCTGGAGGTTACTTAGCTTTCGAGACTAACGACTTATACACTCCACAAACTCCATAGCTGTACACCTACTTCAAATAACCACCAATTAACATTCTCTATTGCTAACTTAATTGTTGGAGTGTTTGCACCCAATAGCCTCTCAGTGCCCACTGACCTATTTTTATTTTGTAGGTCCAATCATTAAAAGATTAAAGCTCAAACTATTTTCATCGGCAAAATTAAGGCAACAACAAAATCCATGTGGAATCTTCTTTTATAAAATTGGATTTTGAATTAAAAATTTGAAATTGATACAATGATGAGTTTACTCCTTATTCTAACAAATCGAAAAAATATACGGTTTTAGCCCTTTTAGGTTTAGTATACTAACATTATGAACCTTTAAACTAGCTCAAAACCTATTAATAACTAGCCATTTATTCTACCTATCCTTTTATAATGAATCACAAGCAACACTTCGTAGTTTTGATGATGATGAGTATGGTGACAACCATAACGATAAAGATTGAGATGAAAGAGATGGTTGTAGTTTCTATAATGACAACACAATTGATGATTTGCTTTAATTTTATATTTTTATTATAATGATTTAAATCTTGATTTTATCTCAATTCAAAGATTTTTAGAGAGAGAAACCGGTTTATTCACGAACTATTTTAGAGAAATAAAATGAATATGGGATCTATTCTTTTGCAAATTGATTTGCAAAAATTCTCTCCTCCTATGTTTCTTGAAGAATCTCACTTAAATAATTGGTTAGTTCCCAGCCTAACTAGGATTGAAAACAAAACCCTATATTTTCACTAACATTGTGTTAGGCAATCTTAAAGAAGGAAAAAATAGAGAGAAAACGATCGAACGAAAAAGAGTGGAAATGAAAAGAAAGAAAATGTTGTTCTTATTTCTTATTTAGATTTATAAGATGGAAATGGGATGGAACTTTTGTTTGTGATATTGTTTGGTTGGAATAATAAGGGAAATGAGAGGAAATGAGGTATACAATATACTAAGATATCCTTTCTTTATCCATTTTCTAATTTACTTTAAGGATATTTTCATCATTTTAATTGTTTTCTCCTACTTTCATCCTTTTTCCTCTAAAAAATGGACATAAAAGATTAAAACTTTGTCTTCCTTCCACTTCCATTCAAATCATCACATTTCCACTCCAATTAAAACAACCAAATAGGCACATTTCATTCAATTTCCTTTGCCTTTCGTTGGTTTCATCCAACTTCTTCCATTTCAAAACATAGCGCAAAAATCCATATTCAACTCCTTTTAATTATTGAAGGAATTTTATATGCATTTGTGAGATTTGTCAATATTTTTATATAAGATTCATGTAAAAACCAACATAAAATTATGAAGATTCAGTCTACTGATTTTCCTATTTTTCCTTTCCCTTTCCCAACTATGGAAATTCAAAACCTAATCCTAAAAATTTACTAATTTCAATTTTATTTTATATAATTGAAATCTCTAAAAACAAGTTACTAGTGTTGATCTCACGTTGTGAGAATAGGAGGAATCTACCATGTCAGCAACTGTCGTTAACATTGTAAGCTCGGGTATTATTTGTGAATTGTGACCACAAATAGTTTAGTCTAGTATTAAATCAATAGTTTCAAAGTATAAGTAGTTAATTGCTCTCTTTGTAGAAGTTCATGTACCATTTATAACATCAACCCTATTTAATATTTTAAAAAAATGTTAATGTCACTTTTGCTACTTAAATTTTACCAATTTGTGCAATTAACTACCTGGAGTTTAAAAGTATCGATTTACTGCTTAACTTTTCTCATTTTTGCAATTAACTACCTTAATTCTATAATTAGTAACCTGAACTTTAATTATTTTCCCAATTAACTGCCACATTTATGTACCAAAAATAAACCTAAGAAGTTTATAGATAGTATATTTATACTTTTAAACTTCAAGTAACTCATTGCATAATTTGATAAAGTTCAAGTACCATATATGACATTTAACCTATATTTGGTAAATGAATTTTATCGGTAGATGCTTATCTAGATGCATTTATGAAATATTATGGATTATGAATTATGACTTGCTATGTACTAATTGGTGAATGTATTTTGTTGGTGAATGATTAACTAGTGATTATATGATTTAATAGAGAACTATGAATTATGAATGTGATGGTTTTATTTAATATTTGTTTTGATACACAATTTGAACTCTATAAAGCAATCTTTTTCCTTTTCTTTCTTTTTTTTTCCTTGTCAAGAATAGTCTTTTTTTATTTACCCTTAAAAAGTTACAACAATTAAATTATACATATATACTTCCATAAACTTATTGTAATAGTAATTATCTTCATATAAATCTTCCGTTTTTTTTTTACTTTTAAATATGTGAGAATTCGTATACATATAAAAGATTAAAATAATTTTTTAATTAAAGTCTTAATTTAATCTATAACTTAAACCAAACCAAACTATTATTTAATTGTTTGAAAAAAATTTTAATTCAAACGTAATTTGGTTTAGGATCAATCCTGAAGAGTAGGTATTTATGTGTCCACATGTCATCCCAAAAAATGAAGATATATCAGTATGGCATTTTTAACCTCAATACATTTATGTATGTTCTGTTCATATTTTAATCTATTAGTTTATATTATGTGAAATAAAAATATTAATAATTCAATATCAGATCAGTGTCTTAGTTATAATTTATCGAATGAATCAGTACAAGTACTGGGGATCATAAAAATGATTTAGCGCAAGTACTAGTAAGAGTACTGAGGGCATCCTAGTCCCAGTCGATGTTGGAGTTAGCACATGAATCAGTATAAAAGCAACTCAAACTCAAAATCAAATGATGCTATTGCCCAAATTTCACAATCATAAAAATGGAATACATATCCATTTGGACAGGTAAATTTCACTAACAGTACCTGTATTTTTTATTATAATGGAAATGTACATAAAAAAAAAAAAAAAAATTTGTATCGGTAAAATACTTGAACTTTTTAAAATTTTACTAAATATACCTACGGACGGAAACTGTCCATTTTTCAATTAAGATGCTGACATGGACACCAAACTCAATTAAAATATTATTTTTTTAGTCTACATGGGCAATTTATTTTATTTTTTTAGTTTTTTTTTTTTACTTTCCCTTCTCTGTCTCTCCCCTTCCTCCCCCCCCTCCCCAAACCGCTCTTCTCTCTCCTCCTTCTCTTCCTTTTTCTCTGGAATGAAGGTGGGTTTAATGGAGCTTGAAAATTCCAGTTTGTGTATTGAGATTTTTAGATTTGGAAATGACAAACATATACATAATCTATCATGACGAGATGCCAAAAAATACTAGATCGAAAAAAAGAACATTATTAACAAAGCTTAAAATCTTCCTGGAATGCTAATCAAAGATGAAAGAGAGAGAGAGAGAGAGAGAGAGAGAGAGAGAGAGAGAGAATAGGAGAGAGAGAAAGAAGGGAAATTTTTTTATTCTTTAAAAGAACTTTCTTTTAAAATATGTTCTATGATTTTTTTTATTTGAAGACGAAGATGAGGAGAAGAAGGAAAAAAGAGAGTAAAAAAAAGAATTTTTTAAAATATGTTTTGGGATTTTTTTTTTTTTATTTAAAGGAGGATGAATAGAGAGAGAGAGAGAGAGAGAGAGAGAGAGAGAGAGAGAGAGAGAACGGAAAGTAAAAAAAAAAACTTTTAAAAAAATATGTTTTGCGATTTTGTTTTATTTTTTTGAAGAAGAAGAGAGAGAGTGAGGAAGAAAGAGAGAAAAGTAAAAAAAAAATTAAAAAAAAAAACAAAAAAAGCCACAATTGACAAAAAAATATTTTAATTAGGTTTACTCGCCACGCCAGTAAGGATGTCACGACCCTAATAGAGGCTTAGCAGAATCGTCATAAAATTATCATACTATGTATATACCCGTATTATGAGAACCATCTTGTAATTCAGAGATTACAAGATTCTACCTACTTAATTACTTTATAGGTTTCAATTATATACAAAAATATGTATGTAAAATATATTCGATCAAATATAGCTAATGAATCCAATTTTCCATGGTTCACTAGAATCGCAGAGAATCGGTATCCTTTATTAAATAATAAATTGGATTTATACTTACATGCTAAAAGCCCTGAAAAGATTATGCCATTTGTCTAATTTATTTTTTAAGTTCGTTTTATATGTAATATATTTTTCTATCTTCATGAAGACCAATGATGAAGCACTTTCCACATAATCCTAACCCAATCCCAACATGTACTATTCCCGCACAAAAACTGTAGGAGTGTGAACAAAACCATGGCTCAGTGAGTTCATTCCTCACTATTACTGATATGAATGCATTAAATTAACATTCATGCAAATCTATCTACACATGATATGAATGCACACATGATGAATACAAGCAACACATCTATGGTAGTCCAAAGCCATAGATAGTGTAGATTTGCGTTGTCTACACTTTTGTTGTCTAGGATAGATCTTGACTCAGGTAACATCCATCCTTACCCAACGTTTGGTGAATATGACAGGTAGATCCTGGCTCAGGAAACATCTACCTTCACTCAACGTGGGTGACTAAATATTTTAGCATCGCAAGTAAGCCTGAACTCAGGCAACATTTACCATTGCTTAATAATGGTGATTATGATAGGTAAACCTCGACTCAGGCAACATCTATCATCACCACATGACAAGTGGATCCTGACTCAAGCAACATCCACTGTCAAAATATTACTTGAAAATGTCCTAAGTTTATTTCATAAACTATTTTCGTGAAACTCGGCAATTTCAAAAGACTAAAAGAGTGACTTGAGATACTCCAAGTCATGTTTTTTTAGAGTTACATTTTGAAAATACTTTCAATTACAACTACAAGACATTTCCTTAAGGGGGATTCAATCACATGCGACCAGTATATCTAATTTATTTAGTTGAGTATTTAAAGTTACCCATTTATTCTGATGATCATGCAGATGATGGCACTTGCAACAACTAGTCATTCAATAAATAAGTAATACAACCAACATAACAATAAGCAATAGCAAGCACAAGTAGATAGCAGATCATTAGAAGTCCATCACAAGCGTTCACTTAATACGATCTTTCGAAATACCTTGGGTTTAAGACTAGGTTAGCACAATAGGCTCCACTTTTGTATAATTCCTATAAAGGTAGTGAAACAAATAGGTCATTGGTCATATTGTGGCTTACTATATTTTGGAATTAATATAATTGTTTATGGGGTTAAAATCATAATATATTATCTTATGTAATTTCTATACCTTATGAGAAACCTTTTCGAAATTTTTGAATTTAATAACTGCAATGATTTGACTCCAAATGATGGGCTAACTACTGCTTTTAGCCAATAGGCCTTAGAAACAAAATAATATCCTTAATAGTTTATAGTATAGCATACTATAATTGTATTATGTCTATATCAATTACAAATTAGTGTGGCTTTCATAAGAATCTTTATTACTAACTAAGCTATTTTTCTATAAGTTATATAAATATTATATCAATTATAAATTCAATAAATACCCTATGTGAATAATTTAAAGATAATTAACTTATCTTCTTTCAACTGATCGTCATTATTTTGATGGATACGTCCCAACTATTTAGGCATTTGTTATTTTATTCTAATCCATGTTATATTTTATTATTTTTAACCCATTAGATTGGCTTTATTTATCAATATGAATACTAAACTAATATTTATTTCCATAAATAAAATACTCATTCAGTTAAAGAATATTTCTGGCCAAAATATAGAAATATATTGCATATTAAAATTATTGTAATTCAATTTTCGTAACAAATTTAGCACATGTTTGCCGAGATTATATTGCTGGTTTATCCTATATTTAATCAGTTATAGCATATAATTAATAGTGATTATCAATATAAATATTACACATGTAAATCCAAAAATAGCACTTCATGTCTGTCTCTTTATATACACATCGTCACATAGTGTACTTATATCAAACCTATTAGTGATCTCTAATTCACAACTCAAATGTTCTAATTCTGGTGAGATGTTCTAATAATATTAATATCAAATATATATTTACTTTAAATCGCTCGATTGATCCCTATTATATGTTAAGTTTAATTATTATTTTATTTATGTTCCTAAGCCTACCTCTAATTCATTATCCTTTGTATCTTGCATTCTACTAATTATAGCATAATCATATAATTTTTTCATATATCAGCAATATAATATATTTCTATTATTTAGTTTTATTATCACTCCTAGGAATTCATTACCTATCCAAGTTTCAAAATTGTTAAGTATTTCTTAAATGACATGGTCGTTATATATAAATTTACTATTATAATATCTTTATGCTAATAGTGAGTTACAATTAAATGGATTATCATGTTTCCCCTTGGTAGACCTTAATGTTAGTTCCAAAGTATGGAATTTATTCACAACTATGAGGTGGACTTGAAACTTCTTGTAAGTGCTTATTATCCAATATGTGCTTGCTTTTAAAGCACTTCTTTTAGCCATTATTATATAATTTTATATTAAATTTCATTAATGATTATTCAATGTTTATTTATTATATTTGTTCATACTTTAACAACGATCTCTACTTATTGTTTTGTTTACAATCTATTTTTATTTCATTAATGTCCTTTATCTAGATTGATTGTCTTATTATCTTATTATAAGTTAGAGTAACTTTATAAAAGCAAAAGAAACAATTCATTGAAATTTATTATAAATTCTTATTAATTGATTTGATTGTTTTCAAATTAAAAATCAAATGATTTTTTTTCCTTTTCTTTTTCGTTTACTCTACACTGGTTTTTAATCTAACATCATATTTAATTATACCAATTTTCATAAAGTCGTATTGTAAACTTTAGTGTCTTATGAGTTGAGTGTAATTAATCAAAATACTAATATATTTTGCGCGACTCACATACCATTTCATGATATAATATGATATTTTCTTGGGTTTGTCTTTGTACTTTTCAAAAGATCAACCGATGATCTTTTCCATCTAAACTATTTTCATTCCAACATTATATATTGAATAACATGTTATACTCACATCCTTCAAACATGAAAAATAAGTGTCTATTCACTTTTTTAATGGTATTGCAGATCAGATAAGATCTTTTTCTTTTTCTTTTTTTTTTAATAGGTGTAAACACTGTACGACTAATTTATTATATATATATATATATTTTGTATACACACACATATATTTACTTTATTATTGTTATTTTTTTATAGCATACAAACAGACATATATATGTGTGTGTGAGTGCATTACTCAAGATACAATAAGGAACCATTATTACTTTTTTAGAATTAAATTAGCATGCCATACACAGTGGGTTGTCTTTCTCTACTTTACGGCATAAGGAGAGGTCTAATTGAGTTATTGCAATCGGCCTAAGTTTTACCTTGTAATTAACTAAAATCTATCTACTTTTCTTTCATAATTGTTATGTACACATAACAACATTGTCCTTATACCACGATGCCGTTGGACTTCTTCCTAAAGTTAAGAAATCGTCTTCCACGATTTGTAACCCATATTGATTCATAATTTAATTATACAGAATATAATTTGTGGTAGTTACATTTTCCTTTTCCTTCTTTCTTATTTATTTATTCATTAATTATAACAAAAATAGTTGGATATGAATTGTAATTGTCATTAAGTTGTTTTGTTACAGCCATAGAAGCGGGTAATAATACATACATACATACATACATACAGATAGATGTAGGAATTTAAGGCCCTATATTAAAGATGTTAATTTAATTAGTGTGTACAATGTACATGTATGTATGTATGTATGTATGCATATAAGTCATTAGCATATCCTGGAAGTGAAATAAGGTAGATTTGAGTTTTCTCCTTGCAAAACTCAATTGATATCATCCTGATAATTAGATTTTATCATTTGCTTTATTGTTTATTTTATCATGGAAAAGGAAATTGAAAGCTAGCTGGAGAAACTAACATCCACCGGAAAATTCTGTTTCTTTTGAAAAAAATAAAAAAAAAAATTATGAAGCCTTGGCATTGAGCTCGACAACAAGATCTTGGTGACTCAAATGGGTCATCTTCTTCATCAATTTTGTATATGAATCACCGCTGTTTCGGGTGTCATCGCTTTATGACAAATTTGTCGAAGTGTACACATGAAGGATAATAGGAAAATGCGAAAACACGACATATAGGAGAATGGTCCCACGTAAGATCCGCACATGGAATCACTTTCCTAAGTGGCATGTTCCAATGGAGGTGTTGGCAGCCATGGCCTACTATCTTTTTGTCCAATTTAACATTTCAAGAACTGGAATATATTGACAACGAAACTAAAATTAAACTAGTAATTTCAAACGAAAATGAAAAATTGCATGAAATTAACTGAAGACATACTCGTACCATAAAAAAAAAAAAAAAAGGGAGGTGGGGGGTGGTCGGAAACTTACATTTGGTAATCCAGAAGCGCAGGGTAATTCTAAATTAATTTTGTTTCCCCTTCTTTTTGTGTGTGCAGTGAAGCGAGATTCAGGTGTCAGAGAAGAAGAAGAAGAAGAAGAAGCAGTAAACAACGAAACTGAAACTGAAGAAGCAGTTGAAAATTTGAAGCTAGGCCCCTAAAGGCGTGACTTTTATAGTGGCCTACTTTTTACCAGATACCAGATTGGATCTGAGACGTTTAGCAATGAGTTCGGTCAGGCGGTTATACCGGAACTAATAGATAACAGAGCTAAGTGACAAAAGTTAAATGTAATGGCTCTTCTTTCAACATGTTTGTGACTGCAAAGAAATCCTAAAGAAGTAACAAGTTTAATCTTTACTCTTAGTTTACTTTATATGATTAATAGTGTTAGCGGTTTTTTCATTTTTTTTTTTCCTAAACTTAGCAATTAGAAATTTTTTTTTTTTTATCTTGTGATTTTCGTTTGGAGCTTTCAATATACGTTTTATAATTTTTAACTTATTTAGTTTTATATTCGAATGTCTTATTTAGTAATCATGTCATAAGATATATATATAATATATATTAGAATGATAACGATTATCAGTTTTTGAGTGAATTAGTGATAGATTATTGATTATTAAGATTGCAAAATATATATATATATATATATTAATTGATTCTAATCGTAAAAGAGTCCTGCTATCTATAAAAGTTGTTTATAAGAGAACCTAACCTAGTACATTTATTAGAAACTTCGTAAATAAAGTTACTAATATGGAAAAGCCCAAATAACGTTTATCTTTTCAAATGTTTTTGACGTTTATGAGAAGCAGAGGTCATATCCATTTGCTTTTATTATTATTTTCCAAGGAATTGTGTTTACATTCTCTAGTGCATTAGACGGTCAAGGCGCTAAGAGATAATTTTAGTTGTATTTGTTTTCCGACCGGGGATGGTTTTAAGGGGCATTAAATTATGGTTTATTCACATTTTTTTCTTATTAATATTATTATCTTATATATATAAAGGTAATGATACTCATTATGATATATTGGCGCAACGAGATGAGGCAATCTTAATAAATTTAGAATTTAAAGCCAATCCTATTATTACTAGTATACTTGTTTTTTTTTTTTTTATTTATCTTCCCAATATATATATATATAGATATATATATTATGGTTTTATCTTTTATCGGTCCTCTCTTCTATCTATTTTTAGTTTTTAGTTTGCTTTTCTTACCTATATATATATATATATATATCCTAAACCTATATATTAATTGTATGGTTCTAATTATGCCCGTTATAGTTTATATTCAAATTCTTATCTTCCCTTAAATATGTTAACATACTAAGGTATTGACGTTCTTTATAAAATATACCACTTTACACATAATGATATACTATTATTTTGACATAGGTTAGTTTGGTCTTTGATAATTTTAGAGTCTATATTTATCTTTAAAAACTTAAAGTGGTGCCTAACTTTCTAAAAGTGTTTTTTTTTTCCTAATGGCACTATTTAATTATGATTGATTATATATTCATAAAGTATATCTAATATCAAAATTATATTTCTTATTTTCATTAATTATGTATGTTAGGACTAGGCCAAAAAAAAAACACGTATGTTAGGAATACCAAAATCAAATTCGCAAAAAGAAAAAAAAAATTATGAGTGATTTTTCAAACATTTTCTAAATTTTTCTCATAATCTTATCATTCACTTTTGCTATTTTTGATACTTTCAATTATGTAGAAATATGGGGGATTACAGAGGAGACGGACAATGAACAGTT
Source organism: Combretum micranthum (assembly GCA_024138025.1). Taxonomy (NCBI): domain Eukaryota; kingdom Viridiplantae; phylum Streptophyta; class Magnoliopsida; order Myrtales; family Combretaceae; genus Combretum; species Combretum micranthum. Next base: position 1,930,243 of record JAMXBD010000059.1, on the reverse strand, counting down.
TCCGACTGGCTATACTTTAAGTGAAACTTTAAAAAAAATTAGTTACTTTTAGAGAAATTTTAAAAAAGTTCAAGTATTTTCCCCGTATGAAATTTTCTTTAAGTATATTTTTATTATAATTGAAAAAATTTAAGTATCGTAAATAAAACTTACCCTCATTTAGACTCAAAATAGTAGGAGAACATCCTCATCCTACAAGTGTACTAGGAATGATTTTTATTTTATCTTTTATTTTTTATTTTTATTTTTTGCATTCACATGCAACAATATGTGATATATATTATATTATAAGTATAGGTGGGCATGAATCGTTTTGGTTCAGTTTTAATAAAAACCAAACCAAATCATAATTTATGGTTTTTTTTTTTTCCCATCTCAGACCAAATAATTTAGTAACAATTTGGTTCAAATTAGAAATTGTACAAACCATTAAATAACAGTTTGATTTGATTCGGATTATGGATTAAATCAAAATTTGATTAAAATATTTCTTTGTTCTAATTTTTTTTACACTTGTGTGGATATTCAAATATTTAAATTACTTTACAAAGTTTATATAAAAAGTTACAACAAAATACTTTATAAATCAATCATACTCATAATCCATAGTCCTCCATTAAATCATTAAGTCATAATTAGTTATTAATCCACTAACAAAATACATTTACTAACTAATACTCAGTAAACCATAATCTATAATTTTCCACAAAACCATGAAGTCAATCATCTATCGACAAATTTGACCAAAATAAGAAGTCATTTACCAACAAAAACCATCTATTAATAAAAGTAATCCACTAAGAAATCACACTAAACAATTGATATATAATAAAAGTCATAACTATGTAAACAAGTTCCATACTCCACAAAGTTAAAACTAATAGGAAAAAAACACTATAACATCACCAATAAAAGAATATATAACATGAGTAAAAAAAACAATTTTAAAAGAAACAAGTTAATAATAGTCAATATTTATCAAATAATATCATAATGAAACCATAAGAACATATATGACATTTAATTAATCATTACAAAAAAAAAAATTATAGTTACAAATACGATATTATTATGTTTTTTTAAAACTGTTTGGTTTTTTATGGATTAGATTAGCTATGTCTGTCCCTCCAAATCAATCATAAATTCATGGATTGGTTTGGATTTACAATTTTTCAAAACAAATTGTTTAAAAAAAAAATCATATTTTTTTAATTGGTTTGGTTACGGATTGAATAAATTTGGTTGGTTCCCCCCCAACACCCCCCCCCCCCCCCCCAAAATAATTAACATGAAAGAAAAATTTGCCGCACCTAATCAACAGTTTTTCCTCTAACTCCCTCGTCTAGTAAAAAGTAAACCCACTTTCCTTTTCCATTCTCTGAGCAGGTACAAAGTAAACTACAAAACCAGATATTCTGGTTTATCAGATTTGAATGAAGGCATGCGGCATTGTATTCTGTATGTGCCGTGCCGTGTGATGCAATTGGCGGAACTTCATGAGTAAAATTTGTCCATTCAATCAGTATACATATATGTGTGTATCTATATATATATATATATAGGGATGCAGCAAAATCATACTGCCAGAGCGTAGCAGCAATAAAAAAGGGGGGGAAAAGAGCATTTCCGTCGTTGATTTAAGGCCATAGGAACATAAAAACCTACAACTATCTCTTCATGAAATAACTTGCTCTCATCTTGTTCCTTGAGTCCTTCCCTTGATGTAAGACCGACGCTGGGGAAGAACGCCCATATTGATCAACCAGCAGAAAAACACAAAAAGAAGAAACGGTGAACCATAAAACATATGGACAAGAAGGCACAGGAAGAGTTCTTCAAGTAAAGTGTGTTTCTAATTTCGTTTTCAGTCCACGAAGCAACATAAGGAACGTCGTCTATTGTGTTGGAAATTTTAACAGGCACTATGACAATAAATCAGCATAAATTTTTTGCCTCCTTTCCTGTGGCCTTTCCAGTTGCCTAAGAGATTGACTAGATCAAAGTCAAACCTTCCTGCTTACCCCCAGATGCAAAAAACTAACCATACCTACCTACCGATACAACAATCTAACTCAGCGCTCTGCTACACATAATTTATCCAAAACATATGAACTCCCAAAACCATAAGAGGATAAAATCACTTGGCGGACTTAACATTTGCACGGTACAAACTGGAGTCGATTTCTTAATTTTTGAAAGGCTAGGGCTAGGCTATACCCCGACTTGGGTACCCCAAGCGGATGAAGTCTTCTTTCCTCGAAGTATGTATAAACAGTCTTTAAGAGCGCAACTATTGTCCTATAAATTCAAACCAATTTCCCTTAACATGAAACTGTACAGACGGGATATCACCTTATTCCGGTTTTAAGTTTAGCTATTCCAAACAATTTAAAAAAAAAAAAAAAAAAAACAGAGCATCATAAAGATTTTGAAGTTAGTCTTCAGGTAGGAATTCAGATAACATCAACTAGATAAAGCATCATAGTAATGATGTGAAACTCCTGGAGTATCTATAGAATAAAATTGAAGGAGAATTAGCACAGATGTGCTAGAAAAGCTTTACCACATCGACAATTTTAAATTGGAATCACTTTTTACAGCCTAAGGCAGCTCTCTAGTTGATGCAAAGGCAAGCTGCAAAAAGGATATATAAATACGGCAGTAAAAAAAGCTACCGATGGATTGAAAAAAAACTGATAACTTTTTAACATGTAGGACCAAGAAAAAGGCATTCCATACATTTGCAGAAAGGTCATAATAGATCAGGATCATAGCAGCAAAGCCAAAAAGAGTCAGGTAAAGAAAGGATTGTATTGCTGTGCGTAATAATTGAGTGTATGTATTATTAAACCCTACAACTCAAAATACATGAGCTTATTTCAAACAGAATGCTTGCTAAGAGAATACATGAGCTTATTTCAAACAGAATGCTTGCTAAGAGGGACAGCTATAATATGGTAGCGATTACTATCTGTCTTTAACCATCCTCTGTAGTTTGCATCATTCCTTACTATTGATTAACACGAAATTCCTATTTCTTGATCTTTCGCTGCTTCTTTGGACCCGGAACCTCCAGTCTTCCAACCGAACATCCACATCTTGCACGGAAAACCAGAACGGCCCTTCCATTGGGTGGAGCCATTTTCCTTAACTCTGCTTCCAGTTCTCGGTGATGGTCTCGAGGCAACTCAAATAAACCAACCTTCAGACCTTCCTTAACCAAGGAAGCTGAGGAATTATTCACACATTCTTCAGTTTCGAGCTGAATATCGAATTCAGCTGCTTTTCTAAGGCCTTTACACTTTGGATTCCCACATTTCCTACTCATACAAATCACAACCCACCACGTTGCAAACGCGGCACAGAGCAAACCAAATATGAAAGATCCGTATATCAAGGGCTCTTCATAAAACTCCTCTTTCATTATATAACAAATCGCACTAGTGATTTTGATCAACCAAATGCATACACTCTTAATATAAGGAAATAACAAGAACCCAGAAGCACCAACCACAGCAATTAAAATTACAAGATCAATAGCAGCTGTTTTAGATCCATCACAGAATATAAAATTAGGGCAGCCACTACACACCTTCTTGCTGTTCTTGTTGTTGATCTGTCTGGACTTACTTGCATACAATTCCGAATTCAAAGAGCTAGCCATGTGTGCCAATTGGTCAACCGAGCTGCAGACCGAATACGAGCTTGAAAAACAGACCATTTCAATCAAAAGCCAAGATTGAAAATTGAGGGGCAAAAAGAAAAAACAAAGGACTCAATCCTGATACAACTCCACTGAATGCAGATCAAAAACCACCAATTAATATTCAGAAAACAGACCTTTTCATCCACAACCGAGAATCGAAAACATTAAAAACTAAAAACTTGATCAAAGCCCACCAAATTTAAATAAAAACGCACCAATAAAAACCTAAAGAAAGACCATTTTGATCACGATCCAGGATTGAAAACTTTTTAAAAAGCTCAGTCCCTCCCATCGAATTTAAATAAAAACCGAACAGTGAAGACTCAAACTTGCATCGACCGACATAGGCGGATATTCAAAAGGTTCGGTCTTTCCAACTTTTCCGGAGAGAACACGCGAGAAAACCAAGACCCAGTTCTTGGAATATGATAATTTAGCTGAAAGCAGCGATCTTGTTTTCTTAGCTTTGTCTGATTAATATAGATAAATTGGAGTAAGGGAATTGGAGGAAAAAAAAAGGCCGGCTTCAAAATTTGAATGGTTCCAATTAGTTTTGGAAAAGAAAAAAAGAAGGGAAGAAGAAGACAAAAGGGTTTTTAATGTATTTGTGAATGTTATGCTTGGGAGTTCTGAAAATTGAGGTAAAATGTGTGGTAAGGCCCTGGTCTTCGATGGGGGCATATATAGATATCATACGGTGAAAGGCCAATGTAGGTTTCGAATTTCTTTGATCACATTCTTGAAAGAGACCCCGACTAAACAATTCCACCTAGAAATAGGGAGTAGTGTTACGATTAAATCGTCTTTCAACTTTCAACTTGATATTAATATATTCCAAACTTATTAAAATATACTTTAATATTATTAAATCTTGATTTCAATGGTTTTTTTAGGTCTAAAAAAATTAGAAATGTCAAAATACACTTATATAAGTTTAGAATATATCTTCATCAAAGTAAAAAAATTAAATTATATATTTCTTTTTTTTTTTTTAGTAGAGTTTTAACAAAGATTATAGATAATAAAATATGCTAAAGACACATAAAGTTATGCGCGCACCTAAAAACAAGTAAACTAAAATCTATACTGCTTGTGCAACTTCTGCTACATGGACAGGTTGGTTAAATTTCTCATTAACTAGTAAGTTATAGTTATGAATTGCTTTCTCATTTTATTGTAAAGCTTTAGTTTACTCATTTTTATTTTATCGTTGGAAAACTGAGCTTTAAAGATAAAATTTTTATTTTTAAACAGTAATTTTTGTCTCAAAAAACATTATTGCTGATTCTACTCTTAAAAATATAACTCATATTACTAGTTTTCTATTATAAAATTTATATTTTTAAATGTCAATTTTCTTATAAAATTTCTAAAGCCATGTCCCTGCATAAATTTTTACACTATTGTGATTAAATAAACAAATTAACTAGTCCTGACTCTAATAGCCACCAAAGAACTTAATGCATTGGATTTAATTAAATAAACTTAATAAATATTAATAAGAGTCTCTCGCTGATCACATTATTAGAATTCATCAAAACAAAAAAAAAACATTTAGCAACTGATTATATATAAACACATTTAAAACTAAAACTTTTCAATCAAATTGTTAAGTTCTCTTTAAATAGGATTTGATAATAATAAAAGTGTAAAAAAACTACTAATGAGTTTATCAAGTATGCAGATTTTAATGAAAAAGATAAAAAATGAATAGTTTTAAGATTGTTCAGAATGTTCAGTGATAAGTACATTGAAGTAAAGAGACAATCCCGAAGTTATTCCAAAAGGTATATATCAAAAAAGATAAAGAACAGAAGTTTTAACAGATATTCAAAAGGTTGTCCATAAGATATCCAGAAGGATGTCCAGAATATATCTAAAAGGTTTTTCTACAAGTTTGGATAGCAAGACAATTTACATACACTTTCATTATAAATCAGCTTAGTTTTGATCAAATCTTTTCCAGATTAACTCAAATAATATCTTGAAGGCTTAGCTTCAAGAAAATGAGTATATTTGGATAATATACCCATACGTTCCACTAAAGTTGGCTAATATCCAAGGGGATTTTAAGTTTATCGAAAGAAGTTGTTTTTAGAAAATGTAGAGGTCACGGCTGCAACGTTTTTATTTTTAAGGGATACTAAGTATATTGCTAAAGATGAATTTATACCAGATTTAGAATAGATTTGGACAAGTTCTCTAAGTTAAATAAAGAATTATATTGAAGATAAGCATCAAGCATCAGCTCATAATGTTCAAATTTTGAATATAACCAACTTCAAAATATGCAGATCAAGATACCATCCGAGATATCAGCAAAGAAGTTTATCCAACAACCTGCAACAAATATTTTGAACGTTAAAGACCAAGAGCTTACATATCAGAAGGTTTCCTTTCAACAAAAGGAGAGAGAGAGAGAGAGAGAGAAAGAATACGCTGCAACAAAACAAAAAAATTAGACACTGCTCTTTCTTGCAAACATTGAACCAATATTGTGTAATTATCTCTTTGATGCAACTTTATTAATTTTGGTTTTTTAATTTGTTTAGTGAAGGAACCATAGTGTGTCTTTCATTTGATTTATATTACAAGTAGAAGCACTATAGTCAGTGTTAGCTAAAGTGAAGCTGGGGAGGCTGAGTAGAGTGGAATTGTGAACTACTTGTAAACAGGTTTTGATTGGATTAGTGAAACATACTCATATGGGTTATGGGATCCCCGACTTGGAGCTGAAAGAGTGAATTGACACATAAGGCAGAACTACTATATATTGCTTACTTAGCTTTTCTTCCTTACTCTTTTAATTTCATGCAAGTTTTAGTTTATTTGTTTGCATAACTTGTTCTCATACTTTGAACGAAGACGATATTTATTTTAAGAGGCTAAAATTTAAATTTTCAATTATAATCAATTTAACCGCTCTTCTTGATTATAAAAGTGAGACCAATACAAATAAATTACTTTACCATAAGATAGATGGAGTAAGAGAGAAGGTCTTTCCTCAACATTGGGCATTTGCATTTGCACCTAATAAACAAGCCAAGAGGTTGAGGTTGCAATTCGGAACAAAATATTTAGTCCCTGAATAATTATAATATAATAAAGTGACTCTGATCCTAATACTCTACTTGTTTCATTTTTTTTTATCATTTTTAAACAAATATTTGTTTATAGTATCCAAAAATAAAATAAATAATAAATAATTATCAAGAAATAAATATATATGAAAAATATATATTTTTATCCATAAACATGCCAAATAGATTAGATGTAGATAAGATATAGATAAGATACAAATAAAATACAAATATAAATTAAATATTAGTAAACTCACATTTTATACAATTTCTATCTCTCATTTGGTATTTAATATGTGCTAATTTTTATTAAAATTATAAGAATTGGTACTGTGATGTGTTAAATTATGTTAATTCAGGTCATTAAGGACTTAAGATAATAAAGCATGAAAGTAAATGAGGTTTTGACCAAGGATTCATCTTAAACAAAGCAAACAGAGCTAAAAGGAAAGCAATACTGGCTATTCAAAGGAGTAACACTTCTAGCATTGCAACGAGGAATTAGCAAAGATGCAAAGTTTTAATGAACCTTTACAAATCAACATTCAATGCCGCCGACATTGATGGCGATGTTGATCATCACAGAATCAAAATTCTTTACACTACCATAAACACTGCCAGTGTAGGAAGAATTCCAGACGGTTTCTGCAATGTGTTTGAAATGATCTAAATTTAATTTCTATTTAACTTCCATGTACATGTTTTATTTATCTTAATTATTGAACTAAATGAGCTTGTTGATTTATGAGAGTTATGTTTGGTAATATTAATATTTAAGTAGATGAGTTGGTAATAGTTTAAATGTGTTTAAGTTAGCATAATTTGAACATTTCATATGTGTTATTTTGCATATGTAATGAAATTAATGTCATTGTTTTATATATATATATATATATATATTAATGTGTGTATAGTATAATTAATATTTGTGTCATTTATACATTAATATGTTTATGTTATGTTTAAATTTATAAAATCAACTTTTGATTTGTTTAAGGAATAGTTGACAGAAAATTTACTTAATTAAGCCCAATTTTCATGCCTAAATTACACTCAAATGAGCCCCAAATTAACCCAAAGTTTATTATGCCTTAAAAGTCAAACTTACGATAATAATAAGTCCAAAATTTGCTTAATTAAGCCCTCTTTTGGCAGCCCTCTAATTCAATACGAATTTCCATTTTCTTTCTTTCCTTTTCTCTTTTTCTTTCACTTCAAGTTCCAAGCCCTAAACCAAAGAATAACACCAAGTTTTTTGAATCAAAACTCTCTCCAAGATAAGGCTTACTTATGTAAGTTAATATAAGTATAGCTTTTGTTTTATTTTCCTTTCTTATAGTATCTATGTAAGATCTTGGATAAAATGAGTTTAATGTCATATAAGTTGTTTTGTTCATGCATTGAAATAGGTTGGATTGTGTTTTGTTATTGTGTGAATTTGTTTATGTGTTGTGGTGGTTATACGAAGTGTTGGGAATGAATAATGTTAATTGAGTAGTTGAAGTTGAGGATAAGAGGAATGGGATTTGAAGTGATTTAATGTTCTAAGTTGCTAGGATTGATTAGTGTAGATAAGAGATAGTATATGAAGCTAAAAATGAACTTAAAGAAGGAATAGAAGTGTTGTAGGTTAGAAATTTTTTAAAGTGCAAAACTAAGGAAATGAGCTCTTTTCGAATAGGTCTGTTTTTGAACGTACGTCGGCATCCAGCACTTCAACGCCGCCGGCGTAGACGCGGTGTTGGAAGTGAACAGAATCGATTTTTTTAAAGCCGCTTTAAACACCGCCGGCTTTTGCAAGAAAATTTTGCCAGCGTTTATTTTTCAAAATGTACGTCGGCCATTAGGGCTTTAAAGCCGCTAGCGTATGGGCGGTGTTGGATTGGAACAAAATCAAAATATTTAATGCCAGGTGAAATGCTGCCGGCGTTCATTCAAATTTTGCTAGCGTAGGAAGGCTGCGTATCCCCTGAGTTTTTCAAATTCAAACTTCTTCAATCTTCAATCTTTACTTCATTTATGATCTCCTAATGAATATATAAGCTAGATAAACATGTTTTATGCATGAATTAGATATTAAAACTATATGCAAAGCTTATTGAATCCCCTTGTATAATTAATCTATGATTGTGATATATATATATATATACATGGATGTGAAATCTATATTCAATTATTAATTGTTCTGATATTCTTATTTCAGTTAAAGGTTCTTCGGTTAGTTCCTCACCGAGTGACTATAGTGATATACTATCGGGCTCAGGTACGCAATAGCTTGTTTGATGTTTGTTAGGACTAGGCATTCCTAATTTGATTTAATTCAATTCGGCTTAATGTTTTGATGAATTGGATGTCTATTACACTGTTTAATCTAGTCCGAGGAGCAGCAAACCTGTCATGATGCAATGACATGTTAGTTAGGTACTTAACCTAAGTCATGATGCAATGAATTTACCATGATGCAATAACGATTCTTTTTGGTTAAGTGGGTAGACGATAAGGGGAATAGTATCTGAGTAACGTTTATTTAAACTTAGGGGGAAATACCATGGTTTAGTTCAAAGTTTATGGGAACTTGTGAACTAGGCTCATGTTGTGGATTGAGTTTAAGTAGAGTTGGGCAACGACTTTTGAACCCTAAATGAAGCTATTTTCTTTATGAAATAGATATATGAGATATAAGTATTCGGACTGCTTATATCAACCCCCTGAGCAGCTACTATTACTCAGGATCCCTAAATTCCCAGAAAGTGATCCCGGGATTTGAAGACCCTCCTGCTGTTTTGCAAAAGAAAACTTAATAAGATAATCACTTGTCCATTGATGCATTCCATTTGATTTAAGTTTGGCTTGATAACTTGTTCGTGTATTTTGTTATTGTGTACAGGCCTTTGGCTCACTTTTACTGCTTTGCAAGTAATAGAGACGAGTTATATGATGATTTGCGTTACGGGTCAGACTTTGAGAAATTCATGGATGAGTGGGACGAATAGGACTCGAACACCCTGGATTTTTGGAGGAGCTTTTGTTAAAGGAAAAGTCTTTGTATAGAAGGCTTGATAGATAAGCCTAAGATGTAAAGACCTTAAGATCTCCTAGGGTTCTTTTGAATTAAGAAAACTTGTAAATTTTGTATTGTCTTATATTGACGCCAAACTTTGTACGTGTGATGTATATATATGTATAGATTGCTTTTATTAACAATCTTGTTTTGTTAAAAGTTTTTTATAAAGTTTTAGTAGATTTGATCAAACAATTTTCATAAACTGTTAGTTTTAAGACAACCTTACATATAATGTGAAAACGTTATATGTGGTTGGGGACTCGGTACTCTAAATCTCGGGATTTAGTGAGTCGGGTCTTTACAGTGTTTTTAAGCAGGCAAAATGAGAAGCTATGCTGCCAGCATAGGAGGTGATGTTCGATTGCTCATATCCAAATTGTTTAACGATGTCATCTACGCTGCCAATGTTGAATAAGTAACTATCGGTATATGTTTGGCAATTGGAATTTCTGCGTGTTGGTTTTGTTATTTTAAAAGGATGGGTTGGAGTAAAAGAAGAGGGGAGAAAAATAAGAATATAGAGCACGAAATAAAGAGCTTTTAAGAGTAAATTTTATAGATCTTGTAATTAAAAGTAGAGATTTGCTCTGAAATTCATTATTTAGTTATCTGTAAGAATTGAGCACACCTTTGTAAGGTTTAATCTATCAATTAATTCTCGTTTCTATATTTCATGCAATCTTATTATCTGATAGGATGTTCATTATGAGTTTAGTTGTAATTATTAACTTGTCGATCCTTGTTTTTACCATGTGTTGCTAAAGAGTGATGGTGGGAACTTGATGAAATTCTGAGTTTGCTAAAAGGATAGTTGAAATCATGTTATGGGAATGTTAGAACCGTGGAATATTTGTATTGAATTCCTATTATGAGTCTTATCTCTGGAAATAATTTGATGCAGAACGATTTTGACAACTCGGGAGAGAAGCTGGAGTTCAATGGATTTCATGAATCTTTGATTTAAGAACAAAAGGCGGGAGTTGAGTGATTAAATTTGATATAGAAACTCTCTTTATGATTAATGCAATGTTTACAAGTCAATTTTTTACTAAGGGATTAGGAGAACCTAACTTTATGCATTAGGCAATTAATGAATTGAAAGGTTGTTAATTGTAATTTTGATTCTTCTAGTAATTTGAGTAGCGGAAGCTACAAGATTATTTTAAGGTTAAAAGGATTTTAAAACTTTGATTAGGAGTTTAGAATCTTGAAAGTTTCATATAAATATCCACGAGTTCTAATTGTTTATATGACATAAATTCAGCTTGATTAACAATATTTGGAGTTAATCTGTGTTCCCACTTAAATTCATTATACATATCTGCTCAATCACATATTAGCTTAGATAGAAGTAGAGTTAGATAATTTAGTGTTTATTAGATATTTGGCTTGAGATCTATTGCCTAAATATCAGTTAGAACTAACACAAGTTTAGTACTTAATTATTCTTCGTAGGAATGATACTCATCTCATCATTTTACTACTTGATTCGATCTAGTACATTTGCTAGTGAATTCACTTTTATAATTATAAAAATATATTCAACGGATTAAATATAAACAAAATAAAGATGAAAATTAAACAATCCAATAAGGCATAATCATATGGAAGACTTCATTTTCCCCATTAAAGGCTTATCACTGCTAAATTAAATAAACAAGGGACGGTGGTGAATGACATTAAATCCCTTGAAAAAATAAAAGAAAATTATTTCTCATCTTACAATTTTTATTAATTCCCACAGAAGTAAATACTTATACTAATTGAATTACATCTTACGATAATAATAAATGTGTTGCAGCTTTTTACTTTATTAAAAGCCACTTTGTTTATTAAGGGGGGAAAATCGTTAGTTCCTAAATAAATTGATTTTCCCATCTCCTCATGGTCTTGTCAAACTAAAGTATTTTTTCTTAACAAAATTAATATATATTGGAACTCCTAGGGTTCTATTGATAGAATCTCCAACCAATCATTAAAATAGATATAGTATATAATATACTAAGTATTTTAATGATATAATCAAGATTAAATATAAATTTAAACTGTTAAATAACTGATAAGTGGAATCATATAAATTTCTTATATAACCTTTTTTTTAGGAGACAAATCCCATAATTTGGCTCGATTCTATATTGTGAGCCTATCATTAAAATATATTTGGATTATTTTTTTAATCATCTTAACATTTAGATTATGACAATTTCATAACAGGACGGTAGAAGTTTTAAAAACTAGTTCTATCCAAATTCTAGGCCTTTTGCTTTGAGGATACTTGATATAGGAAACTCTAATTGACTTACGATTGAATCCTGAGTAGAGTAATGTATCTTATTGTATGATTAGGGAAAAAATAGATCAAATTAAACCAAATACAAAATATGGTTTGTTAAATAATTTCGTTTAGAAAGTTCCTAATTCAAATTAATTCATTAATTTATGGTTAATTTGGAGGAGTAAACCGAACCAATTTATAAAATAAAATTAAACCATTTAAAAAAAATGTATAATAACATTTTACTTATAACTAAGATTTTTTTTTACATTGATTGATTGAATATCGTATATGTTCTTATGGTTGGATTATGATATTATTATTTGATAAATATTGATTAATATTAACTTATTCTTTTTAAATTATTTTTAGGCTCAAAATATATATACATAATATATATATATATAGATTATACCATTGGTGACTTGATGTTGTTTTTTTTTTTTTTTTGTTAAATGTTACAACTCTATGGAGTATGGAATTTGTTTATTTAACAATAAATTTTATAATATATTTTGTTAGTGAATCACTTTTATTCATGAGTGACTTTTATTAGTAGATTTTTTTTTTGGTCAAATTTGTTGATGGATGATTTATAAGATGATTTTTTGGAGAATTATAAATTATGACTTGTTATGTATTAGTTAGTAAATATACTTTATTGATGGATAATTGATTGGTGATTGAATGATTTTATGAAAGATAATATATTATGTGTGTGATAGATTTATAAAATATTTTTTTTGTGATTTTTCATTTGAACTTTATAGAGTAATTTAAATTTTTGAATATCTAGAGAAATATAAATAATTAGAACAAAACTTTTTTTTAATATAGATTTTTTATTTAATATACATTCTAAACTAAATAAAAACGTTGTTTGAAGGTTTTGTTTGGAATGAAAAAATCAAATGATAAATTATGACTTAGTTTGATTTTAGCCAAACCAATTTATGTGGATTATCTTATTTTAGGCTCTTAGATTTATATAAAAGTGAGTTTATCGCATCATTTGACGTCAAAATGGCAAATGCATAGAGCTTTTTGTGTTTTATATGTCCATCTTTATGAATATCTACGGTCAATATGCTAAAGAAGTAAATAGATGCCCATCAGTATGTAATTTATGGTTATGTTTGTTTTATTTTTTTCTATTCAATTTGTCATATTATTATCGTTTGCAAACAAATATTTGTAAATAAATAGACACAGATAAAAAATATATATTTTATCCATAAAAAAATTAAATTATTTAGATATAAATAAAATATATATAATAAATTAGACGATCCATATACACCCATAACAGAATGAGTGTGGGAAAGACACGATGATGCACATCATGAGTTGTTGAAAAATTTTGCATACATCAAGAAACAGTCGCGCGCAAAATTGAATGTTGAGTTGAGGTCATATTTATATATGGTCATAGTCATGGAAGTAATAAAAAGCTGATGCAGACGTATTATACAAGTATTAAATACTTTGGGACAAAATATTAAAATATAAAAAGTTTGGAGTAAAATTGGGGATAGAGACACTGTCTATTTTTTATTAGTATCTATATTAATATATGTATCATATTTAATTTATATCAGTATCTGATCCATTTGATCGGTTTATAAAAAAAAATATTTTTTTTATTTGTTATTGCAACTAGGACGAGGGATTTGAGTCTAAAATCTCTTAATTAAAAAGATGTTATTAAGTTATAATGTCATCGGTCAAAATGATTAAAAAAAATAAGGATAAAATAATAGAAAATTAACGAATCAAACTGACCCAGTTTGTTGTAAAATGGATTATTCCATGTATGCCGTGTTGTGTGCAATGCCATTATTGACTTGCAACGTGAGTCTTGCCTTTTCTTGAGGGACTAGGCTTTTAACATCAGACGCGGACTTGTAGCAAATCAATCGGAACCAACGTGTTGACTCTAGGCGTTGATTTTTTTTTTTTTTAATTATTTGTTTTCCTTTTATTTTAAACTAGTCATTAAGAGATTGGTTTAAATTATAATAAAATTATCCTTTCATCACAAAATTATATTAAACTCATCTCTTTACTTAAATATAAAAAAATCTACCTCTTTAACAGCAATAATAGATAGATTGATGAATATATTTTAATAAAGGGTAAATTACAACTAATTTACTTATATTTTAATATTTTTGTAAATAAGTGATCTGAGTTTTTTTTTTTTTTTAACAATTAAGTGATTCTTATTACACACCTCATTTTGTTCCATCCAAATCAATCGTCAGTTGGTCATGTGATATGTCACATGCAATAAAAAAATTAATATAAAACTTAACATCTTTCAAAATAGTTGGTGAAACTTTTGATGACCACTATTGATAATACGGATTCTTTCACAAATTAATTAAAACATTTATGACCTCTATTCTACAAATCGAAAACTGGGCAAAACTTGAATCAGTTAGTCAAGGCTGGGTCTCGGATCAACACCAAGCTAGTACTCCAGGCAAAGTCGGTAGACTTCTCCTTCTCCACTTAAACGAGTTGGGACAAAATAAGGATGGGATTTGGATTCCTCCTTTGTGTGGGTTTTTTTGAGCTTGGCTTGTGCAACTAGTGTGATAGACCTCAATAGTTTGGGAGTGGTGCGATTGGCTAACAAGTTGGTATGGGTTCAAATGTGAGTCAACTCAATGGTGAGTTCTTAAGTTGGATTTGGACAATGATGTGTCGTAGATGTCGTCTTGGTGAATAGAATTGGGTAAATTATATCGGAATGTCACAAAGTTTTTAGGTAAGTTTATTTTAGATCACAACGTTTCGAAAAGTTGTTAAAATATTTCGAAAAGTTCAAAAGATGTCACAAGAACGTTTAATGAATAAATTAATTTTAAGTGACAGTGTTTGGAGATAAGATCATTTTAAGTCATAATGTTTAGAGAAGTGGGTCAATTGACGTCACCATTGACACATGTTAACAGGAGAAATATTTAATTAAAACTCATAAAACTCTTCTTTTAAGGCCACATTAACATGTATCAATAGGAGAAATACTTAATTAAATCTCATAAGGCACTTTTCTATATGTTATGACCTCTTTGAATTTTTTGAAACATTGTGACCTAAAATGAAATTATCTTCAAATGTTGTGATCTTCCAAAATAATTTATCCGAATAGAATTTGGTAGATGAATGTTGGACCAGATGGGTTTTGTTTTAAGCAAGTGGAAGACAATAGAGACAGACAGTAAGTCGACTCATTGGGGTTCCGATGTTTAAATGAGGTAAATTACATCGGAAGATCACAACGTTTGGGGGTAAGTTCATTTTAGGTCATAACATTTTGAAAAATTTAAAAAATGTCATAATGTTTGGAAAAGTATCTTGTTCTATTGATACATGTCAATGGGGCATTAAAAGAAAGGTTTGTTGAGTTATAATTAATATTCCTCTTGTTAACATGTGCTAATAGTGAACGCAATTGATTCACTTCTCTAAATATTGTAACCTAAAATAAACTTACCCTCAAACATTATGACCTAAAATGAACTTACTCGCTAAACATTGTTAACTCTTTTAAACTCGAACCGTTGTAATCTGATATGAACTTACCCACAAATGTTGTGACCTTCTAGTATAATTTACTCTATTTAAATGGGGCAAATGCAAGGTTAAAGAAGAAGGCAGTGTGGACGTGGATTTGGGTTTGATGGGTAGTGAGCGACTATTGGGTAGCGAGCGATGATTTGAAGATGAATGGGCCGACTCGATGTGAGTGACTTAGTAAAGAAATTGGACAAAAAAGGGTCAGAGACGGACACAAAACCATATGATTAGGAAGGAGGCAAGGGGGAGCTAGTTTTTTCTATTAAAAATAGAATATAACAAATTTTTTATTTAAATATATTATAATAATTTATTTTTTTCCAAGCTTCAGGAGGAGGTGTCAAGGCACCCCCCTCAGATCCCTGCTTCTAAAGTTCTGTTAACCTTATTTATGAATTTTTTCTTTAGGATTTGTATTCTTAATGAACTTGAAAAAAAAAAAAAAAGAAAAAGAAAAGAAGAGAACAATCTTTCAATCTTAATCTTTTTCCTTTCTTTTCTCCATATCCGATCTTTTCAAAAGATTTTTAATGTAAATCTTTATAAAATTATTGTTATGTATGGATGAATTCAAAAAGGGAAGATTTTTATATGATTGGATTAAGTTTTATCGGATTTTGCCATGGAACCACACATGTATTTTTTCCTTTCTCAAAGTGTCCGAGGTTGATGGTGAACATGTGCTTGACCCGTGACAACACATGACCAACTAATGGTTGGTTCGGATGGAACAAAACAATGTGTAATATGGGTCACTTAATTATTAAAAAAAAATGCAGGTTATTTATTTGCAAAACCATTAAAATATACGTAAGTTATTTGTAATTTATCATTTAATGAACTAATTCAGTTTCTTCTAATTAATCATAGATAATTTTTTCTACCACGTCATATCACTAAATATTTCTTCCACGCATCGAGTACTCTATTTTTACTATCTCAAAAATAATGAAAACATAGAAAAATTGTAATTTAGCCATTGTCATATGTTTTAGTAATTATTTTTGTCTAAATTGTATTTGTATAATTTTTTTTAAACGATGGTTTATATGTAATAATCTCGAAAGTTCATTTGGAGTAGTAAAGAAGAAAAATTAGGAAAACAATAGGTTAGAGAGAAAAATGTTTTGTGGAGAAAGAAGTTCAAGTTACCTATTATTTTGAATTATTGAACCCGGCTCTTGAAAAGACAAGTTTAAATTATTTGTTTTTTGAATTATTTTTAATGCAATGATTTTTTTTATACTTTGTTATTTTTTTTTTAGTTAACCCTAAGAATTTAAGCATAATTATTGAATTCCTGTAATAAATAAAAGAGCTGACTTTTGTTGATGCCTAGGTTATTTCATGCCAATAGTTAAATAGCTATGCTATATCGCAGTCTGATATGACATGATGTGTTTTTAGTGTTGATGCGTGATCCATGTTGCCCGAGTAGCATCGTTGGGTCGATTAATTTCTTTATGGAAGGCTGCAGACTGCAAAGTGTTAAGTGCTCATAAGCTATTTGATTTAACTCGACTAAAAGTGCAATTAATATATGAACTTTCATTTTAATATAAAACTTGTTTATTTAAAAAAAAAATCGAGCTTAAATTTCAATTTAAACTTACAAACTCACTCACCTAAATTTAGAAGCAGATTTTAAGTTATGTAGTATCATATATATATATATATATTATATATAAGCTAATATCTAATGTAATATATAGGTGTCTATATATATAGTCTTGACTCATTAGTTAAAATAAAATCCGTTTATCTAAATGAGACAAGTTCACATTTTAAATAAAAAGCTTAATTTGATTCAAACTCTATTTAAAAGAAAATAGGCATGGTTGTTTAAAAGTGTAGTCTAACTTAGCTTATTTATAGTTGTAGCTGCATATGTGATTAGCTCTACAACATACTATGGTATAAACATTCGTTTTATATATTTTCTCCAAAATGACAAAATAATATTCATATATCTAGATGTCATTGTGGTTGGTTCAGGTTTAGAATCGGAATTCGAACCATCAATTCCAGATTCCAAATTTGGTGGAATAGGGGACTGTAAAAAAAAAAAAAAAAATCAATTAAATAACCTTACTTAATTTAAGTAAAAAAATGAAAAGCAAACCTTTCACATAAAATAACATTAGGCCTAACTATAAGTATTTACAACCTATTAGTTAAAAGAAATTTTACAATTATGCATTTATTTATATACAATCACTTGCACTTTTTTAGTTGTCATATTAGCAACGTAATATTATAAAATATTCAACATACAAATGAGTCTTAACAAGACAAAAACAAGTTTCACATTATTAAGAAAAAAAGTCTACTTTGGTTAAAAGTATATATAAACTCAACAACACATTATTTAAAATATATTTATTACTTGTATTATTAATAACAACACATTAAATGTCATGAGCGAGAAATAGTTTACCATTTATGTTAAAATAGTTTTAATATTTATTTTTTAATTATAATTTTTTTTACAATTTTCTTTCTTTTTTTTTTAATTTTTGTGGTATGGAACCATTGAGTTTGTTGGTTCTTGAACCGAAGGTTCCAAAACCATCTAGTTAGGCGGTTTAGAGGATAGAGCCATAAGAACCCTCTAGAATTAGGGGTGTGCAAAAAAACCGAATGTTTAGGATAACCGAACCGAAACCGAGAAACCAATCCGAAAAAAGCGGTTAACCGATCCATCGGTTTCGGTTTAGGATTAGCATTTTTAATTTTTTCGGTTTTCGGTTTCGGTTTCGGTTTTTAGATTCTAGAAACCGATGGATTCGGTTAACCGATCCGTAATTATATACATGTATAATTTATAATATACCCATATAATTATTTTTTTTTAGTATTATCAATATGAATTATGTTAAAGTGAATAATTCAGATAAAAATAAACAAATGCATATATGTTTGAAAATTAGAATGGTAATATTTGATTGAGATTTTGTATCGAGCTTAATTGATAGAGGTTGATAAGAACACATGAGTAAAAAGCTATTATGATTATTATCTTGATGACACCGATATATATTAATAACTATTTTACATGTCTTACATTCTTAATTTATAGTTTTTAATATAATTATACAAAAAAATACTCTAATTATTTTTACGGACATATTGAAAAGTATGGTTAATTGCAAAATTTGCATAACCATTATGTCAAACGGTTAAAAACTGAAAACCGAAAAAATTAACCGAAAAAAACGGTTAACCGTTAAGGCGGTTAACCGTTCATAATGGATAGGTTTAGGATCAGGATATTGAAAATCCGATTATTACGGTTAGGATCAAAAAATAAGGCCACGGACCGGTTAACCGAACCGTGAACACCCCTATCTAGAATCAGCCAATCCTTAGTCGATGTGGACCTCTATCCTTAGACTGGTTCCCAATTTAGGAACCGTCAGAGACAGGTCAAGTCAGGTCAGTTCCCATTTTGTAACCGACACGTAATCATATCTTCATATGTCATTAAGGTATATCAGATGTTAGCTTTTTAATTAATTAAAAAAAATGAATCAATGTTTGAAGCTACCTCTATTTAATGTATCAATATTTTAAATGATTAAAAATAAGAACCAACCTTTCATAAAGTCAATTAAATATGATATCCATAATTGGCTATCAAGGAAAATTAAAGAAATTCAATCGAATAGTAATCGCAATGTTGATACTTCAAATAAACTTTGCAAATATTGATTTCGTTTGTCAATCACTTAAAATATTAATATCTCAAACAAACTTACCCCCAAAGTGATACATTTCGGTATAATTTTCATTATATCATTATCATGTGATATTCAATTTGACCAACCTCATTTTGTTACTTGATTTATTAATTTATTCCAATATTTCAACAAAGAAATTAATAGGAATTTTTGATTGACTAATGTTATAACTTATCCAACACGAGTGGCCAACAAAATCAAGGGGAAATGAAAAAAGACTATCCAAACTAACTTACCACATACAAAAGTCAATTAACCAAAAAAAAAAAAGAAGATTTTTACCAATACATGTAGTTCATCTGTAAGTGCAGTGTGCAACCAGCATGTAGTTCATCTGTAAGTGCAGTGTGCAACCAGCTATAATTTCATCAAATGTGCTTCCATTCACCCTAACCTCACTATATAGGGAAGGATAGCATTTCTTAACACCACAGAATAGAGCCATGTAGCTAGGGCTCAAGAGATTCTAGCCTGTTAGGAGATGATAGCATTGGTGCAGACTTAACCACGACCGTCGTCTCGCTTATCCAAAGTCGCACCCAATTGGTCTGCACACATAACTAAGAGTAGGCCATTCCCTCTGTCAACGCAGTCGCATATGTTCTCAGGTTGCTACGATGTAAGCGCACTTAACTTCCACCAGCTACTTTGCTGAAGATATATAAATTGGCGACCCCTCCATTGAACCATCTACAGGCGATGTAGCAATCGGTTTCATCATAAGGGACAACAACAACAACAACACTATATGCGGTGGTGGACATAAGTTTATGTTGTTTGAGAATGTATCTATAGGGGAGACTGTCGTCCTGTTTGGAGCTATATGCTCTCTATGCAATGGATAAGGGGGATGGTCGAATATCATCGTCGAGTTTAAGACTCATCCATTGTTTACCATGCCTTAATCAACAGTTCTATAACCCCCAGGCTCATTCAGCACATTATTACCACCATACAATAGCTACTATATGTCTTCCACTAGGATGACGAGGATGAGGATGAGGATGAGGATGAGGATGAGGATGAGGACGTGCCCTTTGGGTTGGGTCTTAAGACCTCCATCTTCTATATATTATCTATTTTGTTTTTGGATTGCTCTCGTATAATTCACATATAATTTTCTCGTTTGTTTCAAATACCGCACTGAACATTTTGATTGATTAAATGAAGTCATCTTTTACTGGCAAAAAGAAACGCAAAAAAATTAAAAATAAAAACAAAAAATTTCCTCCTTTATGAAATCTCCAACTCCAAACCATTTCTAACCTTAATTCTATAATACCATGGTGTATAATTAACTGTTGAAATTGAAATTATAACAAAGATGATGATATGATAATGATATCATAAAGTATTTTAAGAAAATTAAAAGAAAAATTAACAAAAGAAAATTGAAAGAAAAAAGGATTTAAAATGTCCAATTGATCACCAGTCTGAATCAACCACCGCCATTACCCACTAAGCTACTGGCCCGTGGTTTGACATGATCCATCATTACAAATCCATCCTTTTTCCCTCTAATTGTGATGGACCATTTCTCCTCTGTATCCAATTTAACCTAATTTATTAATATAATTGAAACTTCCATAATCCAGTCGTGTGTTAACAGTTAACATTACAGCGTCGAATCCCAGACTTTTGAAGTAATCAAATAACCACGCTAAACAAAACAAAATAGGCTGCGGACTATTTCTTGCGAACGACCTTGGTTTCGTCGTTTTAATGGGTTGACATTCGTTCGTATTTTTTTCATGTTATGTTTTCAGCTGGTGGACGGTGACGAACTTTGAATTATGAGTGCTTATATCGGTTGCATCTAACCTCGATTAACCGCGACATCAATCCTAATATACCTACGTGCCTCCTTCTAAATTATATATATATATATATATATGTAAATTAACAGACTTACACTTTATCTGGCATGATAGAATGAATTAAAATGAAAAATTATGAAAAAAAAATGAAGAAAAAAAACCATTAGGAAATTTGATTCTTTTCATATATGTTTGGATAATAAAAGGTAGAAAAACAGATGAAATCTTAATTATTATAAAAATAAAATAAAATAAGATATAATAGTAAACTAACAAAATAGGTAGAAGAGTAAATTTTTAAAAAACTTTTCCCTGTCTCCTGGAAAGCATAATATCCCATTTTCTTCCTTTCCAATTGTTCTTCCCAATTCCCAACTAGCATGACAAACGCATATTTGATTCACTAAGATAGAATTAGTATTTCACCTTCATTTATGTGAAAATTCTATTCCTTGATTTGGTTTACAAAAAATGCTATTAAAAGATTATTTATTCTATATATTGTGGAATAGATAAAGAATTATTATTCTCTTATTCTTAATAAAAAAATATATTTTATTTAAAAAATATTTTTAATAATAAAATAAATAATTATAATTTTTTTTATAATCTCATTTCATTCTAATAAACCAATGGTTACTCTCCCTTTCCATGCGCATGGAAATTAACAAAATACCCGTTAACGCACGACGCATTACCAAAAAAGAAGGGAATATGGAAATCTGCTTTGTACGTTACACCAACTGATTCCTAATAGTCTAGCTCATTAAGGAATGCTATAATAATAATAATAATAAAGAAAATTCATATATCTTGTTCTTAACTTTTCATTTTGGGGCTCGTGTTACTGAAAAGAGGCGAGATCCTCTCACAACCTTCAGCAATCATTTATTTAGTTATTTATTTATTTATTTTTATGATTCACTTCTGTATCTGAAGACTTATCACAAACGAAAAAAAAGAAAAGATAGTTTGATTTTGAGGTAGTGAAAAGATCAATTCAAACCTATGAAAATCACATTCACATGTTTTGTATCCATTCATCAATGGGATCCGATACGAAACATATTTAATTATAATAATTTTTGCTGTTTGAATTTGAATCCACTTAAATCTTAACCTTTCCCATTTTAATTATTTTAGGTAAAAATGACCTTTGTCACGTCACGAACTGAGCCTCCTGACATAAACCAAAATTCTTTATGCTTTCATGTTCACATTTTTAGATTAAGCGATCTTGTTTTCCCCTATTAATTAATGAATCCCATGTTGTATTAGATAAGCAATACGATACTATGATGGGCTCCAAAGGCAGTTTGAGTGATGAAACTAAACTAACACTCCGCCTTATTAGAAATTGGACCACGTTCCCTCTATATAAAAAGCCCAATATGCCAAGTTGGTGAATAACCCATAACATGGCATCACAATTAACATTAGTTCATCCCAATATGTTTGTGTGTGTGTGTGTACACCCCGAAAATGAATCTTGTAAAGTTATCTTTTCTATAATTTTCTATAATTAACCTATTAAAGTACTGCTACGTGTAATTAATGATTAATATTGATTAAAAAAAAAAGAAAATTGTATACCATACTCATGTATCCCATAATAATTCAAGAATCTGAATAATCTTTAACTTTAACAGACTTCAAATAAAATAACTTTAACCGAACATCACAATTCACACCTTTTACTATAGTAAGAGGATAAATGTAGATTCAAACAAACAAAAACTAAAGTACAATGCAATTAATTTTTGAATTATATTTAATTTTTTATATTGGTATATTGTATAGAAAAAAAATACTTTTAGAGTAAAATTAATTTTTGAATTATATTTAATTTTTTTACAGGTATCTGATAAATTGTGTTGCTTAGATAGGATATTTAGAGTACAACAATCACTAAAAAGTTAGTTTAGTTTTTATAATAATTTTAATTCAACTATGTAAATGCTAGTGGTTATATATTTATTAATTAATGTATATTTAATTTATAGTTATGTATTTCTTGTTAGTAATTAGAAAAATTATATATATTTAGGATGTAGCAATTATATATTATTTAATATATATTTATTGTGTTTAACAGTATGACACGTAGATTAAACACAAATATTTAATTGTTAGTATTTATATATTTATTAATTAATGTATATTGAATTTATAGTTATGTATTTCTTGTTAGTAATTCAAAAAATTTATATATATATATATATTTTTACGATTAAGTAATTATATATTATTTAATACTTGTTTATTGTGTTTAACTTCATGATACGTAGAATAAATATATTTACTAAAATGCTAGTACTTATATATTTATTAGTTAGTGTATATTTTATTTATAGTTATGTATCTCTTGTTAGTAATTCAAACAAATTACATATATTTAGGATTTAGCAATTAAATATTATTATTCAATACATGTGTATTGTGTTTAACTTCATGACACGTAGATTAAATACAATTATTAAAATGATAATATTTATATATTCATTAATTAACGTATATTTTATTTATAGTTATGTATTTCTTATTAGTAATTCAAAAAATTATATATATTTAGGATCTAGCAATCATATATTATTATTTAATACATGTGTATTGTGTATAACTTCATGACACGTAGATTAAATACAATTATTTAAATACTAGTATTTATATATTTATTAATTAATGTATATTTAACTTGTAGTCATGTATTTCTTGTTAGTAATATAAAAAAGAATATATATTTAGAATTTAGCAAGTATATATTATTATCTAATGCATGTTATTGTGTTTAATTGCATGACACGTATAGAGTTTAATAATATGTTAATTTAAAAGATAGTGTTCCGATACTAGATGACTGGATACTTATAGTGGAAATATCTGATATGAATAAGATGTGGTAATTAATTAAATGCCAATTTAGGACGTCGACACGAACTTGGTATATGACGTGTGATTTGAGAACTATGCTATATAGAAAGGGGGTTAGAGAATTTTTTTAAGCTACTGTAAACCACAGGACGGTAAATAGATTGAGTAGATGCCCTTGTAAAGATTGTCTTAATAGTTCAGGGCAATCTATTCAGATTATTTAGTATCACCTCCTCAGAAGGGGAATGGCTTGGACTTACTCCCTTTAGATTTTCCACGGTGAGGATTGGATAAATTTGAGGCAAATGATAATGTTGTCATGGATGAAGGGAGTAATCCACCTGAATATACACACTTTGAAGATGAAGCATATCAAGAACTTTTGGGAGATAGTGCCACTAACATGAGTGATGCTGAAGGAGATGATGCTGATAGCAAAGATAAATAGTGCCTTTGATGGAGAAAGATGGACTCAAATGTTTGAAAAAGTAAAGAGTTTAATGTACTCGGGCTGTATAAAATTCTTTTTATTATCAGCAGTACTTCAAATGATAAATCCGAAGGTTAATGGTAAGCAGTCAGTGAAGTCATTCAGTAATTGGCTTGCTATAATAAAAGGTTTGTTACTGGCTGACAGTTTGTTACTGTCATCATACTACGAAGCACGAAAGTTTTTAAAGCAGTTAGGCATGGATGCAAAGACGATCCATGCGTGTAAAAAATGATTATGTGCTGTTTCGAAAAAAATCCCAAAATCTTGATAACTACCTAGTATGTGATGAAGGAAGCTGGAAGCTTCATTCATGGAAACAGAAAACAATACTAATTAAGGTTTTGAGGCATTTTTCATTAATTCTAAGATCACAACGGCTATTCTATTATGAATAATGAAATGGAGTTGCATAAATGACAAAAAAGGAGCCGTAATAAACCTAGTTATTTAAAAGATTATGAAATACAAAGATGAGTAGTCAATCTGACTTAGGCATACATATGTTGTTCTTAAACACACTAGATCAACAAACATAACTGAAGAAAACAGTTAAGATGGTTACATAATAAACGGAGGTAAACATAACATATAAATAGGAGAACTCAAGATCAAGAGGAGGCAGACTTGATTTTACCCTTGAGTTTCATTTCTTCTTCTTCGTCTCATTCTGTGAGCTTATTTTCCTTTCGATATCCTTGCATGAACATCAGAAATCCTAGTTAATCATTTTACAATTGATTAATAAAAACATATTAACAAACACAAGATTTAAACTCCTACATTTATACCCATCATGGTTATATAGTTGATTCAAGATAAAGATCCAGTGTGAGTCAAACCCTAATTTTCTTTCTTCATTTCATGCAGACTTTGAAAGAGAGAGAAGAAGAAATGCAAGGGGTGGCCGAATGGTGGCTTAGTACAAAACACGGTACTACATTTCTTTTAGAGGTTATTGTACCTAGTTGTAAAAAAATGGGTTTTCTTTTGTCGTGGGCTTTAGGTTAGATTGTAAGTGGACTTTATGAACTGGACATTTCATTTTGTGGTTTTCTTTAGTGGATTGTGGGTTATTAAAGCTATCATTTGGTGCTTTCATTGAGAGTTGAACTCAAGACTTCCTGCTTACCAAATCTAAACTCAATTACATGTATGAACTGATCCAATATCATGTCAAATGATTGCTTTGCATCCACTTAAACCAATCCACTACTTCGTTCTCTAATGCCAATGAAGTAAGATTTAATCTTTCCTCAATAGAATCATTATAATACTCAAAAAACTTATTTGCTCTAAAAATGCAACTGCTAGGATCACCATTAGAAAATTTTGGCAACTCTAATTTTATGTTTTTACTACAAAAACAATATTGATCTTGTAAATTCGCGTTGGAATATGATGAACAAGAATTACATTCAAGAATCTGATTCCTTTTATTTACATTCTACCCTTGCATTGATTGACATAGCATGTTAAATTGATGCATTATAGCTTGCATAATCCTTATCATTTAATCTTATAAACTTTGCAAATTAGTCACCGCTTTATCTATACTTACTCGATTATGGTCAATCTATTCTTGAATTCTTGTTGAGAATCTAAAATTATCAGCCATAACTCTCAATTGAAACCCACAAATGACAATGAAAGCACCAAATGTTACAATCTTTCAATAAGCCAGTCCTTATTACAAACACAATATACTCAGCCCAACTACAGGCTCCACTATATCCATGCCCGATAAAACACCTAAGTAAGGTATTGCTCGGTACAAACAAACGAAAGACAAAATAAAATGGATGATTCCAGAACACAGGTACCCTTTTTTTGCTTTTCATTTTCTTCTTTGCTACTTCAATTGGATTCGAGCCCTAGCACAACTCCAAGAAAGATAGAAAACCAAGGAGAGAAACTGATGCTAATATCAAGGTTTTTGGGTAAAATCCTCCCCTTTTTGTGAGACAATTTCAAATACTTATATGACTTAACACTAGAGATTAGCTCCATTCAGTTACTACTGATATAAATTCTTGTTCTAATATATAGGTTTGTATGTTATATCTAATGATATTCCTATATATGCTTAAGTCACATATTGCAATTCACTGTTCATAACAATTTGTCTTTCCCTCGAGAACAACCTTGTCATTATGGTTATAAATCAATATCCTTCGCTACTGCTTGCCAAATCTGGTGGCTTTATATTCCATGTTTTATCCCATGTTTGTTGAATTGTTAGTTGATAAGTCCAAATGTAAAATGTTAGTGTTATCCCTTTTTGTAAAAGCTCCACAGAAGATACTGAGAAGCATGAAATTCGTGAGAGGTGTCGACTATTGTCCCCATTACATATGGTGGTCTTGAGTTCCATGTTGTCCCATAACTTCCGAAATGTGAAGTTATTTGACCCAATTCCTAATGTGCTCAACTAATGGCTATGATGAACATGATGTGGTTGAAAAGTGTCATATGCCCATAGTTTCGATGTGCAGGTGGTAACACCCACACTTTGAGGTGCAGCTCCAATAACCATTGGAAACAAACACACCCATTGACATAGACTGGAAGTATTGGTAGTACAACATCTTTAAGTTCCCAAGTTTTGAAAAAATGCCTTGAAATTGGCAATGATAACCAACAAATATATGAAAAATACCGACTGCCCATTTCAATAGAAATGTAGGTAGTAGGTATGAATGAAATAAGATCAAATCCCTGAGCCAAACTAGAAATATAGCCCTCTTGCTTGCTTTCTTCTTTTATTAGTTTTGAGTCATTAATCTTCATTACGTCATTTGCATGAATAATGCCATCATGGCCCAATCCACTATCTTGCTCTACCTTGCTTGCCACAGTTTCATTATTCCAATCCAAATCATAACTATCTACACTCCAATTATTCTGAACATCTACATATGCATAACATTCCTCCTCTAGGCTCACAAGTACCAATTCCTCAAAATTAATGTCATTATCTACAACTCTATTTTCATTTGCATGAGTACTGTCATTATTTATATTTTCCTATGCATGATGTTCAACATCACATTCACCTCAAAGACGAATCGCAGCCAATTAATGTACAACCATATCATTGTCCACATTTCCAAAAGACTGAAATAGAAAATTCAGTAGCAAAAATGCTTGAATCGGGGATTATAAGACAAAGTACAAGCCTTTTTTCTTCACTAGTACTGTTAGTGAAGAAGAAAGATGGAACATGGAGGTTTTGTGTTGATTATAGGGAGCTTAATTAAGCTACTATCATTGAGAAGTTTCTAATTCCTACAATTGATGAGTTGCTAGATAAATTGTGGGGTGCAAAAGTATTTTCAAAGTTGAAGTTACGAGCAAGATATCACCAAATTAGAATGTGTCCATCAGATATCCACAAGACAACTTTTAGGACCCACGAAGGTCATTATGAATTTCTGGTCAAGCCTTTTGGCCTATCAAATGCTCCATCAACTTTTCAGGTAGTTATGAATGAAAATTTTCACAAATTCTTATGCAAATTTGTCATTTTTTTTACGACATTCTGGTTTATAGCACGACATTGGAAGAACATAGACAACATTTGTCTTAGGTTTTGCGATGTTTATGTGACAATAATTTTTTTGCCAAAAAGAGTAAATGTTCTTTTGGTCAGCCTTCAATTGAATACTTAGGACATCTTATCACTTATGAAGGCATCAAACCAAATGAATCAAAGGTTATAGCAATTAAGGAATGGCCAGTACCTATCAATTATAAACAATTAAGAGGGTTTCTAGGATTGACAAGTTATTATCGGAGGTTTGTTCATGGATATGCTACTATAGCAGCACCACTCACCAATCTGTTATGCAAAGATAGCTTTGAGTGGACTGAAAATTCACAAGAGGTTTTTAACACTTTAAAAACTACTTTAAGTTCAACTCCAGTATTGACATTACCAAATTTATAGCAAGATTTCATAGTAGAAACAGATGCATTGAGTGTGGGAGTAGGAGCAGTGTTGCATCAAGGATTGTAACCTATTGAATTTTTTAGTAAAAAGCTCAGTTTGAGACTTCAAAAAGCAAAGGCTTATATTCAAGATTTAGTAGCTATTGTAGA
Source organism: Combretum micranthum (assembly GCA_024138025.1). Classification (NCBI taxonomy): domain Eukaryota; kingdom Viridiplantae; phylum Streptophyta; class Magnoliopsida; order Myrtales; family Combretaceae; genus Combretum; species Combretum micranthum. The sequence continues at coordinate 1,901,514 of JAMXBD010000059.1, read as the reverse complement.
AGCTGTGAAGAAATGGTGACATTATTTATTGGGGCGTCATTTCATCATAAGGACCGACCAAAAAAGCTTAAAAGAAATTTTATCTTAAACTATTCAAACCCCTGAACAACAACAATAGTTAGTAAAGTTGTTGGAGTATGATTACGAGATTCAATATAAGCCTGGTAAGGAAAATCAAGTGGATGATGCACTTTCTCGAGTACATCAATTAGAAGCAGCTTGTTTGGCTATATCATGTCCAACATTTGATTTCATTACCGAGTTGAAATATTTGTTTCAACACGATCAGAATTGTAGTGCTGTTTGGAAAGATTGTGTGGAAGGGAAAACATTGCAGTGGCCTTTGACAGAGTCTGATGGACTTTTATATTTGGGGAATCGCTTATTTGTACCAGCCAATTATCCTCTTATTCCATCCTTAATTTCTCATTTTCATAGTTCACTGATTGGAGGACATTCAGGTATTCTTAAGACTTTTAAACAAATCAGTGCATCATTTTTTTAGGATCAGATGAAAAGAGATATCATTAACTTTGTAAAGAAGTGTAGTATGTGTCAACAAATAAAATATTTGACCACAGCTCCATCGGGACTTCTTCAACCATTAGCTTTACCTCATAAAGTCTTTGAAGAGGTTACAATGGATTTCATTACTGGATTACGCATTCCAAAAGGGTATTCAGTTATATTAGTTGTTGTGGATAGTTTGACAAAATATTGTCATTTTGATTGTTTGAATGCACATTTTATAGCTGTAAGAGTTGCTGATTTGTTTGTCCATATGGTGGTAAAGTTGCATGATATACCAGCAAGAATAGTGTCAGATAGAGATCGAGTATTTGTGAGTTCTTTTTTACAAGAATTATTTCGTTTGAGTGGGATTCAACTCGAAATGAGCACAGCATATCACCCTCAAACTAACGATCAGTCTGAGGTGGTTAATAGATGTCTAGAACATTATTTAGCTCATATGTTATGGATTGTCCAAAAGAATGGTCAAAGTATTTACCTTGGGCAGAATATTCTTTTAATACTAGTTTTCGTACTAGTGCCCAAATGACCCCTTTTGAAGCTCTTTATGGAAGAGAACCCCCCAAGATCATTGATTATCTAGTTAGAACTAGTGGGGTGGAAACAACAGATATAGAATTGAGGAATAAAGATCATATTTTGAGAAATTTAAAGAACAATCTATATGAAGCTCAACTTAGAATGAAGAACTTTGCAAACCAACATAGATCCAAAAAGCAATTTCAAATGTGAGAATTTGTCTATGTGAAACTCCAACCATACAGACAAACATCTTTGGTCAACTGAGCGCCAATGAAATTGTCTAGAAGATCTTTTAGACCATTTCAAATCATAGCTCAATATGGTCTAGTAGCCTATAAATTGGAGTTGCTTTCTAAGTGTCGGATATATCCAGTATTTCATGTGTCTTTATTAAAAAAGGTACAAGGGGATGTCCCAAATGAAGACTTATTACCAAACATTTTTTACAATAGTCATCCAGTGGTCCAACCATTAGCTACCCTTGGATCTAGAGTCGTGAAGAGACAAGATACAGTCATTACTCAAATATTGGTTCAATGGGATTCAACGCTACCTAAAGATGCAACATGGATAGATTCGATACTTTTTGACAAGATTATCCTAACTTTCACCTTGAGGACAAGGTACTTTTTGAAAGAGGGGACCTGATAAGATCATATTTCATACAACTTTTTGATGTTTAATTTGTGATAAACTTATTATAAACGGCTAGAACGGGTACTTGTTTTGGTTAAAATTCATGTTCTAGGTCTAATTTGGACAAAGGAAGCAAAACAAGAAACTTTGAAATGGAAATAGGAAAATCTTAGGAGGTACTCCGGCTTTTCTGATGTTTAAGCCGTCGGCGTACGGCCAGCCTTCATCATCAATAAAATGAAAATCCTTAAGGTTGCCTCTACACCGCCAGCCTTGAGGCGGTGTAGACTAAGGGAAGATAAACAAACTAGCTCAACACTGCCAATGTAGAAGAAGGAGAAGCCAGCTTCTGCAGATTTCATTCAACGCCGGCTTTCTAGGAATCAAAGTCACCGGCGTTGAGATGGCTTACAAGATGAAAATGTTTGCACTCTCAAAGCCGTTGCATACACTGTCGGCTTTACAAGCCTTCTTTCATATGAACTTACGCAGCCTGAAAGCTACCGGCGTTGTGGCGGTGTAGATTGAAGATCAGAAGTCACAATCAAATATGCATGCTCGGTTGCAAAATGAACGGTCAACTTGAATGGATTGCTTAAGCCGGCATGAAAGCCGCCGACTTTGGGATGGTTTTCCTTATAAAATGGCCCAACCTTTCATTTTTGAGTATATACGTCGGCTAGATCCATATTTAAGCTGTCGACATATAAGCAGCCTACACCTGTAACTAAAAATGAAAGCTGCTAGTGTACTGCCTGCGCAATGAAGAGAAAGAATTTACGCTGCCTGTAAGCCACCGGCGTATGAATTGTAATTGCCAGCATAAAAGTTGAAACTGCACTTTTTCATTAATGCTTCTCACGAAATTTTTCCTATATAAAGGGGATTTCCATCCTCTAGTTTCATCAGTCCAGAGAATTAGAAAAACAATCTAGTATACATTTAGTAGATCAATAGTTTTAGCATTTCATAAAGAATTGTGAGAGATTTGAAGCTTACTAGAATTTGTAATTGAAGATTTTGATATTTGAATTGGTGATATCTGATCTCTCTTTTCTTATGCAATTCATCTATCTGATTTCTTTGTTCATAATGATATCAATTGCATCTTCTTATCTGATTATTGAATCATCATTTATGAGTAGCTAAACTTTTTCTTGTAGGAAGTGATGAAACCCTAATTTTGCTAAAATGATTTTTGAATTTATATTATAGGATTGTTAGAATTATGAAATATTTGTATTGAATCCTGATTATCTATTCCGTTTCTATATGAAATTGAATTGATAAGAATTCTGATAATTTGGAAGAAGAATTAGGGTTCATAGGAATTCATGAATTAAGATTAAACAACAATTGTGGAAGCGGCGGAGTTTAATTTGATTTAGAAATTGTCCCATGTAATTCATGTAATGTTTCATGTTAATTTCTCACTAAGGAATTAGGAGAAGTTAATTTAGGATATTAGATAATTATAGAATCGGGAGGTTTATAATTGTAAATTAGATTCCATTGATAATTTATATAGCGGAAGCTAATAGATTATTTTGTGGTTTACTAAAACTTGATGGTTTTAAGTCTTGACAATTTCTTACAAATATCCACAATTCTAACTATTCATATAATATAACTTCAGTATGATTAGCAAAAATTAGGGTGGATTTTGCTCCTTCCCACATTTATTTGATATATCTTTCTCATAATCTCATTGCATTCATTGATAGCTATTAGGTTAAAATAGAATTAGTTAAATAATTTAAATTGATACAATTTGATTGCCTAAATATTAGTAAAAGCTAATATCGATCTAGTAATTAAATTGATCCTCGTAGGAACGATACTCGACTCACTTTTCTGTATTACTTGATCAGATCCAGTATACTTGCCGGTAGTATCCGAACTAACATTTTTTTATATATACACATTTTATTTGGATCAGGAGTAAAGTGTTATGAATAATGAAATGGAGTTGCATAAATGACAAAAAAGGAGTCATAATAAACCCAACTATTTCAAAGATTATGAAATACAAAGCTGAGTAGTCAATCTGACTTACACTACAAGAAATTTTGGCTTTAGAGACAAAAAATTCTGTCTCTGAAAGTGAAAAATCTATCTCTAAAGACTTTCAGAGACAGATTTTCCGTCGCAAATTTTTGTCTCAAAAATCATCGTCGCTAATTCTTTTAGAGACAGATTTATTTTCCGTCGCAAATTTGCTACGGAATTTCTGTCGCAAATTTGTCTCTGTTTTGTAATTAGTTATTTTTAAATATCCAATTAGTAAATATTAAATAAAATTATTCTGTCGCAAATTTGTCTCTGATTTTAAGACAAATTATTAAAAAAATACACATTTGCCTCTTATTTATCCTTCCTAGGAGGTCACCTATCATAGAATGCTACATACTAAGCACACTTAACATTGAAGTTTTTACAAGCACTAAACCGATAAACTAATTCGTATCTTCATGGGTAAAGTTCCACTACTGTTTATTTAAGAGATACCACAATTTACAATATTATAACTATAAAACATCTTATAATCTTTTATAGTTTATTTTTATTTATAATTTCACTTTACATATTTATTAAGGATTTTTCATTAATATTTTACTAAAATAATATATAATATTAATATACAATGTTTACATCTTATAATAATTATTTTAAATTATATATTTATTATAAATATAAATATATTTTCAGTAGTATATTATAATATTTTTTCCAAATATGATATTATATTATTAAAAAAATATTATATATGTAAATATAAATAATGTTAGACATATAAATTTATATATATTTAATGATATATATTATAATTATACTTTTTACATTAGTTATTTAATATTTTATATTAAGTTAATAAATTGTATCTTTTTAATTAATGTGTTTATTTTTTATTTCATTTTTGTTACACTTAATAAATTATGATATAATATAAACAATATAAAAATATATTTTTTATTATTATATTAATAAAATAATATATAATACCAATTTAAATATATTTAACTAATTATTATATATTACATATTTTATTACTTAGATATACTATATTTTTACATAGTATATTATTTTTCCCCAAATATGTTATTATATTTTAAATAAAATATAGTATGTAAATATAAATTATGCAAGATATATATAATAAATTTTTTTTATATTAAAAAACATATGAATAGTCATAATAAATATGTAATAAAAAATTATAAATAATATGAATATATATTTTTTATTAATATATTATTAAAATAATATATTATTTATATATTTGTAGATGTTTAAATATACTAAGTTTACATTTTATATTAATTATTTTATTTTACATATTTTATTATTGAAATATACTTTATTTTTAAGTAGTATTTTATGATATTACTTGCATATAACATATTATATTATTATTATACACTATTTTATTAAGTTGTATAATTTGATTTTTATATAAGTTATTATGTAAAAGAATATATAATAAGATATAAATATAATATTTATGTTTTAAGTACTATTTTTAATTTATACTTTATAATATATAAATATGTAATGTAATATTAAATAATTATAAATAAAATATATATAATTAGTTGTAAATAACAAATGATTATACATATTATAGTTATTATATAATAAAATTAATTTACAAATATAATATATGTCCTTATTATATTAGATATGTATAATTAAAAATAAATTTTAAACATAATTATTTATATATACATATATGTAAAAATTTAGTTTAGAGACAAATTTGCAACATAATTAAAAAAAATAAAAATTGACGCTAAAATAATTTATTTCCCTCTAAAATCAGAGACAAATTTGCAACGGAAATATTTTCGTCGCAAATCAATGTGTAATCCGTCGCAAATTCCGTCGCAAAAGCATATAAAAATTAGAAGATTATTCATAATTCATGTCATCACAAATCCGTTGCAAATCTGTCTCTAATTCATTTTTTTAGAGACAGAAATTTTCCGTTGCAAATTTTCTGTCTCTAAAGGCTAGTTTTCTAGTAGTGTTAGACAGATATATGTTATTCTTAAACATATTGGATCAGCAAACATAACTGAAGAAAACAATTAAGATGGTTACATATCAAACGGAGGTAAATAGAACATACAAGTAGGAGAGCTCAGGTTCAAGAGGAGGCAGACTTGATTTTACCATTGAGTTTCATTTCTTCTTCTTCGTCTCTTTCTTAGAGCACACTGATAACATGAATATGAGTAAGATTTCTTTTCCATTCAATATGCTTGCATAAACATCAGAAACCCTAGTTAATCATTTTATAGTTGATTATCAAAGACATATTAACAAACATATGATTCAAACTCTTACCTTTATATCCATCACGTTTACATAGTTGATTCAAGATAAAGATCCATTGTAAGTCAAACCCTAATTTTCTTTCTTGATTTCATGCACACTTTGAAAGAGAGAGAAGAAGAAATACAAGGGGTGGTTGAATGGTGGTTTAGTACAAAACGCGGTACTATAATTCTTTAGTGGATTGTGGGCTATTAAAGCTATCATATTCATGTGCCAAAAGATGGCTCCACAGATGAGATGGTACAAAAAAAACTACGTATCGGTGGAGGGTATGTTGAGGCATCCCGTGGATTTCAAACAGTGGAAGGGATTGGATGGTAAATACCCTTGGTTTGCATCGAACTCTCGAAGTGTGAGACTAAGACTTGCTACAAATGGGTTCAATCCTTATGCAAACATGAGCATAACATACAACGTGTGGCCGATAACATACAATGTGTGGCCGATTATTATGTTTGTATACAATGTTTCTCCATGGAGATGCATGAAGAAGCCATAGATGATGATGTCCCTTTTAATATGGGAGTCAAAATCACCAGGTAAAGACATTGATGTGTACTTACAGTCCCTTATAGAAGAGTTGGAAGAAATGTGGACAAGTGGGGTAAAAACACCATATGTGGTGGAAGGACGAACATTTTGAATGCATGTTGCATTGTTGTAGACTATCAATGATTTCCTCACATTTGGTGACATATCAGGCTAGACGACCAAGGGTTACAAGGCATGTCCTATATGTAATGTCGACTGCACAAGCGAACATTCAAATAGTAAGTTTCACTATATGAGCTATAGATGGTTCTTGCCTCTAAGACATAGATGGCATCGTGACAGTGTAAGTTTTGACAACATCGTAGAAACGAGGCCTGTTCAAGGGATTTTACTAGGGCAAACATTATGGATCAGTTGAGTTGGCATGAGCATGTTATATTGGGAAAATTGCAAGAGCAGCTCTGTCATTAAAGGAGCGAAGATGGCATAAGCTAGTGTAAGAAGAGTCTTCTCTTTCCAGTTGCCATATTGGAATGCACTGCAGATACAACACAATCTTGATGTGATGCACATTGAAAAGAATATATGTGACAACCTGGTGGGGGCCATTTTTAATCTTAAGAGCAAGTTGAAAAACACAAATAAGGCGAAACTCACCCTCCAGGAAATGGGTATTCATTCAAAGCTACATCTATAGCAACATGGTGGATGCATGTTCAAGCCACTAGCTGCATATACATTGTCAACTCGACAAATGAAAGAGATCGGTACCAGGTGCTGATGAAGTAAGTTTGAGAGGTCCGAAGAGCTATGATTGTCATATTCTGCTGCAACGGTTCCTCCCGATAATCATTCGTGGGGTCCTCGATAAACGAATTTACGACATTATATGTGATGTATCTTGTATTTTCAAGGAATTGACTACCAAAGAACTTCGTGTGAATTTACTAGAGCCTTAGAAAAAACATTAATCCTAACTCTTGTAAGTTAGAGATTATATTTCCTTTTACTTTTTTTTGACATCATGATCCATTTTGCCGTGCGTCTTCTAAAGGAAGCATGCATGTGTGGCCCTGTCTAGTATTGTTAGATGTATCCTGTTGAAAGATACATGAGAGTTCTTAAGGGAGATTTGCAGAACAAGGCAAGACCGGAGGATTCCATTACCGAGTCATATGTTGTGAAGAAAAGCATTCAATTTTGCATACTGTATTTTGAAAACAAGGACTTAAGAATAAATAGGCCCCATTGATAGTGGGATGAAGCGCTAGAGGAAGCTTCATCCTCATCATTTCGAGTACTCACATAGCCTGTAATTCTTATAGGTGCATGCACTATATCTGGGTTGGACGTCAAACTCAACAGAATGCATTAGATAATGTTGAATAATTGAGAGGAGGTGCAACCATTTATAATGTATGTGTTGTCATTTGCATTCATTTATGACCTGATAACACGACAATTTCACCATTTTCTAAGGTGGACTTTTAATGACATTACTCATAGGGAGTTCAAGTAAGAACTAACTGCACATAGAACACACATTATGAGAGGAATAGCATGTAAACATTTTGCTGAGTGGTTTGGAAATAAGGTTGCGGGGCTCACCCAGAACTTCTGAAACAGATATTCATCAATATCTTTACAGGTTAATTTAATCATTCTCATCCTCTGCCGATTGTGGAACATAGGTCTGTCCATGGGCAATGGGTGTCAGAAGATCTAGAAGCCTTAAGGTGGGGCCTAAATATTCATCGATATAGCTACAACACTTGTATTGTGAATGATGTTTGATACAACGCGGAAGCAAAGGAGGTAGGATTAAGATCATAGAATAGCGGTATATATGTCATTGGTGTAGATGGTAGAAAACAAATAACTTTTTATGGCATTCTCATTGAAGTTATTCAACTAAATTATGTAAGATGCAAGCGAGTATTTTTATTCAGATGTAGGTGATCTTATACAAACTGAGAGAAACCGAAAATTATTGATGGAGACCTCATTTCGATCAACACCACAAGGACATGGTACAATAATGACCTGTACATTCTTGCGGACCAAGCGCAATAGGTATTTTACCTAAAGGACCCAAGCAAGTGATCTAGCTACCGGAGGATTGTATAGAAAGTTATACATTGTCATATATTTACTCATGCTCTCTTCCAATCGGAGCCCACAAAAGATGCCGAATCAGTTGGGCTACCTCCAATCGAGGAGCTAATGCAATAGATGGTGCAACGGCCTTGGATGATTCCAATCAATCGCATATTTATTGATCTAGGAAACTTTGCACGCCTACTCAACTCGTATGAGGATTATAGTGGCATAGGGGATGATGATTCAGATGAATAGATTGCATGCATGTATTTATTTGTTTTTCTTTGTCACGTATGTTTTTCGTAATGAACTCAAAGTAATGAATCATTAACAATGGTTATTTTTACAATTTACATGATGAGTGGCTCGAATTTCTATTATCAACTTATAGAGGATTCCCAAGCACACCTAGAGCAACATACTGGTCGGGTTTTTACCTTGAATGGTTAATCTTTTTTTCTTCCACATCCATATTAGATTCGTATGCTAATTTACTTATTTGATTATACGGAAGGATCATTTATAGTATTACTGACTGATCGGTAGATTAGAGAGATTGGCGACTAGTCAGGCCACATTGCTTAGACTCAAGCGGGGTGGGTGAATGATGGGAAAATGAAAAGGAACAAGACAAGATATGGGTGAATAGGATCAAAGATGGCTTAAGGCTACCAGCCTTTAAAACAAAGCTGCTGGCCTTTCCCTAGTAAGTCGCTGGTGTAGAAGACAAAGCCGCCGGCCTAACTAAAATTTTCGGAATTTATTTTCGTTTCTAAGGTTGCTTCTTAAGCTGCCAGCTTTCCTTATTAATTTGCCAGCCTATATTTGTTTCATGAACAATTAATGTTTTTAGGTCTTTAAGGTTTCCTTTGGTTATGTAAAGCCTTATTGGCTTTTGTTTAGAGAGACTTGGATATTAGTTTTTATTTTGAGAGTTTTCACTTGTGAGTTCCTGTGAGAACTTGTTGAACTTATCCAATTGATAATCCGTGGTGTTCTTGTTATGCAGACTTATCAATCAAATCATCCTCATTTGATTGTGGCATCTTTCTAATTTTTACTAAGGTTCGTGCTTTATTTTATGCGACAAGTCAAGGTTTTTCGATCATTTGTTGGGTCTTAGAATCGATAGTCCTAGGGTTCACAGCATTGGTAAGGATTATCCAATCAAGTTTATCCAGATCTACTCATGTTGAACGTGGAGCAAATTGAAGCGTAGCTAGACTCGTATCAATTGGTATCAGAGCAACAGGTTCTGGAGATTATTTGATGCGATTTGTGGTAAGACCTCTGAAATTTTCTTTCTCCAATTGAAATTATTGGGTTGATATAGACAATTATTGGAGAATCAGGGTTTGGAGATTTGATTATTAAGGTTTGTGGGATTTGATTGTTGAGGGTTGTGGAATTGATTATTATTATTGTTGTTGGGTTGATCTGTTATAATTAAAATAAAATGAGTGAAGAAGAGGTTTCTATTTCTATATTTGGTGAATAGTTGAGATTGCTCATGAAGTCTGTCCAGGATTAGTTTAATGCGATGAATATGAGATTAACCAATCTAGAATCATCTAGCAAATCAAAATCTGCTAGAAGAAAATTGTTTGTTGAAGGAGATGAAGTGGATTTTGATTATGATGTAAGCAGTTTCTTAGGAAGAAGAGGAAGGAACCATCAGCGGGATAATAATCTGGGAAGCATTAAAATGAAAATCCCTCCATTTTAGGGTAAAAATGATCTCAGATTATACCTTGCATGGAAGAGGAAAGTTGAGCATGTATTTGACTGCCATAATTATTATGAGGAAAAGAAAGTGAAATTAGCAGCTGTGGAATTTACTAATTACACCAGTATTTGGTGGGTTCAGTTTGTTATGAATAGAAGGAGATATGGAGAGAGGCCAATTAGCTCGTGGGAGGAGATGAAAATTGTGTTGAGGAAGAGATTCATCCCTAGTCATTATTATAAAGATTTATGCAAGAAACTATAGAGTTTGACTCAAAGCTCAAAGAGTGTTGAGGAATATCATCAGGAGATGGAAAAGGGGATGATATGGGCTATTGTCGAAGAATATCGTGAAGCGACAATGGCTAAGTTTATTGGTGGTTTGAATTTAGACATTGCTGATATTGTTGATTTGCACACGTATGTAGAGATGGAAGAATTGCTTCATAAAGCCATCAAAGTTGAGAAGCAACTAAAATCCAGGGGCAAATCCAAGCATGGTTCTTCATCTAGATCATCATGGAAATCAAATTGGTAGGAGCATAAATTAGCTTCAAAATCAGAGGATGAAGTAAGGATTAAGGAGTCTGATTCTCTTGTTAAAGGTAAGAATGATAAATACTCTTCTAAAGCACGTGATATAAAATGTTTTAAATGTGAGGGGCTTAGGCGTATCACTTCTGAATGTCCAACTAAGAGGGTAATGGTTTTAAAGGATAATGGAGACATTGAGAGTGAGAGTTCTAATGATGATATGCCACCACTTGAGGATGTCAGTGATGAAGAGTCTGTATAAGGAAAGTTGATTGCAATTAGGAAGAAGGCAGTAGTTGAGCAAGTGAAAAAGAAGATGGAAGTGCAAAGAGAACAAATTTTCCATACCAGATGTTTAGTACACGATCAGGTTTGTAGCTTATTGATTGACAATGGAAGTAGTACTAATATTTTTAGTACTTTATTGATATATAAGCTTCATTTGCCTACATTGAAGCACCTTAATCCCTATAAACTCCAATGGTTTAATGAATATGGTGAAGTGAAGTTGACAAAACAAGTGTTATTGGAGTTTTCAATTGGTAGCTACAAGGATAAAGTCCTCTGTGATGTAGCGCCAATGCATGCGGGGCACATTCTGTTAGGCCATCCATGGCAATTTGATTGGTGGGTTTTATATGATGGTTTCAAGAATTGCTATTCATTTGATTTGAATAACCAGCATGTGGAATTAAGACCTATCAATCCAAGTGAAGCACATGAGGGTCATCAAATATTGATGAAACATTTGAGAGAGAAAAGCAAACACATGAGTGCTCAAAACAAAAATAAGGTTGATACACTTGTGAGCAATAAGAGTGTATTATTTTCTAGGAAAGTTGCAGCTAACAATCATATTTCACTTGTTCTTAGAAAAAGGAATTCTTATTTGCAAGATTCAAAGGATAAGCGACAAGTGCAACAATTCCGTAGGAGGCATCAAGGACCTTTAAAGACCCATGGACGCACAGATTCGAGGAAGAATACTTCCAATGAAGGAGGGACTTATGAGAAAATGAAAAGGAACAAGACAAGATATGGGCAAATAGATCAAAGATGGTTCACCAGCCTTTCCCTAGTAAGCCACCAGCCTTTCAGCCAGCGTTCAAGCACTAAAACTTTCGGATTTTATTTTCGTTTTCAAGGCCACTTCTTAAACTGCCAGCTTTCCTTATTAATTTGCCAGCCTATATTTGTTTCATGAACAATTTAGGTCTTTAAGGTTTCCTTTGGTTATATATAGCCCTATTGGCTTCGGTTTAGAGAGACTTGGATATTAGTTTTTATTTTAAGAGTTTTCTCTTATAAGTTCGGTGAGAACTTGTTGAACTTATCGGATTGATAATCTGTGGCGTTCTTGTTATGTAGACTTGTCAATCAAATTCGTCCTCATTTGATTGTGGCGTCTTTCTAATTTTTACTAAGGTTCATCCTTTATTTTAAGCGACGGGTCAACGTTTTTCGATCGTTTGTTGGTTCTTGGAATCGATATTCTTAGGGTTCGCAGCATTCGTTGAGGATTATCCACTCAAATTTATCCAGATTTACTCGTGTCAAACGTGGAGCGAATCAAAGCATGGTCAGATTCTATCAGTGACTGAGTTAGGCATAGGGGAAGAGGTGACATATTACCTTCCGAATGATGTACCTTCTCGAATGGACCCTGAGGACCCACAGACCATAGGAGTAGAGCATTAGAAGGTTGTTGTGGCGACTGAGCATAAGGAGGCCAATATCATGATACTAGAGAGGCGTAGGGGTATGTACAAAAGGGGTTAAGCAGAGGAGTATAGGAGGATAAGCCATAGGCCGACCACCATGTTGAATGGGTACATGGATCTCATATGCTCATGTCCTAAGATGGTTAGGTTGAAGTTCTTACTCCACCATAGAGTGTCGACCAAGTTGTTTGTTCTAAAAGCCCAAGGAAAGGCGTGGTCAGCTTTTCTAGAGGCCTATCAACATGGCATCATCCGTAGAGTTATGGTAAGTTTATTCTTTGGTTAAAAATATATTTCTAAGGCGATTTTTGTAGCCTTAACCATTCATTGACACATTTAACATGTTTTTAAAGTGCATAACAAATTTGAACTACTAGAGAATTGGTGGAAAGTGCACAAATGGTGGGTAAGGCTAAATTATTTAGCGAGTAAATCGTGCAATTAGCTCCACTATAGGCCGAAGGTATACATCATAGGTAAATGGGGAGGTGAGGGAGTTGCTAATAGGACACCAGTGGGTTTCAAGCACTGAGCCAATGAGTGGAGGGCATTCATCCACTTTGTAGAGACCGATCCAAATTATAAGGTACAATCCTGCATGTGGTAAAATATATAATCAGAAGATCTATTCCATTTGTTTACTTTTTTTCCAATCAAGTAGCTTTGATCTATGGTCAATATGAAAAATAGGAAGAAGCAAAAATTAGTGCATATGGGTGGTACAAAGTCTATGCTTCAACATGCACTTGCAAATGTAAGTATTATAACTACATGGTGTGTGAGTTTATGTTCTACGTTTTTTTGATAGTTTTACTAATTATGTATTATAGGAGCTCACACCAATAAAGAACTATAGACACACCCACTTGAGAAGAGAGAAAGGGAAATTGACTGATTGTTGGTATATTCGATTTTCATATTCAATGGTAATACACCCTACCCATCATTTTGGATGATTATATTGACATTATGTTCACTTTATCTCAACTAGGCACAGATGGTACAAAGAAAGAAAGAGAAGGATGATATTACTACTATAATAGGTCAGCGACATATGCTTATCAAGAGATTATGGAGGAGGTTTTGGGGCACAGATTCAGCTACCGTCATGGCTTTGGATATGATATGCCGATAGATCAGCACATGATTAATTACTATGAGTAGTCGCGTGATGAGGATATAGTGCACTCTGAGTATGACAGGACCAGACAGGAGGAAAAAATGGACAAGATGAAATAGCAAATTGATATGCCGATGAACTATGTCCATCCTCCTTCCATGTCTTCCTTCGAGCAGTACCCTCTGTACCAGCAGGCTGCACAGCACATGGGAACTCCTAGTAGCGGTTTAGATCTAAGCCAACCCAGCTTCGCACCATTCACACTAGCAACACCTCATTCTGTATCTTTACTAGGGTTTTTATGGAATGTCGAGCCACTAAACTATATTTACGCATCCCTCACATGATCCTTTTCACAAGTTACTTGGTAGGTTTGCATAGCAGAGAAGCCTACATCCTTCGGGAAAAGGTCGAGGAAAGGGGGTAGGTTTTGCTTAGTTTGTCTCACAAACACTCACATTTAGATCATACACATGCCCAAATGCCACTGCATCCGCACATCCTTCCTCCTCTCGGTAGCCTCTACATACCCCCACACAGCCTTCTGCTTTTCATTCGACACCAACTTCGACTTCCTCGTTTACAATGTCTTAGAGGACATCCGTTAAAGGGTTGGGGCGTGCTTGCCAACGTCAGTAGCAGAGGCAGTGGGCATTGTTGTGTTCCATTTTTTCATCATTTTCGATGTTTAGGATATGTTGTTTATGTTTTTTGTTGGACTTCTCTATTGCTTTATACATCATGTGGATCATCATGATTACTGTTCTGTATTGTCGTTTTGTATGGACATATTCTATGGCAATTAGCATGCATGTTATTTCTATTATGTTGGTATGTATAGTCTGATATATTTTCGTTGTTTTCGATGTTCAAAATATGTTATTTCTATTTTCTCTTGAACTTTTCTTTGTATTTTAGATCATGCGGATCATTAAGATAAAGTGATTGGACGACCTAAAGATCAATGGAACTACTTGACACTTCATTTGCTATGATGAATTACGTCATCATTGCCATACATGTCAAGAATCAATAAACAATAAATAGCCATCTAGGACTAGGAACCAATAGATAATCAAATGCTCGTTGTTTCGTTTCTTCATGCTAAATAAATCTACATCGGAGGACACACAACAATTTACACCCAAAATTGTTCCAGTCATCATTACATTTGTCATAAATCAAATATATCTGCTCAATCTTTTTCCCCACTGTTACCTTAATTTGTTCCAACCTCCACGTCCACTAACATCATAAGCATTACCTCTTTCTACATTTCACTTTTCTCTAGACATATTGTATAATGTTTAGCATGCATGTTATTTCGCGTTAAGCTTTCATATACTATAAATACAAAGTTGATTAATTTTGAGATAATATTATAAATAACAGATTTTAATTATATGATTTATAGAAAACATGCAAAATTTAGGTTGGTGTGTTTAATTTTTAAAAAATAAACTAATAGCAATATATAATTTACGCATTATATTACAATTAATTTATAATATTATAAATAACATATTTTATTTGTAAGATTTTTACAAAACATGAAAAATTTATGTTTGTGTGTTTAATTTTACAAAAAATTAAAAAACTGTTAATAAATCATTTACATACCCCATGTTAATTAATTTATAATATTATAAATAACAGATTTAAATTATAAGATTTTTGTTAAATGTGAAAAATTTATGTTAATATGTTCAATTTAAAAAAAATATTATCAATATATAATTTACACATTATATCTCAATTAAATTATATGAGTAATATTTATATATGATTTAAAAATTTTACTAATCAAATTAAATAGATATTATCTACTTTTATCTTCAATAAATTAAAATGAAAAACTACTATCAATATGTAATTTATATATTACATATCAATTAATCTATAATATTATAAATCATGAATTATAATAATAACTTTTTTATATTCGTATGTTCAATTTTATAATAACTACGATCAATATATAATTTATACATTACATATTAGTTAATTTATGATATTATAAATAACATATTTTAACAACAAGATAACGTGCAAAATGTATTTTGTTGTGTTCAATATTATTAAAAGGTTTTGTGAAAAAAAAAAAGGCCAAATGAAACTATATAACAATACAAAAAATTATCATATTAAGATCAATTTATTTTTAAAATGCTCTATAGATGTAAAGAATTCATTTTACAAAATTTTTCTTAAGTTTTGTAAATGTAACTCTTTATATTATTTACTATAAATAACATATTTAAATTGTGAGATTTTTGTTAAATGTGCAAAATTTACATTAATATGTTCAATTTAAAAAAAAACTATTATCAATATATAATTTACACATCATATTTCAATTAATTTCTATGAGTAATATTTATATATGATTTAAAAAAATTTACTAATCAAACTAAATAAACATTATCTACTTTTATCTTCAATAAATTAAAATGAAAAACTACTATCAATATGTAATATACATATTACATATCAATTAATCTATAATATTATAAATCAAAGATTTTAATAATAAGATTTTTATGTTTGTATGTTCAATTTTATAATAACTACGATCAATATATAATTTACACATTATATATTAATTAATTTATGTTATTATAAATAACATATTTTAACAACAAATTTTTATAAAATGTGTAAAATGTACTTTGATGTGTTCTATTTTATTAAAAGTTCTTGTGAAAAATAAAAAAGGCCAAACGAAACTATATAGTAGTACAAAAATTATCATATTAAGATCACTTTATTATAAAATGCTTTATCAATGTAAAGAATTCATTTTACGAAGTTTTTCCTTAAGATTTTTAAATGTAATTCTTCAATATTATTTACTAACAAGACAATTAATGGATAAAATATTTTTATATTTATATATATTATTTAAATTTTAATAGTTATTCTAAATAAATATTATGTATAATTTATTTTTTTATAAATTAAAATAAATTAAATAAAATGAATCCCGGTGAAAAACGAGCGAGATGTAAAAAAAATTTTCAACATTAGTGTAAGATGAAAGGCGGGTGTGGGAAATTGAATTTCCCTAGCCATGAGGCGAAAATTGCCTTTGTGACTAGGACAATGAGGCGAATTTCACCTCGTGCCTCGAATGTAAGGCAAAATTGGCCTCAGTATCCTAGTCATGAGGCGATTTTTGTCTCATCACTCCCACTATATATATATTTTCTTCTTTGAGGTCTTTGTTATTTTCTTCTCTTGCTATTTTCCTCTCCCAGGTTGCTCCATTTAATTCTTTACTTCTTCGATTCTCTTCTTCTATATTAAGTTTGTTATCCCTTTTATAATCATTTAATCTCCATATATGATCCTTCTCACTAATCATTTGTTTGTATCAATTTTACAGGGTTTGTTCATTTTATCAATTTGTTATTATAAGTTGAACAACATCAAAATCAAGGTAATATAGAATATGATTGCTTTTCAATTTGTAATTTTTTTGTATTTATTGGCAAATTTTATTTAATGTTTCAGGTATATGATGATTTCAAATGTACAATATTTATATGAATATAAACATATTTATAATATCATAATATATTCACTATTTGTAATATTTAAAATAAAAAATGATTAATTATGATTATCAATAGAATATTTTTAATAAAATATGAATATAAATAAATTTGTAACATAAATTACAAAATATAAAATAATGATTTAAATAATTTTAATTTTTCCGAAAGGAAATTCGACAGTTTTTTTTAAAATATATATGCAAGAGGCAAGAATCGCCTCACTTAGACAACATGAGGGGAATTTCGCCTCATCACATAGTTGATTGCCATGTCACTCAATGAGGCCAATCTCGCCTCACTACATGACATGGCACCTAGTCATCTATGAGGCAGATTTCGCCTGACATTATTTGTTCAGGCGAAATCCGCCTAAGCTAAATTTGATGTGGCAAGTTTTGTCTTCTTTCTCCTAAGATGGTCGTCCTCCTAATGTGAAACAGTGAGGCGAAATTTTCGCTCAATAGACTTACTGAGTCGAAATTTGTATCTACTGAGACGAAAAAAAATTCTCCTCACAAGCTTGTATTTTCACTAGTGTATCTAATTTATTCTCATTTTTCAAACTATTTACTTTTAACTTGTCCTGAAATTACCAGTATAAGAATAAGAAGAACAAATCATTTCCAAAAAGAAAAGAAAAAAGAAAAAATTGGCTTACATAATAGCTCAAAATTAATTGGAAATTTTATTGTAATTAGACGTGTAGATAATTATTGAATTACTACAGCAATAGTAGATATTGATAAAAAGAAATAACTGGCAAGGTCTCTCAAAATTTAAGAATCATTGATTGTATTATTAATACCATAAATATATCCCATATCCTTTGATAAAGTGTAATATACAATATAATAATGTGTAAGTACACATTCTTACGTCTCCAAATTTTCAATCATGAACATATTTTATATATTATATGTGTGTGTGTGTGTCAATTGTCTCTATGCAGGCGCACACTCCTTTCTTCTTCTTCTTTTTTATTAAATCTTAGTAGATAACGTGTAATCAGTTTATTATATTAAATAAATAAATAAATAAATATATATATATATATAATAGGTAAATTGATCTAATAGTCTTAGCACGAATGAAAAGGCCACACCAGGAAAAGAAAGATATGCTACCACTTTATTGATAGTACACGTGTCAATACCAAATGAAACCTCCTCCTGACAGGAAAAGCGCTGAACCACTACAAACTACAACCAGAATCGTTTATGCTTTCTGATTTGTACTTGGTGTAGGACCATGACCATTCACACGTGTAGAGTGTGTGTTGATGATAATATTTTTTATATATACATATGATGTGTATAACCATTTTAATGTTTTTTTTTTTCTTTTTTTTTTTTTTAGTTTAAGCTGGTGGACCTGCATTGAAAATGCCCAAAATCCAAAACCAATAAATGTTTATCAGCATTTTTAAACTAAAGTAATAAGATTCAAACAAGAGATATATATATATATATATTTTTTTTTTCCTTCAATTTTGTTGAAGATATATAAATTCAACTTCACGAGCAATATCGAAAAGATTTGTAAAATTTAAGCCAATAATCTTGATATAATTAAAACTTGGTTTACTTATGGGATAATGGTTTGTGAAAAAGAAGAGGAGGGGGTGGTCTTCATTCTATTGGTATTGGGTTTATTTGTGTTTGTAGAATAACTTCAAGGTTTAATAAGCAACAAAGTTTAGCCAATTGTCGGTTTTTTTTTTCTTTTTTTTTTTTTTTGGTTTCTTATCAAATATTAGTAGTTTGGTATAACTAGAGAAGGACTCATTGTGGTGAATTAAACCAGTAGGGTCCATTACATGCGCAAGGCAGTTCTTTCCTCTATCCCCTATCCTTTCCTTAAAATGAACTTTCCATGAGACTTGCTTGCTAAATATCCAAGCAAATGTAGTGGGAGGATTAGTTTAGATGATAGTTACATTAAGTGAGTTATTTATCCATCTTGAAAATCCATTGCTATTATGACTACATCCATTTTGAATCCATTCAATCAACAACTTTGTTATTGTGAACTCCGGTCCATTATGATTGACAAGATTGACAAAAGGTTGTACACCATTAACCTAAGTGTTCACTACTTCATTGACATCGACCACATCTATTTTCATAATTAAAAAAATGTGTTGGTCATATTCGATTGTAGCAACATTCTCTTGTGGAAGAAGATCTTCACGAATATAAAAATCTAAGGAATAATACCCATCTTATACCATGTCATATTAAAAATTTTCAAATCATAACATATGTATTTTAACAAAATAATCCTATGATGAAAATTGAGTAAATTGATAAATCAATAAATATCCCATTGAAGCTTTATCTTCCATAGTATAAGAAGATATATGGATGAAGTGCTCCTTTTCTATATAATAAAAATCAAAGAACAATTCAACATGGAGTATTTATGCTATAACAAATCAATGCCATAAAACTTTGGTATCTCTTCCTTTATTGTACTAAGTTTTCATAATATCATAAGATAGATGGATGGTGATGTGCTCCTTTTCTATTCAACAAAAATCAGAGAACAATATAACATGCAATATTTATGCTAGTGAATCAAAGCCCTTAAACTTTCGTATGTCTTCTTTTGTTATACTAAGTAAAAATTCTAATATAAATCCAATCAAGAATTTATAACTTAGTGAAAAAAATATCAACATTAATTATTATTATTATTATTATTATTATTATTATTATTATTATTATTATATGCAATGGGATCAAGTTGAAAGCAGATTTTGAATCCATAGTAGTGGTAATGGCTTTCTTAATGAGAACATCAAATGTTAAGGATGGTAGTTTGATTATGCTTATTTTAGGAGGTAATGATTCTTTAAGAAAAGAAATCATTTTCATTCTTGACTCTCTTACTTAATTAAGTCTCATAATAAGATTGTTTATAATAGTTTTTATTATTTTCTATCTAGCAATTGTTAACTAATCTTTAACTAATTACAAATTCAAATAATTTTTTTAATTATAAGGTAAATTTATCATAGGAATAAAACCCGATTTGTGCTGTTTAGAGGCGAATATTTCCTACCATTAAAAATCGTTTTTGGCTATGATTAATTAATTACTTCTATATATTCGCTATTCTAATGTGAATGTGTTTCATGATCGATCTCTCTTCTCTCAATGCTTGTGCGTTGTGGATGATGATAATAATAATAATAATAATAATAATAATAAAAGACTACTTTCAGTTTCAGCACCTTGTTCCGAAATTTAATCTTTGGGTAGATGTAGTGTGGATACACCCGACACTCCCCGTTTCAGCAATAAATATTGATTAATCCAGCCATAGTTGAAGTCACATTTTATGGTCTGTTGAGAGAGAAAGAGAGAGAGTGTTTGTTTCACTCCAACTTCCATGTCATATATCAATGTGGCTATACGAGATGTTGATCATGGCAGAAAATAAAGTTACTATTCCAATAATAAATTAATTAATTTAATAAAAAAGAAGAAGAAGAAGAAGGAGGTATCAGAAGGCCTCAAGCTCAAAGTGGAGCATGGGGCCAACCTGCAATGGCGTCCACAATTATTTATGAAGAAAAAAAAAAGGAAAATCTCAATGCTCAAAATAGAAGGAAATGTATCTGAAACAAAAGATGAACCAATAAAAAAATTACAAGTTTTAAGGGAAAAAAAAAAAGAGAAAGAACATGAATAGCTATTTATTCCTTTCTTATTCTACTTAAAATTTATATTATAGCATTCAGGTGAAGGAAATGCTATGGATGATAAATTGCTACTACGTAAAATAATGAATAACAATCCATAACCCCACACCCATAAATTATCATTCAATGATTTATTTTCTAATTTTATCATAAATGTCTCTATTTTAAAAATATCATCTATAGAATTATCATTCATTTATAATAAATAGAATGAACATTATAATAATTGTTACAGCCCTTTTACATTCCTAATGAATTCCAATTCAGTTTCTCCCTTATCTCATATGGTGAAGTGAACGAGTCATTAGTCTCAAAGATGAAGTTAAAGATAAAATTTTAATAATCAGGCAGATGAAATTTCTTGACATCGCTAAATGTTTTCTATACTTATGTATCGATAATGTTATACAATATGTGCCATAATCGATTGATATAATTTTTTTCCTGTTTAATACATGACTGGATTTAATTAGTAAAAGTGAGAGAAGGTGTTCAATTGTAAAAAGTAATTTTTTCCGTTAAAGAGGAGTGCAATTGATATTTAAATTTGGATTTTTTTTTAGTCCATTTGACATGTTGCAAGGTTTGTTGCGTTTTCGTTATGCAAGTTCTAGTTTTAGATAATAATTGTACCAATAATAACAAGTGTGTTGACACTTGAGAATAGTCAAGTATGATTAATTATAACAGTTAAAGAAACTATTTTATTCCAGCTAATAACAAGAGGAGTTGATCTCTATTAATTTAAGGGAAATTATTTAGAAGCAAGTTATTTAAAGTGGTTAATTGGTGCGAAGAAATTATTTAGCAAAAAAAAAAAAAAGAAAAAAAATCATTTTGGATGGTTTATTAAAAATAATATCCACTACGGTACACTATACTGAAAAAGATAAACAATCCTTTTTAATAGCAAAACATTTTTCAACATCCTTGAACAAACACCAACCACTAATCCCACTAGTATCCCCCGTCAACAATATTTGGCATCTTCAGGGATCAATTAAAAGAAAAAAAAAAAAAGGCATATAAAAAGGGAAAATAGTAGAAGAGTTATGAAAACTCTTTGAACATCTAAAAGTATTATATTAACTCTATATATATGTTACCTTCCAAATCCATTTGAAACAATCCTTTTATTATTATTATTATTATTATTATTATTACAATAATATGAGAGAGAAAGATTTCAACTTGATGTTTCGCACGTATTTACAAGTTAGGATGATGGCATTAAGTAATTAGATTATTAGACACTGGCAACATCTTTGTTTTAGTGTTAAATACATGTCATCATTAAGCAACTACAAATGTTTTCAATTTTCGTTAATTATTTTATATGAAAAAAAATAGCACTGGTAAGTATATTGAAGTTCACCTCCACGTACAACTTGTAATAGTATATTAAAAAACTATAAAATTAAAATGGGAAATATTTTGAAGGTCACCTTTTATCTAGAATGGTAAGAAGAGGGATTGGGGAAAAGAGGGTATTGGAGGAAAGAGAAGTAGGTTTGAAATGAAATGCAGAGGAAAAAAAAAACAATAAATTATAAGAAAGAAAAGAAAAGAAAGGAAAAGAAAAAAAAGGGGAAATGCTGAGTAGGATTGAAAGAGAGAATCAACAACAAAAAAAAAAATAAATAAAAGTAGGGAGAAGATCTTTAAAGGCCACAAAAGGAGTTTGTGGCTGAGAATTCTCCCCGGATTGCTGACGTGGAAGGGGACACCTGATTAAACGGATCAAAAAGGAAGGAAACCTTAACAAAAAAACACATTACAATCGCCCCCCAACCCCAACCGAGTTCACTTGCTTACATACAACAACATACAACACCCACCCACCTCAACGTGTCAGATCTCTCTCTCTCTCTCTCTCCTTTTCTCTCACTAAAACTTCCACAGTACACGCACCCATTTGCTCATTTCTGTCTCTCCTTCTCTCTAAAAGGTTTCAATCTTTCCTTTTTTCTTTTTATTTTTTCGGGAAAAAAAAAAAAAGAAACAGAGCAGCCAGAAATGTCGGGAGAAGCAAAAGACCCGGCTATCAAACTATTTGGGAAGACGATCCCTTTGCCTGAAATCGCTCTTGAACCATCCCCATCCTCATCCCTATCAATATCATCATCTAGTGCTGGAGTAGTACCACTTGAAAATGATCAAATTCAACACACTACCCGTCCTAATAATTCAACCCCCCCTGATGATGATGATGATGAAGAAGAAGAAGAAGAAGAACAACAACAACAAAAACAACAACATGACATCAATACCAATATTAAAACAGATAATGAAGAAGCCCAACAACAACATAAGGTATGGATGATAAGCTTTCATGCCTTCTTTATTGCCCTCTTATGGAATTGGACTAAGTTTCGAATTTTGAGCTGGACCCATTACTTCAAGCATGGATTTAAATAATGGGTATGGGTTGAATTTCGATTTTGTCCATTAAAAAGCAGGGATTTGATTTTTGCTGTGGAGGCGGTCAATTTTTGGGGATGTTGACTTTTTTTTGCCCTTTTCCTAATTTGGTTCATCAGTTTAAGTTTTGTTCAATGAGATCTGATTAATTAAATTTTTAGGTTTTTTCTTGTGGATAGTGAACGAGGGTATTGCGTTTTTATTGTCGACGTAGATGCTTTTGGGAACTAATTTGGTTCTCTGGAGTTTTGGGATAATTTACAATCATTAGGGTTATTTATGCCTATTTATTTACATAGAGAACTTTTGAGGAGTCGCTTTCTGGATTAGGTTCTTAATTTTCTCTCAAATTGGGCGTTATGAATGTTTTAGCAACCAACCTTTTGCATTAATCTCTTTTTAACATGTATATGAACCTTCATGATTGAAATTTTGAGTATTTTGAAATTTATTTTACTTGTTCTATGGTTACTTTGTGTTAAGGCACTCCCTTCTAAACAAATGAAGTCTTGGTTCCAAACAGCAACTGAACTATTGCGTACTTCTGACTTTGCCTTTATCCATGGCTTTATACGCGCGGATTGAATTGGGGGCTTGCTTGTAGTTGTGTTAAAAAGCTCTCTTACAAGTACATAATTTAATTAAGATTCATAACAACTCTTTCGCTCTGACTAAGTGCTGCTTTGTATTTCTGAGATTTTGAGACTTATCTGCAAGATATAAAGCCAATTTTGAAGGCATGATAGCCAATCAATTACGTAAGAGAATAAAGAAAAGAGAACAAGCAGCTTTGTGCTCAAATAGATGGTGTAGTTCGTCCATTTTGAACAATTTACGACATTTGAAGGAATAATCTGAATTGCTTAAGTTGGTGATTATTTTTTCCCCCTCCAACTGTTGTAGTGTTGACAGTCATAAATACTGCAGTAACATTGTTGCATGGTCAGTTCAGCTGTGTATCTTAGGTGTTTAAATTTGTAGCAAGTGAAATGTGTTCTGTAACATCTAGTGAACTTTTTTACTTATTACTGGATACGAAAGATTTTTATTCAATGCTGAATACTTAGTTGTTTATGTGATGCACATACTTATGCTTTCTAAACTGAATATGGTTGATCCAGGAAAATCTATCAACCACAGAGCAGGATGATGGTGCAGAAATTAAAACTTTGAAAGAACCTGCAAACTCAGATGCTTTGCCAGGAACAAGTGAGAACCCTAAGACACCTTCCCTAGACAAGGAGAGCTCTACTCTGAAGAATACAAAAACGGAGGAGGAGCAAAGTGAGACAAGCAATTCACAAGACAAGCCCTTGAAGAAACCAGACAAGATCTTACCATGCCCCCGCTGCAATAGCATGGACACAAAGTTTTGCTATTATAACAATTACAATGTAAACCAGCCACGGCACTTTTGCAAGAACTGCCAGAGGTACTGGACTGCTGGAGGAACCATGAGGAATGTGCCAATTGGTGCAGGTCGACGCAAAAACAAGAGCTCGGCTATGAATTACCGTCATATAACTGTCTCAGAAGCTCTGCAAAATGTCCGAACTGATATTCCCAACGGAGTCCATCATCCACAGCTGAAGCCTAATGGCACTGTTCTTGCCTTTGGTACAGACACACCTTTATGTGAATCTATGGCCACTGTATTAAACATTGCGGAGAAAACGCTGCAGAATCATACTCGGAATGGATTCCATAAGCCGGAAGAGTTAAAAATACCGATTCCTTGTGGGAATGCAGAAAACAGGATTGATCATCTGAGTGGACCCTCGGTTAGCATGCCGATTTCAAATGACATGACTGCAAAGAATGGAGTGAAGGACCTCTCGGTGCAAACCTGCCAAAACTTTCCGCCTCAAATGCCTTGCTTTCCTGGGGCACCTTGGCCTTATCCATGGAACTCAGCTCAGTGGAGTCCTCCTGTACCACCGCCAGCTTTCTGTCCCCCAGGCTTTCCTATGCCATTCTATCCTGCAGCGCCTTATTGGGGTTGCAGTATGCCTGTCACTTGGAATGTTCCTTGGTTTCCACAGCCATCTTCTCCAAATCTAACTGCTCCAGGCTCTGGTCCAAACTCTCCAACTTTGGGAAAGCATTCGAGGGATGACAATACGATGAAACCTAGCGACTCTGGTGAGGATGAGCCTGTGAAGGACAATAATGGTGAGAGATGTCTCTGGATACCAAAAACACTGAGAATTGATGATCCGAGAGAAGCTGCCAAGAGCTCTATATGGTCAACTTTGGGGATTAAAAATGATAAAGCCGATCCAGCTAGTGGGGGAGGACTGCTGAAGGCCTTCCAACCAAAGAGTGAAGAAAAGAAACGCATTCCTGAAACTTCTCCAGTTTTACAAGCCAATCCAGCTGCATTATCTCGATCGCTCAACTTCCACGAAAGTTCATAGCTGGTTTATTTACAGAGTTATTATTAATTAGGGGGTATATAAACAAACCTGCGAGGTATGACTGGTACAGTCAAGTTCAGACCAACTTAGCATTACCCAAGCTTATGCCGTTACACACCCTCGTTACGAGAATCAAATGTCAAGGCATCCTTGACGAGAGAATATGAGAGAGTGCTCTTGTATCCTGTCTCTCTGTCCCTAATGAGCACGGCGGAGTAGCGCACTGTCTTAGTGTAGCCAGATGTAGGCATTAATCAACCCTTTGTAAGGAAAACCTATCTGTACAGGCGGGTCCCTTTAGTTTTCAGTGTGATGGTTTGGTGAGTTAGTGTACATAACTATATGTGAAGGTGGAGTATCGAGCATTAGAACACGCGTTTATGTATTCAAAATAAGTATGGAATGTAAATTCAAGTTCTTCCTTTTGGGTTGGTTCATGATTTTTCAGGATTCTTCAATCTATCAACCTAAGTAGTTTCGAAAAAAACTCGTGTTATTTGCTGTTGCTGAACTAAAAAATTCTCTATATCTAGGTTCTAACACGCTCTCTCCTTGAATTTCAAGTTACTCGGAGTAGCAGTAGACGACACATGTTATGCTGACTTAAGATCAAAAGAGATTCACCTTTTCCAATTTCCACATGGTGACATTAAGTGCCGAGCGAGTAAAAATGGACACAAACGTTGGTTTTGATATGAAATGATCCAAGGGTAGAGAGAGAGAGAGAGAGTGAAAATGGAGAATGATACAAAAGACATGAAAAGTACTTGTAGGGCCCTTTATATGAGGATAGACTCGAATTCGTATCACAAAAGGCCAAACACCTTTCTTTTTCCAAACCAAAGCAAAAGAAGAATCCAAAACAACTAGCATCAAAAGGTGTTAAAAAGAAGCTTAAAAAGCTATTCTTAAAAAAAGTCTTCTTTCTTCATCTTTATTCTGGCGTTTTTTTTCCTTTTGGTTCAGGTTCAAAGAAGCAAAAGGCAGAGAATTTACTCAGAAGAGGCATATTTCAAGCTGGGAGCATACTGTTAGATTTATGTGATATAGTTGTAGACCTCGGTCGACTCCACCTATTTAAATCCCAATGCTCGCTCATACTTTAGCATCAATAAGGATGGTCTGCATGCTAAGTTTTCCTTTAAAAAAAAATTCTGAACGCATTCATCTCCATATGATTAATTTTTAGCACTAAACTCCTATAAGGACAAATTAACTTACAATAATAGAGTGTTTTTCTTTTAATTATTATTATGTGCCTTAATAGAATATAACAAGTTTTAGTGAATGTTGTAGGACATGGACTAGCCCGAGTGATTCGACTTGATTCAATTGGAACCAGCCATGATAGTGGGCTGGTCCTCACATTTGATCTAGATTAACTTGGGTTGACCTGGTCGATTCAATCTGATTGACCCGATCTTGGGAAATAAAAAACTTTGTAGAATTTTAAATGTATATTTATACTATATTATAAATTTATAAAATAAAATCATTATGTTATACTTTTTTTTCTCTTTTTAAGACATATACCTTGTATAGATTTATTAGCTAATTAATGTATTTTATTTAAATATGGAGATTGTAATTTATATTTATTTTTTTCTTTCTTTTTTCCTTTTAACTGTTTGGTTTTATGTGTAATTTAATATTACACCATACCCGATCTTTATCTGATGTATGCAACCGCATCTAAACATAATTAAATTTAAAAAAAACTTTATAGATATAGTAAATTTGATAGTAAAAATATTTACATCCGAGATTCTTAATACGAGTTTTTGTGCTAAAAACCTTATTTTTTAGGGTTTTTATGGATGTAAAAAAATTGTTCGATTTTTTAGGATCATCTAAAAAAATCTTAAAATGTGAGTTTCTTTTTATAAATTATTTTATGATTATGTAAAAATAAGGATATCATCTATAAAGGTATAAAACAAGCGAAGGAACACATTGTGAATGTTACTAGTAAATTAGTGAGAGGGTTGCAAGATTTTGTGATGAAATTATTCATGAAATTTAAGCTGGAGAAATAATTATGGCGAACAAGTGAACGTGATGGCATGATATATATCAAAATCAATCAATAAATGTGTATGTCTGATGAAAGATTGTAGAAAGTGATGAAAAAAAAAAGAAAAAAAGGGAAGCAGATATTTTCATGACACTAACTATGGGAGTATGGGACTATTGGACATAAACGAAAGCCACCAATTTATTTGGAGCCTGACCCCGAGCTGTTTTGTGGGACCCATGCACGTGATTCTGCTTACCTTTACTCTTTTAACTTTGGCTTCGGCTTTGGCGTTGGCTTGGCCCGGCCTTCGCTTTTTCTCGACTTCCTATCCTGGCTTGCTTACCCTTATTTAGGGATTTGATTGGACGGATCGTTATAGGATACTTGACTTATTCAATCCATTAAAAATTCTATACGGTTATGAGATGGATTTGAGAAAAAATTTTATGATCTTATAGGATCATGGGTCGGGCTCGGATCGTAGTTATGATCCTATAGGGTCGATTCGATCCTTTAAGATTAATAAAAAACAGTTTTATAACATCAAAACTTTTATATATCTAATTTTTTTTATAGCTTTATGATTGTATAATTTATTTGTTTATCTCATTGAGAATGTCTTGCTTTTTTTATAATTAATAAGAGATAATATTTAAATTTATATATCTATATCAATCCTCAAGTAAAGTAAAGTATATTATGTTGTGGTATAAATTGATTATCATACATCAAAAATAAATCATCTAGCTTATTGACTTTTTTATTTTTTTTTATCTCGGTAACGTAAGATTAAGGGTATATATCTCACGTATATTACCCTTATCTTTTCATGTTTTCTCTTTATCTTCCTATACTATATTATACAGGATGTTTAAAAAAAATGCATTATTATATAAACTATAATTTCTTTATTTGATATGCATTAACGTATATTTTTGTAATGATTTCAATGACTTCGAGAAATAATTTTCCTTCTTAATTTTTAATCAGGTTTAAATATATACCGAAAGTGATTGATCTATTGGAATAAAATTTTATTGATTTCCTATTTTGTATTTGTAAATAAATTATGCAGGCCTAACTTATAAGGACAAGGGTTTGTTTGTTTGTTAGTAGATTATAGATACAAATACTTTTTTTAAACTTTTTTCTAATAATTTATTTATAAAGAATTAAATATATATAAAAGAAAAGTTGATAGTTCTCATTAAAAATCAAATAGATTAAATATAAAAAAAATATAAAAATAAATTGAATATATTTATACATATTATTTTTAAAAAGATACAAATAAAAATAAAAAACTAGCCATCCAAACGGATCCTAAATAACATTGATAGCATTTAGTAATGTACAGGGGATGAGAAAGTGCTATTTGGATTTTTGGCTACTCCTTTTCTTCTATCTCAAAGGGTTTTAACGTTGGTTGGTTAGATATTCAATAAATAACTTTGATAATATAGTAGGGATTGTTGGAATTCCAACCTCTCAAATGATATCTCCACAATCAACTTGACATTCGTGATTCACATTTTTTGGTGGGTACCTTCATGTCTCCTACTCAAAACAAACAATTACACAGGACGCCAAAAAAAAAAAAAAAAAAAACATACTCTAATCATTGTTATTAAAACCGACCCATACCAGCCATTCAACCCAGTTCAATCGAAACCAGCACTAATAACGGGCTGTGTCTCTCCTAAGACTCATTTTTGCATCGAACCGGTGAAACCCGGATTGACCCAATCGACTCAAGCGGTCGAACCGGTTGACCCAGGCCAAAAAAACAAAAAACAAAAAATTGAAATATTTATTCATACTTTGTTACAAATTTATAAAATATAATCATTATATCATGTTTATTTAATAATTAATTAATGAATTTGATCCAAATATAGATTCAATTGAGTGATATCATATTCATTAGTCTTTCATAATTGAATCATCTTTTATATTTTTACTTTTATGTCCCTAGTTTGACCCCTCGACCCTTGATCCCCTAGCTTGTATTGGTCAAACCCCGGTCCAATTCCAACAATATTGACTCTAACTTGTGTTTCTCATCTCCTCAACATTAACTCTAATGGTCGTATGGTTCACCAAAATGGAAAGTCTCATTTAGCATCATATTAGAGATCTGTTTGTTTGTTGGTAGATTACAGATATAGACACTTTTTTCAAACTTTTTTCTAACAAATTATTTATAAAGAATTAGATATAGATAAAAAAAAGTTTGTAATTCTTATTAAAAAAATCAAATAGATCAAATATAAATAAAATATAAATATAAATCGAACATATTTATACATATCATTTTGAAAAAGATACAAATATAAATAAAAAAATAGACCATCTAAACAGACCCTACATATTTACCCACCTCTAGGCTTTAGCCAAATTGGATATAACAAGTTAGATTTTAAATGAGACTTTGTATGTTTTGTAAAATAAAATGGAACCAAAGGGAAAAATATACATCAAAATAAATATTTAAATGAATCTTCAATTCAACTTCTAAACACATGATTAAAGAACTTACATAGAAAAATCAAATCCTTTTCTTTTATATATCGAAATATTAATTGTTTGCCCCAAAAAGATATTAACTGAAAAAAAAAAAATGCTTTTGGATTTTTAATATATAAAAACTGTCCTGCAAATTCTTTTTCCCCGGTCCATAAAATGATCGTGTCCTTGATCCATTTTCAGCTGACACGACTCGTTTGTCTTATAAAACTCTTTACTTAAATATGGACATGACGTTTAGATTTAGTGAAGGGAACAGCTTATGGGGTTTTGTATTATTATTTTTATATAGGCTAAAATCGTACTAGTTTGTTTTATTTTAAAAATGTTGTTTTGCATCTTCCCCATCCCAATTGCCAACCAAACCAACCACAAACATTCGCTTTTTAATGACTATATACAATTTATCACACGATAAGGCTGAGTCTGTCTCTGAGAGATGTCAACCTTGTTAAACACTTTCTGACTATTTAATTATTAAAAACAAAAATTAATAGTGTTAGGGGAGAAGTAAGTTTTTTTTTTTTTTTTTTTTTTTGCCAATGACATACTTGTATTAAAGTTGAATCAAGTATAATACATGATAGAGATCATCAATATCAGAAACATCCAAAAAAGAACAAGCCTCCTTTTCTAAAATGCATACAAGAGGACTAGGAGGTACAAAGAGCCAATCTTTGGGACAAAATCTCAATCTAGTATGCTTCGCAATTCAATCTGCTGCCCTATTAGCTTGTCTTCAAACTAAATTAAATTGAGCATGACTGAACCGAGACAACACCAATTTGATCTCTTGTAAATGGACATAAAGCCTCCATGGTGTTGTTGTTGTTGAGCGAATTGCGCTAATGCCATTTTACTGCTGCAATAGCTTATGGTTCATCAGCTGAATTAGTTAGGCATAAACTAGCATCGCCATCACACACCCTTCCCATTTCATTCCTTACAATAAAAGCTACGCTACCTTCAAGCATATCAGGATCAAAAGATGCATCTACATTCAGTTTGATGAAAGTTCTTGGAGGAGTATGCCATCTCTAGTCACTGATGGACAACACCTCAGATAAAGGGGATAAAGGAATAAGCTCACCTGCCTGTTGAGTTATATTTAAGGATGCATGATTTGGGTTGAACAGAAGCTGTTGATTAGGTTCCGTTTGAGACTGATTGGGTATTGTAATGTCTTCCAGCTGATGAACATTGTCCAATTCAAAATCTTCACTCCAGGGGGATGGGAAGTGTTCTTTTGCTTTAGTTTTGGAAGCTATTAGCTCTACTTCCACTAAAGCTCTTCTTGCCGACTTTAGGACAAAATTCACATTACGTTTTCTATCATTGAAGACCCAGTTGCATCTTTCCTTCCACAAAATCCAAGATAATGTGCACATTTTAGCGAATAGCAACTGAGAATCCTATTTACTTAATCCTTCCTTCTGCACACAGCTTTTCAACCACACTTCCAATCTAGATATATTATTGGAGTATGTCCTTAAATCCAAAACAGCAAACCAAATTCCTCTTCTCCATTCACAATATAAAATCAAATGTTCCACCATTTCCTCCAATCCACAGAAAATGCAACTGTCCGTTCTCGTCACTTTGCATTTCAACAAATTACTTTGAGTAGGAATGACATTATTAATTGCTCTTCACATAAAGTTTTTTACCTTAGGTAAACAAGGACAATGCCAAACTAAATGCCATACCTCTTTATTTACTTGGTGAGAAGATGAAGCATCTAGAACATTGTGATCAAAAGAACATTTTATGAAATTGTACGTTGATAGAACTGAGCATGATCCTGATTTTCCATATAGCCAAATGATATAATATTCAAAGCTTGTAGAAGCTAGAGGAATACGGCAGATTGCCTTTATAGAATCATCCACAAACCACCATCTTAGTATATTGATCTTCTAAGTGTGTCGCTCTTCATCGATTAAATCTGATACCAGTAATGAAAATCTTTAAACGGGCTTTATGAAGGAATACACAAATGGGTTTGACACCCTCTATAACACAAAACCTTAAGATATTAGGTTAATGGGTCTTCCCTCTTATAAACTCTTCACATAAATCCTATATTTCCCATCTACGATATTTTCAACCTCACAATTGCACCCTAACAAATCTTTTCCTCAAGTGTGAGTCTCGATTAGGTCATACTCCCCCTTAACAAGAGCTTATCAAATTGACTCCAGTAACTCACCATACATGGGTTTTACAAACGAGTCACACCACGAAACTCTTTTTTTCATATTGAGAGCCAACCATAGGAAATTATCAACCGAATCATCAGCTCTGATCCCAATTGTTAAGAGAAGAGTAAGCCTTTAATGGGGAGAAATTATTCAAATGGACTTTGTAAAGGAATATACAAATGTGTTTGACAAAAGACCATCTATAAGAAAAAACCTTATGGTATTAAGTTAATGGGTCTTCTCTCTTATAAATTCATCACATAAGTTTCATATTTCTCATGTGGGATTTTTTCAATCTCGCACTTGCACCCTAACAAAAAAATCAATATTAGTGATATCACATATTATATCCCAATTTGAAACAATTTTTCCTTAAGAGTAATCCTTTTTTTTTTCCTCTTTCTTTTTCTTATTGACTTATATAATTTACTTAATCCAATCTTTACTTAGTAAATTTATCTGAGAAAGATAACAGAAAAAAAGGAAAAAATGGGGGGGAAAAAAAGAAAGATACGTGAGGAAAAGAAAAACAGGCAGTGAAATGAAAAAAGGTGAAATTAAGACTTAAGCCTACAGGTTACTGAGAGTTGATAAAGAAAACCTTAACCAGTAAGATAATTAAGAGGCATAAGAGTGTGCAAACGAACCAGTAGCAGTAGGAATAAGATAACGTTAATGTTCCCTTTGGAATTGGAAGCGACACCTTTTGATTACTTTGAAGTTTGACCTCATGGATTGGATTGGAAAATAAGCAAATAATAAAAGGATAATTATCGAAAGTGAAGAATCGGAAACTTCAGCTAAAAATATTGAATAAGCCCCACAACACAACACAACACAACACAGCTTACCCTCCATCATCTCCTGTTTCCCTCATCTTCTGTTAAGAATTAAGATATGGAGAGAGAGAGGAAGAAAAAAAAAAAAAGGGAAATGAAGAAAAAAGGCCTAACTTTTTTATGTTTGTTGGGGTATGGGTTGGGTGATAAAAAAAAAGGGAAATGAAGAAAAAAGGCCTAACTTTTAAACACATGATTAAATGATCGTGTCCTTGATCCATTTTCAGCTGAGAGTTGACAAAGAAAACCTTAACCAGTAAGATAATTAAGACGCCATGGTTGCCTTTGAGACAGCATGCTGGACATCGGAAGCCATGAAAAATGGACAACCTAAGAAACTCCGGGCCGATGTCTAACGCTCTCTTTTTTTTTTTTTTTTAACACATATTCTTCTCGACTAAAATCAATTGATATATCATATACACTTTTTTTCTTTTTTCTTTTTTTTTTCGATCAATAAACGGTATGGGGCTTTAGAAGAATTAAATAAAAGGTGGGGATTTTTCTTATTTGAAAGAAGAATAATGTTTTATTATTATTATTATTATTATTATTATTATTATTATTATTATTATTATTATTCACCGTCTTAATATTGACAGATATTGAGGGAAATTTTGGATGTTCTAACTCTATTCAAGTTGGAGATAGGTGATAATTCCACCAAGTATATCTGGCATTTGACCGTCTTTTAGAAACTTCGTTTGGTGAAAGGAGGAAGCCAGAAATAGCAAATTAAAGTCAAGAATAAGATGGAAAAGTTAGACCTAATTGTTGGGCTCTTACCGAAATTTTTCTGGCCATATTGCATTGCAGTGTGATGGACTTAACTAGCTACCCGCAAATAAATGAAACACAAAACTGAGGAAAGAAAAAAAAATACATCCTCTCATCTTATTCAAAAAAAAAAAAAAAAAAAAAAAAACCGTTTTTTGGATATTCAGAGGAAGTGGACACGACACTGTGAACTGTGTGGAGCCCACTTGACATTTCACACTTCTTTTCGCAGGAAAATCAAAGCTACTCCAATTTATTAAAAGTATCAATATCAATTTCCGCTGCTTTAAATATTTTTCTTTATCCTTTTCTTATTCCCCCTTCCAATGCAAATTATACGTCCTTTTAGTTAAGAATATTTAAAAAGACGTATAAGCTACTGATTATTAAAAGAAAAAAAAAATCAAATAGGAAATGTCTAATTCATCGTTTAATAGCAAAAACTATAGATATGATTATGATTATCTTTTAAATATTATGGATGAACAGATAAAAGAATGATAATATAGGATATAGATTTAGATATATACAGCTTACAATATGGTTTGGAATTAGATCATGCTAGTTTTTATGTTTTCTAGACGTGGTTGGTCTACAATTGTATTCATCAATTGTTTGAAGCGTAGATATATTGTGCAATTTTCTCAAGACATGCTAAAATTAGATCAAACCAATAATTAAGATGACTTACAATAATTGATACATGGATTCCACTAACGTGGTTTTTTATTTTTTATTTTTATTTTTATGATCTATAATACCCTCATTATTAACCCCATTAGGAGAACTTTATCTCATTAAATCCATATAACAATCAATCAAAAAGGTTTAACATAATAGCTCCAAACAAATTATATTCTATTACAGAAAAAATTTATTTATAGGCTAAATAAAAACAAATCTTCAAAATTAATGAACACAAGTAATTTGCTTTACGTCTTTGGTCAGCCAGCTTAATTAGGGTAAGCCTGGTGAACCTAGCTACTTACTGCTTTGGTGGACCATAGAGTGCTTCAGTTGCTCTTGTACATTAGAGAATTTGTGCCAAAAGAATAGTAATTTATCCTTTGATCGAAAGCGATTCTATTTCTACTCGAATCTTATAATTAAACAATTAATTAATCTTAGAATTACATATGCAATATACTATCTAAATTCCGAATACTATCCTTTTGGATAAAATTATCATTTTACTATCCATTATCTCTGCTACTAGTTACATATATAAATATATATATACATACATAAAAATCAAAGGGTAAATGTTAGGTACGATAAATAGAAAAAATTGGACAATTCTTTATTAGGCGTTTGTTTTTTCCTTCTTCATGCAATGAATATGAATGAAATAAATAAATATATATATATTAAAAGAATGAAAAATTCAAACATTTCAACGCCTAATTAATTCAACTAACTAGGATCTTCACAACACCTCCTCATCTATATAAATATACTTGTGACATTAGTGCTTGACCATATAATATAATTAATACATTCCATGGCCAAACAAACAAGACCGTTCCGCATATATTATGTTATATAAATCCTTTTACTACTTATTTCAATGTGTAGAATGCAGAACCAGGGTACAGCTCCTTATTTCTTTG
Source organism: Combretum micranthum (assembly GCA_024138025.1). Classification (NCBI taxonomy): domain Eukaryota; kingdom Viridiplantae; phylum Streptophyta; class Magnoliopsida; order Myrtales; family Combretaceae; genus Combretum; species Combretum micranthum. Next base: position 1,865,724 of record JAMXBD010000059.1, on the reverse strand, counting down.
GATCTGAATCATAGGCGCCTTAATTTCCTAGAACTAGAAAAAACTCAAAAAGCTGTTTTTACGTTATCTTTTGGATCCCCACAATTCAAAGCAATACCCAATAATCCAAATTAAGGCTTAGATCTCATATTGGAACCTATAGTAATCTGAGAAACAGCGGTAAACCATTTCCTATACTCCCAACAAGTTAGAAATAATGGGTCGTCGGTCTTACTTTCTCACAATGCTTCTTGTTTCAGCCATTTTGACTCTCTCCTTTTCTCAAGGTAATAAAATGGTGGTACATATTGCACAAAAAAAAAAAAAAATTGTAATATGTACAGTCGGTAGATAAATTCAATACATTAAAGTTTCTATATCTTCCAAATTAATTTGAATTTTTTTTTTTTTTTTTTTTGGTATTAATGGTTCTTCAGGATTTGGTAGGAAACTTTTGGAGACTTCAAAGCATGAAGTCGGAGATTTCCCTTATCAAATGGAGGTTGGTCTGCTTTATCTTTTTTATTTTATTTTATTTTATTGAAGAGATATGACCGTAATTGGACCCTTATTATCTTCCAATTGAGTTACTTATTATTATATTATATATATATACATAAATTTTCATTTAAAAAATTTTAAAAGGCCTTGGATGAGAATGGGTTGTTGTTTGGGATTGATTTATTATTCAGGGAATTATTGATGGTAAGCCAAGGGAGATGATTGAAGTCATGGACTATCGTGATCCTGAGCCTAATACCAACCCCAGGGGTAGTTTGAGTCCTCCAGCGGATGGAGCCAATTGAGAGCACAGCAGGCTAACTGAAAAAACCTCCACCTCCACCTCCACCACCACCTCCACTTCCACCCCCTATACTTTATAGCTTAATTAATTGTGTTTTTTTTTTTTTAATGTCAGAGCGCAGAGATATGTTTGGTTTGCAATTACAATAATACGTGATGTTTTTTCGTTTTCGAATGGTTTACTTATTGAGTTTTTATGATTACAGGTCTATTCTTATTAAGCAAGTGTAATTCTATAAAATATATAAGCTTCTGCCATTTACTTGTTCTGATTATAGATCATTTTTTATTTTTAAGCATTTAGACTTATAAGATCTATCTGGATATGTCAACTGTTTTAAAATTAAATATGGTCCATATAGATTGGATCTTTAAAAAGGGAAAAAAAAAAGAAAAAGGAAAAGAAAATCAAGTTCATCCAATCAAATTGAATCACCTAATAATTTAGAAGGAGAAAATATCCTTCGTAATTTTTTTAACTTTTGGAATTATCCTTTAGAGGACCCAGGTATATGATTATTTCCCTCTTTATATTTCTCTGTTTTTCTATTCCTATATATATATATATATATATAACTTCCATGCTCCTCCATACATGTGCATCACGGTGTCAAAGAACCTCTTTTAATATAATTAAAGAAGGTCGGCAAAGACAGGACTTATACTTGAGATTTACTGTATCGAATCAATACGACATCTACTGTTAGGTCTCAACTCACGGAAATATATGTATTAGCAGTCCACAAGCGCACAAATATTCATGCGTAGGAACGTAATACAACATCGTCATATATATATGCGTGTGTATATATGACTCGTCTACGTTAATTACTCTATGATCAAGAATAATATTTACAAGTCAAGTCAAGTCCATCGGAATAGGTATGTAGATGTAGATGGGATTGGGAATGGGATGCTGTTGAAAATTTTCATGGACGACAGCGTAACTGGTACAGTTGGTTAGTTAGTTTTTTTTTTTTTTTTTTTTAAGCTTAAAAGAGATATTTCATTGATATTCATTAACCATTATCATATATATATATGGATTAGCTTCATCAAAAGACAAACTATTTTGAATATCTAAAAGGATCAGCTTCAAGAGTTGGAAAGGAAGGTTACACCACCAATCCATAGGACACGTCTCTCTCTTAGTCATAACCAATCAGCTATCAAATTTGCTTTTTTTAGAAACATGAGAAACTGAAAAACCAACAGAGCCTAGCCCAAAAAGATTTTTTGTTTTGGCCAGATAAGGATCGAAGAAGTAATGAAGCTTAGACTTTTTACCAAGGAAAGGCTGGATAAGAGAGAGACAACTCGATTTGAAATCAACATTGGTCCAACCCTTATCAATAGCTAATTCAAACCTCAACAAGAGAGCTTTACATTCAATTTCCTCTGTTGTCCGACCATGGGAAGCCATCGAACAACTCAAAACCACTATCCTCATAGAATCTTGTATCACTATACTTATAGCCGCCCAATCACTCACGCCAATCCTAGAACCATCCACACCGATCTTCAATCTATTCACCGAGGGTTTCTTCCAATAACACTCTCCTCCACCCATTTCAGCTCCTTCTACTTTCTTTCCACCTGACTCCCATCTCTACAGACATCATTTAATAATGTTTGGGCATAAACCAAAGCCTCCATCGGATTCACTCTTCCACCTTCAAAGAAGACCCTACATCTCATCTTCCAAATACACCAAGACACTACGTTAAACCTCACATCAGTATCGATGTAAGCCCTACCACAAAGAGATGAACATTGGGCAAACCAGTCCATGAAAGTTTTGATCTTGTGCTTGTCGATGCGGATCCCAACGCCCTCAAACCAGACAAGCTGGGTCCATTCACATATAAGGAGTGCATGTTTGATTGTTTCCACCTTCTAATAAAGAGGACACAAAGGATCAGGGAGAAATTTCCGCTTCCAAAGCCATTGTGGAGTAGGGAGGCAGTTAGATCTAATGCGCCATAAAAAAAAAAATGTTGTATCTTAGGTAATGTCTTTATCTTCCAAATATTTTGCCATTGTGATTTAGTCATATCTCTAGAAGAGGAAGCAAGCTAAGGTAATGCATATGCTTGTTGTGATTTCAGGTGGTGATACACAAATTTAACTATGCAGATTCCTTCATGATCGTGTGGTGAAATGATATTATCAGCATGTTGGAGACATCCCAAAGGTAATCTTCTAATAGTCTCCACCTTTGTGCCTAGCATATACTGTCTAAGTTTAGAGATATTTCAGGACATAGTGTTTGCATTAATAAACTCTTTAATAGTTAGGTTCTTAACTTTACCACTAGCCTTACATTTAGGAATAGCACCAGCTACCATAGGAACGCAACGATCTTTGAAAGCTCTTATGCTATCCCTTGAACTTACCTGCGAAAGACCTTCCCTAAAGAGCAGATCTTTACCCTTTAAGATACTACTACAAGCTTAGGATAGCCTAATTCCATGAGAGGCAAATATGAAATCTTTATTTAGGAAATAAAAGCCTTTAAGAATTTTAACCCATAGCTCAGAGGCATCATATTCAATTCTCTATGCTAATATGGTTAACAGAGCTAGATTGAAAGAATGAAGCTCTTTAAAGCCAATACCTCCATATTCTTTAGCCAAAAAAAGTTTATCCCAACTCTTCTAATGAATTATATGTTCTTCCTTTTTTTGTTCCCAAAAGAATTTAGCTATTAGAGCATTCACTTCATTGCAACATTTCATTAGATAGCAAAAACAAGACATTGAATACGTAGAGATAGCTGCCACTATTGTTTTAACTAAAATTTCTCTTCTAGTCTCCGTTAAAAGATTTCTCTTCTAGCCTCCGTTAAAAGATTTCTCTTCCAACCTTTGAGTATCCTAACAATTTTTTACTTAACAAGCCCAAAGCCTCATATTTAGCGTAGCCCTAAAGCATAGGTAGTCCCAAATATATACCAAGACTATCTGTAATATGAATATCCAACATACTTCTAATATTTTGTTTCACCTTATCTTCTGTGTTGCTACTGAAAAAAGACACTCGATTTCATTGTCAAACTTGAAAGATCACCTCTTCTCACACTTTTTTCTATAACCTGTGATAAGACATTTGCAACCAAGATAAACAAATAAGGTGACAGTAGATCACCTTGACGTAATCCCTTACTAGGTTTAAAGTGTGCCACTCTCTTGCCATGTAATAAAATATTAAACTCAACAGATGAGACACATGGCATCACCCATTCAATCCATTTGTCCTCAAATCCATACTTCTCAAGCACTAAAATTCCATTCAATTCAATCATAAGCTTTATTCATGTCAACTTTTAAAGAGCAAAAACCTTTCTTTCCTCTTTTTTTGTTTTTCAGGAAATGAAAAGCATCATGTGCAATGATGATATTGTCATGAATTATTCTTCCCAAAATAAATACACTTTGATTTTCTAATATTAGATCCATTAGGAAAGGTTTTAAACTAAATAAAAGAAACTTCTCATAACCTATCCAACTACAAGATCGCAATGCCACACAAATTTTTAAATATACACAAAACACACTATCTCTCCTTCTCCTTACAATCACTCTCTAGCCTCCATTACTCGAACCATATAAAGTTTCTACCTTTGACACTTTTATTAACCTCAAAATTAAAAACATAGTCAACTCACTTGAAGTTAATTTTCACATGCTTAAAGTGAAGATCCAAGCTTTTGAATGTAATAGGTGTTACAAATACAACATTTACAGGTATTAGGATGAGAGAGTGAGTGAGTGAGAGAGAGAAAGAGAGAGAGAGTACCACAATTTCTTGAGGATGACGGAAGATACGATGACATGGGGTCAAAGGAAAACTGGAAATTGACAGTTCATAGGTACTTGGAGTGTGGTGTCAACTGTCACGTAGAGCTAAGGGGTATGATTGATTGTAGAGTGTGGACGCCGAGCCAAGAAGGGGATAGCGGTTAGAGATGCTGATGCCAGAGAGGCCGAGAGGGACTTTTGGAGTAACTGAGACTAAGTGAGGGCTTGAGGTTGAGAGAAGAGAGGCAACGAAGGAATCAGAAGAGAAGAGAGGAGAGGAAAGACTTAGAAGAGAAAGAGATGAGTAATTAACTAATTGAGTATTGAGTGACGGGTGGTTGCTACTTGCTTGAAATTGATGTTTTATGCTACTATACTTTTTAAATTAAAATTCTATTTGTATACACAAAATAACTGGCCAGTAGAAACCGATGCATATGCAGTACTAATTACTGGTGAAACCAGGTCGATCCACAGTGAGCTAATGGCTAAGTACTAGGTATTCGAATGTTTCCCTAAGCTAAGCTATCAAAGATCAGATTTTAAGCCAATCTATCAAATCTTGATTTAATTAAGAACTAAACTAATGAATGCAATTGAACACTTCAAACTGAATGCTCTAGCAAAACAAATGAAGGTTCAAGGTTTAGGAGACGCGAAAATAAATAAGAAAAATGCACTTATATTTTCATTTGAATTGGATTGATGCCTCAAATTGATATTAAAACTAATTATTTGGGATTTAACCAAACTCACTAGAACTCGCCCACCTTCCATAGTAACAAAATTCTAATTACAGCATAAATCATCCCCCTAAGATAATTATCTATAATTATCAGGTAAATAGTAATCTGCTCACACTAAAATTACTATTCTAGTTAAAATTACAAATCAAGCACTGCCAAGTGACCCAAACTTATAATTTTAACAGCATTAAAAAAGTGAGTTCATGAATCTCATCAAAAACATGCATATTTTTATGATAAATCTTTTTCAAAAATCAAAGTTGTGTTCATACGTATTATCGAATCTCTCCTAAGTGTCTCTAATCCTAGTCTACCTAATCAATAAGGACCTAAAATTAATCAAACAAATCATGAACAACAATGATTAAATTCCCAAATAATCAAATAGCAATATCAAAACAGGTCAATTGATCTAATTCATCAAATTCATCAATGCATATTCATAAATCAATTAAGCATGGCATCTCATAAACAATCAAGCAATAAACATACAAGAACAAGGATAGAAAACACCTCAAAAGGAATTTCATTTATTAAAATCTTGTCTTCAAATCCATCAACCCAATGAATTGAGCATTACTTGATTGTATCAAAACCCTAAAATTGCCTCTACATGTTGTCAGAACATTAGAGTTTTAGTGTCCTAAGATTGAATCACACACACATATATTTTGATAGATCTCTCTTGCCTAAGGTTTTAGAAATCTCTCTCTTCTATTTTCCATCTCAAAATCAGTTGACACTCTTATAGAATTACAAATGGGAATTTCAAAAGACAGACACATACACCGGTAGTGTAGAAATTGAATCAGCCAGCGTTCCTTAAAAAATTGAATTTCCAAGAGCATTATTTGACTTTATGCCGGCTTAGGGCCGACGACGTATGATCCCCAGTGGTCAACGTTCATTCAAATCAGAAATGCCCATAATGTTTTACACCGACTAAAAGCTGGCGATGTTGAAGCGGTGTTTAAGTTTTACAACCTGTGGACAATGAGCACTGGCTCAATGCCGACGACGTAGATTTATATTTTGCCGGTGTATCTACAAAAATATGAAGACCAAAAGAATTTTGTTGTGCATTGGCTATGTTTGTGCCGACTTTGAAAATATTGAATCTGTTTACATGCTAAGTCAGCTGTACGCTGGCGGCATAGATCTGCAGAAGGCCGGCGTACAATTTAAAAATTGTAGGATGAGGTTGTTGTCATGAAAGTCGGTAGTACTAATGAAGTTGAAGCCAGTGTTGATTGAATTGTTCTTCAAGTTTGTGCAAAACTCTGCTAATTTGCTTTGTTTTTGTATGTTAAATCCTTCAATAACCTGAAATATCAATTTAAGTACACTTAAGTACAATTTCCATTCGATTTCTATAAAATCCATAATAATTTAGCATGAATTAATCAATGAAAAGTGAGTGTATTATGACTTTATCGCTGCTAGAGCTTTTAGGGTTTTATTATTTTATTATTTATATTTATTGAAAAATCAATTATATTTATATATATATTTATAAGTAATGGAACCAAAAACCGAAAATTTTAAAAATCCAATCCTAAACCAAAATCAATGGACCGGTTAACCTTTTTTTCGGATTAGTTTTTCGGTTTCGACTTTACCAATTTCTTTTTTAACACACCCCTAACAAAAACATACTCCTAGGAATATTTATATCACTATCAGTTTTCACTGCTAGCTCAAACTACTTTCAATATTTTTCTGTGTTCTCCAAATTTGTCCAAATTTGCATACCATATCATAATTATATAATAGGCTAAAATGATTAAAACATATCCACAAACCTACTCGAACAAGACTGTAACTCTAATGCGGCGCATGGGATCGATTCAAGTAGCGATTTTTGCACTATGCAAAGAGAACAAGTAGGAGCAAAGGAAATTAATTAGATCGGAATGTTTAGTATCTGTATTGCACTATTAACTATGTCAAGTTTCAATCCACTCATACTTGTCATTATAGCCCTTAACGCGTCGTTCCTTCTTGATAAAAAGTTATGTATCTTCAAAGATATAATTTTATGTTGCGAGCCTAAATATTTAAACACTTACTTCACTTTTTTTCTAATTATTTGTTTTGCGCTCACATATAAGTGGGCAATCAACTTTTGGACGAGGATTAATATTGATGGGGTATATACAGTGCTATGGGGCAAATGGGGCAAAAGGAAGGAAATGGAGGAAGAGTTATCTCAATATACTAAACCGAGTGAAGATGTTGCTAAAGGTTGGACGATGGGATCGACAACAATGGCCTCAATGTGACTTGTGGTTCAACATTGGTTTAATAAATATATATACACACTACGATGATATCATAATGTTGTTACACGATATTTCTAGAATCTAAACAATTTTAACTATTAATTTGTAACATTTGGAAAGTTTAGAAGAAATAATCTTAGAGATTTAAATCCATTAAATACCCCCATATAAAACCAAATATAAATATATTCCAAAGTAAAAAAAAAAAAAAAATTGTTTTTTTATATACCTTCTAGTGTCCACATATGTTCATCACGTAAGCATTAAACCATAAGTCATATCAAGACTATTATTGTCAATTAGTCTACTATTTTGGGATGGTTTTGTTGCCATTTTTTTCCTTCCTTTTGCCCCATAATATTGTATATATAACCATCACTCTTAATGTGCAACCAAGTAGATAGCCCATTAATGTGAGCACACAAAACAAATAAATTTAAAAAAGTGGATACGTGTGTGTGTGTGTGTTAAGCTCGTTAAATAAGATAATTCCTTCAAAGATACAACTTTTCAACCAGTGAGGATTGTAATTATAACAAACGTAAGTGAATTGAAATGTAACACAAAAAGTGAATTTTATGAGCAAGTTTTGATATACTATATATAGAATTTATATACCATATTATGGTTGTTTTAAAATCACCGAAAAAGTTATAGACAAAAATCAAACAATCCAACTTACTTTCCGCTACTCTTTATTGTTTTTCTCTGCAAAACACATAAAACACTACCCAAACCGATCCTTTGAACCATAATAGAGTCCTACTCGAAAAAAGGTATGGATATGCATTAATCATTTTAGTCTATCACACAATTATAATATGTTAATAAGTACGCAATTAATTTCAGACAAATTTAGAGAACATAGATGTCATTTAAAAGTAATTTAAAAGGAATTAGTAGAGTTGTGAAGAAATATTCCAGCATTAGTTACCTAAACACATAACCACAAAGCTTGAGCAATGGAAGCAGCCAGCACCAAAAATATTCCCAAGAATATGTTAATGCTAAGTGGATTCTTTAATTAATTAGCTAGGTTGTCGAACATGTTTACATGTGTTAACCACATGCCTATATCCACACTTGATGCTACTCCCATTTCGATTAAATCTTTAATCAATTTACTCTAGTATTGTTGGATTAAGTCTTAAACATGAACATAATGTAAATGCTAGAATTATTCAAAAGAAAAAAATTCTTTTTCAAAAGCTAAATAGTGAAAATAAAAAATTTATGTAAAATTAACACTAAACTATATCACACCTCAAAAATCAAATGCCAAGCTAAGCATCAATATCAATTAGTATATATTACCCATTGAATGTTTTCCCCATATTGTACAGTTTCCCAGGTGAGTTTATGCCACTTTAAAATTATGGGAAAAAATGACATTGTTTAATTTATTTTATAATAGTTTTAGTAAGGAACATCAAAATTTCATAAAAAAATTTAAAAATTAGTAATTTTGTACAAAGCTTTTACTAAATCCACCCTTAACGAGTACAGTTTCGCCAATATAATAAATGAAAACAAGTTGTCATACTAATCCCAATCGAAGGGTAGTTTAGACATTCAATCAAAAGCATATCGTAAACAAAATTGGTAAGTTCCTGTAAACTATAAGGTTTCTAACTTAATTTATTAATTCATTAGTTGACATTATTATCAAAACTAATAATTGGTAAGTTCCCGTAAACTATGTGGCACCCCATGTAACCTGACAATTTCCTGTACAAAAAAGTTAGCTATATAAAAGGCATCATCTATTTTGTGGCAAGGTATGAAGTGTGTCATTTTACTGAAGCGGTCTACAACCACCATAATAGAGTCTTTTTCCTCTATGTCCTAGGTAGACCAAAGATAAAGTCCATACTAATATCAATCCAGGGTTGATTCGGTAATGGCAATGGCATATATTCAGCCTAAGATTCCTTCTTCCTTTTTGCTCTATTACACACTCCACATCTCTCCAAGACTTAATGCACATCTTTTAACATCCCCTTCCAGCAGAAATGTTCTTTCAACAACTCTAATGTTCTCAGTTCTCCAAAATGTCCAGACAACCCTCTAGCATGGGCCTCTCTAACCAACAACTCTCTAACAGATCTTGAAGAAATACATAGTTTTCCCCCTTTATAGAGGAATCCATCCAACTTATAATAACCATCAACTACTCCTCCTCTAGAACGTCGTTCAACAACAGATTTTAAATGCTCATCATCAACATATCGTTTCCTCATCGGTTCAAAACCAAGCAACTTGGACTGAACAGATGTAATGAGAACATACCTACGAGACAGCGCATTAGCTACAACATTAGTACTCCCTTTCTTATACTTAATGACATAAGCAAAACTTTCTAGGAATTCCATCCATTTTGCTTGACGCTTAGAGAGTCTCTACTGGCCCTTGAAATGATTCAGGGACTATTCTTTTGCCGATGCTTGGCATGTCATAATCCTATCATAATGTGCCAATAATATAGAAGTCACAAACAAATATATCTCAAGAACAAATATTCCCAAATTACAACTCAATTCCACAAACAAACGAACAAAATAATAAACCCTAGACTCTTACTGGATATAATGCACCAGCAAAAGAATAGTCCTGGCTAAATGCTGTTGATATTATACACAACAAACACCAAGCTGTCACTCGCCACAATCCAAGTGAAAATTGAGAGAAAAGACTTAATCTGGCTTTGATACCAAATTATGATATGCCTAAGCACTAGATCTACTCTGGTACTAAATTATGATGTGCCAATAGTATAGAATTTACAGACGAATAGATCTCAAGAACAAATATTCCTGAATCACAACTCAATTCCACAAACAAACGAACAAAATAATAAACCCTAGACTCTTACTGGAAATAATGCACCAGCAAAAGAATAGTCCTAGCCAAATGTTGTTGATATTACACACAAAAAACACTAAGCCATCACTCACCACAATCTAAGGATTGATAAGAGTATGAAAATTAAGAGAAAATACTCAATCTTGATATATTCAAAATGTCCAAAAAATTGTCTCTTTCATATGAACAAGGTTCTATATAAAACTAAACAAGGGAAAACCAAAAGACATAAGAGAAAATAATAAATTTTGCAAAAGAATGCCGACTACTGGAACATATACGCCGACGGTGTAGCTGGCTACTTAAAAGTTTTTTATTATGAGCACGTTGAACGCTGGCTATATGCTGGTTGTGTAAAGAGGTATGCTGGCAACGTACATGATGAAGGTTGGCAGTGTTAAAGCCAATCTTAAAGAATTCAATTCAGTGACTATTCAAAGTCGGCCAAAAGCCAGCAGCTTTTCCATCAACGTCGACGGCATAGAAGCATCCATTAGCGGCGTTGAGCTAGTGTTTGTCTCCAGTGTGAGATCTGCTAAAGCTTACAATGCTTCATTGGTCAACATACAAATATTATTCCAATTAAATTAAAATCAGGTTAAATTTAGCATGCTTGAATGCATTGATCTTCATTTGATTCCAAGTGACCACTCAATACTCTAAAAGTGAGATTCTGTAAACCTTTAGCTCGAGCACGAGTAATCGGTCCTATAGTTGAGATGGCTTGATTCCCATGATTTTGGGATTAAAAGACTTATACAAGAAGATTTAAGAGAAAAAGGAAAGAATAACATCCTAATGTTTCTAATCGTTATATTAAGGATCAAGACGAAAAAGGAGGAGTACTTGAAAAACTTCTTTAACAAGCAAGCCTTGATTAGTAATAGTAATTTGTGATTGTCTTTTTCTTCATTATAGATACGTAATCCTATCTTTAAATTCTTGATTTTGATTACGTGATCAATGATTTAACGTTGAAATCATAGATTCTGTTATTAGAGGTTCATGAGCCATGATTTGATTTGTAAATTATAAATATAAGGATAAACTAGGTAAAATAACATCAAATAAACATGTTAAGCTGATTCAGGATCAATGATTAAATGATGTAATCAAAGATTATATTTATTGATCTATGAATTTATGGTTTAGTGATGAATGATTATGAATATTTATGTTGAACGAAGATTGGAAAATCATGGAAATCATTGAGACATAAAATCTAAATAGAATATCAAAAAAATTATTTTTGGATGAAATTTTTGGGAATGGTACTTTGATGTATCTATATTTAAACTAGAAATTTTCATGATTTTATAAATATATTTACTATTTTTAAAAATTAAATTACGAAATAGCAAAAATAAAGCAAAGTAGGGTTTTGGACAATATAATGGAGGTAAAGTATAGGGCCGAACCGGTAACTTTTTCTTTTCCTTTTGGGCTAAGAGTGTAATTTTTTGAAATCTCAATACGTCTATTTTAATATGGTATAAAGAACCGGCCAAGAACTGGTTGGGATCATACTCGATTTTGTGAAAACCAATCAGTCAATAGTGTTGTTTCCCTGTTCCAACCAGATTTAAAGTTTTTTATTTTAAAATCATATTAAACCAATTCAATTGGGTTAAACCAATGTAGAAACAAGTAAATCAATAAGTTAGAAAGTTTACATAAAAATTTAGGCTCAAGAACCGATCTAGAAGTTAGTAAATCGATCCAATTAATCTAGAGTGTACACTAGTTTTCAATAGAAAAATGAAAGATTGGAATTGAAAGGAAATTAATTTTAATCAAATAAATATAAATAATTTATTTTCATCTAAAAATATGAATTTTAAGATAAATAGTTAATTACTTTGATTTTAGGAATTTATTTAATAATATAGGTAACAATAATGACTTATAAGATGAACATTACCTATTAAAAAGTTAGGTTAGGTTCCTTAGAGCACATAAAGGTAAAGTTGGATTATAAAGGATATGAATGGACTACTTATATCTTAAATGAGTTATTTTACTTAATAAAAGTTTATTAGACTGATTATAAGATATGTTATTAAGAATATCACCACATGAATCTAATTACTATAAAATAAGTTTAGATGGTTAAGTTAGGCATCAAATGGACTTTAATGTATGCAATGACTTACAACTAAATTTATTTTAGAATTTGATAATGATCTAAAAACAATATTTTTAAAAAGGAGTTAAGTGAAATCTCGATTAGAATAGGCAATGTGTGTAATTTACTTGGAATTTGGTGATACTTGATTTCATGAGAATAAATGGTTGAGTTGGTAACTTAAAACTCTTCTAAGATAATTTTCTTATATAGATTTTTATTCTTTGGATTTCCTATCATGTACTTTGAGATGAGATTCCTACTTGAATATAAGTATGCAGTGACTTGATTGTTGCTTGTTAGTATAAACACCTTAAAATGAATTAATACTTAAAGATGATCTAATTAATTGCTTGAGTATGCTTATGTTGTTTTTGAGATCTAATCCGAGGAGCGATAATCTTGCATGGTAATGTCAACACGGTAGTTAAACACTTTGGCCACCATAGGTGGCTCAGCAGGTAACTAATAGGACGAATGGTTGCAAGGTAACATCTATCTAGATAAGAGAGAAGTAATATAGTGTAGCTCACATTTATGAGACCGATTGAGTTGCATTATATTATTGACTATGATAGGTAAAGATGAGTAACGGTCGTGACTCTTAGATAAGGCTACTTATTTGATATCGAGCTAGGAGATATAGGTATCTGAGCTATCTATATCTACACCTCTGAGTGGTTACTGTTATTCAAGACCCCTAGGTTCCTTGTCGTGTTTTTAAAGTGTGACTACTTCATTATTGATTTGCTTTTAAATATATAAGTTGATGCTTGTTGCATGTGTATGAGCATAAGAATGTATGATTATATTGTGTGTGCTTGTGTTGCTTTTGTATTGGGCATCGGCTCATTCCTTTCTTTTTTAGGTAATAATGATGATGATGTTGATATAGATGCTTTGACTTTTTGGACTATGGGTTGAATGTTGGTGAGAGACTCGACAAGTTGGATCTTAGAGGTGTTGGATATTGTTTTGTTATCAATCGGAGTGTTTAATATTTGAATTCTAAGGTTTCTAATGTATTATTGTGTGATCATTTGTTGTTATTCATAAAATTTAAGTAAGGATTTCTTAATTTAAAAGTGGTTAGAAACTCACTTATTTATCGATAACCTTTGTGAATAACATCAAGTGTTGTACGTGGCAGAGTTGTTAGCTCTCTAGATCCTATTTAAGGCATGACACTATCACTTTAAAAAAAAATTATTTAATTTAATTGGTTGAATTATCTTTCTATTATTTGATTATTTTTACCTTTTTCTTTTGGTTATTTCATTATCCTCTTCCATAAAAAAAAACGAAAACAAAAACAAAAATATCATCCTTGAAGGAATTTGGATGTTTGTTTCAGCATTGTTGTTTGGAATTTTCATTATTATTATTATTATTGTCAATGTCCTGATTCTTGCAATCATTGTTTAGATGGTATATGGGATCATGTAAACCAAAAGCCGAATTTTTCACATTGTAGAGTACATTGTCCTAATATAGCTCATTCCCTTAACTAGGTTGACAATTATGCAATGGATGTTGCTTTAGTAAGTTAGGAATAATGTGAGAATTTATTGGTCCAGATTACCTATAGAATTCAATCACTCCATAGCAAGAGTAAGGCGATCATAATTCGCATAAGGTGGTCTCGTGTATCTTTCAATTGTGGTTATTTTGGTCTAAGTTGATGCTATTGACACTTTCTCGTAGCATGGTCACAAACAAAAACAATAAATGACATTAATACAAAATTACGATAATCTTATAAGAGCATGTGCTTTTACTACACCACAAGGGGAATACAAGATTACAAGATAAGCAAGTAAATTTATAGAGCCACAAAACCTAATGTTCTAATACCAAATAATAAGCATAATTTGAATTAAAAGCAGTTGTTTCTAGGCATCACATGGTACTCCACCATATAATATATAAAAATCTAAACATAATGTTCATATTACTAAAATATTTCTAATACTATGTAGGATGACCATTGTTGCATGGCATGTATTATTAAGAATAAGAAGGACAAAAAATTGAAAGAAAAATTGCGTGTATCTTATTGAAAGAAGACTGTTGGCTTTATGTTGTTTTGCATGACAATTGAAAATAAGAAGATAAAGATGCCCACGACTAACAAAATCCTAGATAAGTTGAACAACCAAATATCCCTTAAAAATAGGATTTATTTACTAAATGGTAACAAACAATTTAATCTTTAAACCACAAAATTCTACCAATTCCTCCCTTAAACTGAAATACTTTTAGGCATTCAATTTATATCAATCTCTAAAAAGACTCCCAAGGGTCTTCACAGCATCAAGAACAGATCAAGCTTGAGAGGTTTAGTCATTAAATCTATCAATTAATCTTGCAAACCACAAGGCACCAACTCCTTACTGTCAGGCTTCTTGAGTTCTCAATGGAAATAAAAACACACATCTATATACTTACTACGGCCATGCAATACTAGGTTCTTTGAAAGTTTAATATCTTAGCTACTATCACAGAAGATAATAATAGTTTTCTTTTGATTCTAATCTAACTTAACTAATACCCTTTTTCAACCGCACTGCCTTTCATGCATGCGATGCTGTAACAATAAATTTAGCTTATGTGGTAGATAAACTCATTGCCTAACATGCACATCACCTTTTCCAATTACAACAATGTTCATGTTGTTGCCAAGGTTCACTATATCTCTAAATTTTTGCTCAAAATCTATGAAGTATTCCTTCTACGCAGATGATTGTCGTATCTTGAATCAAGAAATCATGTATCTTCTCTATTTCCCTCATATGTACTCTTATATGCCATTAATAGCATTTCCTCTTGATGCTCTACATAGTTAACCTCCTTGCTTGAACATTTCAATTGAAAATGTCCCAACTTGTGATATTTGTAACATGTAACCATAACTTTATCAAATCTCCGTTTGCTTCTACTTCTTCCACTTGGTCTAGAACCTCTACAGCCTCTAGCCTTTCCTCCAAATTAATGCCAATAAGTAATCTCCAATGCATGTTCTTCTTCAATATGAAGACCCATGCGTTGTCCGTGCTCAAGCAACTTGCTTTGTAAATTATCAATGGTTAAAATACTTGTATCCTTAGACTCTCAATGCCGCATGCAACATAATTAAATTTGGGAGTTATGGGTCTTACAGTCTTTTCAACAATAGCAATATCCCTTTTATCCCCACCATTAGCCTTTATCTTATTAGCTATGGTAAGAGTCGGAGCAAAATAATTATTCACAAAGTTTCCTACCTTCGTATGGAACATTTCAAGCTCTTTGCAAAGATCTTACAATTACGCATGTTTGATTCGTGTTTTCCTTGATACTACTTCATGGAATCCCATATGCTCTTTATTGTATCTTTATTAATAATTGTCTTCAAAATTGAACTATCTAATGTTTGAAATAGATAATTCTTAGCTTTTAGAACTTTTAGCTTCTAATCTTCAATGTTCTATTTATCTACATCATAAGAACAACACCTTCTACTACTATAGGAATCCCATTCTCCACCAAAGCCTAATACGCCTTTGAATGAAAAAAGTTTTCCATAACCATTGCATAGTGATCATAGTGCCCATCAAACTTGCTACACAAATGTACCCATTGTCTTGTAGAAGATTGCTCTTTTAATTTAAACTAGGCCCCATAAGGGGCTTTGATACCAAACAAAGAAAACTAAGAGAAAAATAACTCTCATCTTATTGAAAGAAGAATCATGGCTTTATATAGCCTTATATGGCAATTGAAAATAAGAAGATAAAGACATTCATAACTGACAAAATCCTAGATTATTCGAACAAATAAGTATCCCTTAAAAATAGGGATTTACTTACCAAATATTAACAAACAACCTAATCTTTAAACCACTAAATCCTAGCATGTATTACATAATACAAAGCATGTTTAAGTTACTTACTGTGCTATGTTGTGCTTTTTTTATGTTTTGTTCACCTAACTCAATTATGAGCTAGGGGGTTAGATCATGTAACGTCAAGTGTTTGAGACAAACATATGTGATAGAAATTTGAAGATAGGTTTAGTAATAAATGTAAGTAGTGGCTGGGAACATGTGAAGGACTTTAAATGATGTTCAATATGCTAAGTGATGTATATGAAATTATATGTATATGAGACAGTGCACTCCAATGCATAGAGTTGGTAAGTTGCCGTACATACATCGTGATATGTAAAATGCCAAATAGACATCGTCATGGTTTTGAAACTAAATCGAGGTAGAACTAGAATTGTCGATTTTGGGTCCTAAAATTGAGGAGCAGGAACCAAAACCATCTCCCCCGGTTCCGATTTTGGAATTATGGAACTGCCATATTTTTTTTAAGTAAAAATAAAAAATGAATGTTATTTTTTAATAAAATAAATTTTTACATGTTTTTAAGTTATATTTATTTGTGTTATTAATAGTACTATTCATATGAATAGTTTAAACATTAATAATTATATAATTCATATATATTTTTTAATTTTTTATGATTCTTTTTTCAATTGGGCCGTCGGTCCTGCTAAACTTTTTAAAAACTGGGAAATCGGCGATTCTTTACCCGGCTCTAGAACCATTTAACCAGTCCAATCTAGTGAGGGTTCCGGTTTGGCTCCTAATTTGAAACTGAATCGTATTTTTGTCTAATGTGAAATGATGAGTGTAAATATGATGAATGCTTTGACATTTCACAGGGTTTACTTACTTGTAAAGCTTAATTTAAGTCTTCCTCTCAACTTAGAAAGAGCATAATGATATTATTTCCTAGAAACTAAGGTTTCGATACCGGTCAAGTAAGCGTCTCGATAGGCAGAGCATTATAAGGATATGGTGACTGCAATCAACCATGTTGATTTAGATCTTCTTCCAAAGCGCGTCCCCATAAAATAATCTTGTTTCTCCTTTTTAAAATTTTTAAAAACGTATAGTTTGTTAAAGTTGATTGAAAAATCTATTTATAAGGTGATGTAACTTAGGGTGCATATAAATTATTATTATGGCAGCAATGCTGACACACAAAATGTTAGTTTATTGACTCTAAATAATTTAAAATACAGGTATACACAGCAGCAAATGGTTTCATGGAAAGGAAGTGTAGTAAAACAAAAGATAAAAAGCCAAAGATCAGATCAACCGTACTAAAACCGTGTATGATTATGAAACAATATAAAAATTAACAGATCCACTTCGGTTCTTGACCATACCAAATATATAAATTATTTCATGGGAAATGTCTTCCTCACTTTCCAACACTTTCTGAACACCCAACATACGTACGTATATAGCTACTTTGAGTTTGAGACAGCAAGATCAATAGATTCTGTTTTCTTGTTGCATTGTTTATCTCCACAAAACCAAGCAATCAATACCATATATATATATATATATTTTTTTTTTTTTTTTCTTTTTTTTCTTTTTTCTTTTAATTAAAAAAAAATGAAACAGGCCATCCAGCCTTGCCCATATATTTTAATTTTTTATTTATGGCCAGCAATGTAAAAGCAGAACCAGCACCCTAGTTTTCCACGGGAAAATGTAAAACATATATGCAAGAGCATAGAAACTTCCCTATAGCTGCTAGCTGCTAGCTGCTTCCATTCAAATCAATTATCAAACAAATGTCTTCGTAATCAGATTCAGATCCACTTGTTCACGTTTCTTGCACTACCTCGAAATCCCTTTAGACCCCCATGACCATGAACCTTCCCCAGAGTTTCAAAGCAAAGCAAAGCAACCCTCACCTAAATTATATCTAACTAACATTAATACCTTCATGGCTTTATATATTCACACCCAATGACGAACCATTCCTCAAACCAACTCAACCCCTTTTTGCTTGGAGAATTCTCGTTTGATTAATCTGTTTCTGATCTGGTTTTGTTATATTAGTGCCAAGACTGTGTCCCCTAGCCACTTAATTCAATAATCCTATTCATAAACATGCCTCTACGACAATTGTATCCCGCCTTTTACGTAGAGAAATCATCATCATCCAAGCCAAAACAAGTGCAACATCCTAACCCAAATATTTCGGAATTTCCTCTGTGTATTGAAGGTCTCACGGAGAATATAAGCTACCTCAGCTTTACTAACATTTTACAGAAACATTTAAGATGTTGTTGGTCAAGTCTTTGGACTAGGATTGGTCTTGCGAATTCAAGAGTTTCGGTCGAGATCAAAAGCAGTCAATGTTGTTCTGGCCGCGATGCTACTAGTATAAGAGAAGATAGTGAAGGCGTCATAAGTAGAGAAAGCGCGGAGATGGTGATGGAAAAATTGGGACTTGGCTGCTTAAAAGATGAAGAATTTGAATTTGAAGGAATGTTTGATATCGATGGTGAGCTTTTAGATACCATATTTGCAGATAAAGAGCCAAGTTTGGAGGAGATAAAGGAAGCCTTTTGTGTGTTCGATGCGAACAAAGATGGATTTATTGATGCTGAGGAGTTGCAAAGAGTTTTGTGTGCGTTGGGGTTTACTGAAGGAAGAGAGGTCGGTGGTTGCAAGAGTATGATCAGAAATTTCGATACTAATGGAGATGGCAAGATTGATTTTCAAGAATTTGTTAAATTTATGGAAGACACTTTCTGCTAGAAAGATTCTCTATTATTTGGATTTGTCGATTAATGTCTGTTGCTAATTTCTTCTTCTTCTTCTTTTTTCTTTGGGTATCTATAATCGTTATAATATTCCAAATTGAGCCGAATAATTTGATGCTCAAGATTTCCAAGCAAGATTTGATCCATGATGGACAAAAATGGATGTTGTTATAATATAATGCATTGAAATTGAATCTGTAATGGTTTTTCATGTATTGGCTCCATCAATATGCAATATATACCCAAACCTCAATCAACTTTGATGATAAATATTGGCAGTTGGCACCAATTGCTACGTCTCCCATTAGAAAAGATCCAAGTTTGATTCTCCGGTCCTGCACCCCTACCTTGTAAACTACCATGTTTGGAAAAACATGATGCAAGGAATCGGAATCGAAGGAAATCAATAGATTTAGCCACTCAAATAAAAGCAGCAGACTTGAAAGCAAGTTGGGAAATTTGGATAAAAGTGTTGTATCTGATTTCTGATGTATTTTCTATTCTATTACACCAGATACATGTATATTTGATTGGCCTTAGGAACGATGGTGATGGCATGTGATACGGTTATGTCAGCTCACCATACAGTACCATTCCTCACGCATGATTTATACTAAAGATATCTTTACTATTACTAATCAGAAACTACTGCAGTGAATATAATTATGTAGTAAGCTAATATATTAAGCTAATGTGATGTTGGCCCAAGACCATTTATTAGTCTTAGGTGGAGTCTTCACACAAGCCCATGAGTCGAGCCCATCTTCTCCAACCTATCCATATCTACACAATTCTTAAGAACTCCTTGACTTTCAAACATAGCATTTGTACTTCCTCTATCTCCAAACCTTTGAACCGTACTTTTTTCTTCGAAAGACAAAAACCCTAGACTAGCTCCCTCCCCTTCAAAATTCCTTGTCCATAAAAGGCTTGAAACAGTGTAATGTGCGCACTATTGTGATAATTGGTATTATACCACCATTCGACCAAACTCAAGTATTGGCTCCAGCTTTTAGGTGTGTCTCCTATTATACACTTTAAATAGGTTTCAAGGTACCAATTCACCACTTCTGTCCGACCATCGATTTGTGGATGGTATACTGTAGACATATTGAATCCAACTCATTGTAAATGGAAAAATTCTTGCCAAAAAGAGCTGACAAAGATTGAGCCACTTGAGACGCTGTATAGGGATGGGACATAGCCTTAAAATGACTGTACTTACTTAGCTGATCCACCACTACCACCACCACGTTCTTGCCATTAGACCTCGGTAATCCTTCTATAAAATCCATGATGACTTCTTGCCAACATTCATTAGAAACCTGAATGGGTTGTAAAAGCCCTAGTGAAGCCACATTCTCCTGTTTAAAACTCTAGCAAGATCGCATTCTCTAACCCACTATCACACCTCTCTTTCTAATTTAAGCCAGTATGAGACATTAGCAATCCTCTGGTATATTGCTTGTACAGTAGAATGGCCCCCTAGAGGACCTCCATGATGGTGGTGTAACAATTTGACCTTAAGACTTTGAAAAGGTCCTACCACCACCTTGCCTTTGCTCTTGAGTATATCTTACTCCCATGAATATTTTCCGACGCCTGACCTTGCTTTAGCCTTGTTATGATGTCACTATAACTACCATGCAAATACCAGCTACTCTTAATTTCTTCCATCACTATAGTTAGTGCTAACGATACTGCCATCTGTTGTAATTGTGGGTATTCAACTCTAAAGAGATCATCGACAGCCTTTTTCAATTGTCCACTCTTATATTCAATATCATAATCCAACCCAGCTATCTTAGTCAGCCACCTTTGTTGGGAAGGTATAGTTAACCGTTGCTCTAACAAGTACTTTAGGCTTTGGTGGTCAGTCCTAATAGTGAAATGCCTTCCCACTAAGTAATACCTCCATCTTTCTATGGCATAAACCAATGCCATCAATTCCTTCTCATACACCGATAGTCCATGATGTTAGGTGCTAAAGACTCACTAATATAAGTGATAGGGTGGTTTTCTTGCATGATTACCACCATAATTCCACCTCCCCAAGCATCTATTTCCACCACAAACTTCTTGGAATAATCAGGTGGCCATAGGACGGGTGGTTTCATTAGTGCTACCTTGACTCATGGCTCCATCTAAACTGATCCTTCTTCAAGAGTTGGGTTAAGGGTTCAGCGATCATCCTAAAACCAAGGATAAACCATCTATAATACCCTACCAAGCCTAAGAAACCCCTCAACTACCTCAAATTAATGGGAGTTGGCCACCTTGTTATTGCCTCTAATTTTTTCTTATCCGTGGCTACCTCAATCTTATATATGGCATGTCCCAAGTATTCAATCTATTGTACATTGAAAACACACTTGCTCCGCTTGAGGAACAGTTTTTCCTTACATAGAACTTCAAACACACTTCGTAGATGCTTGATATGATCTTCCATGCTGGCATTGTACCCCAAAATATCATCAAAAAACACAAGAATGAATTTCCTTAAGTAGGATTTCAACACTTGATTCATCAAGGCTTGAAATGTAGATGGTGCATTAGTGAGGCCAAATGGCATCACCAAGAATTTGTAGTGGCCTTCATGTGTCTTAAAGGCGGTTTTATACACATCTTCAGGTTACATCAAGATTTGATGGTATCCGGATCTCAGATCCAACTTCCTAAAGTAGTGTGAACCATGTAACTCATCAAATAGGTCCTCAATGATGGGAATAGGAAAGCGGTCCTTGATAGCTAACTTGTTTAATTCCCTATAATCTATGCGCATCCACCACGATTTGCCCTTTTTCTTGACTAAGACAATCGCAAAAGCATAAGGACTTTGGCTAAGCTGGATAATGCCACTCAATAACATCTCTCTCACCACATCTCTAGAACCATCTTCTGTAGTGAAGAATACCAATAGGGCCTCAAATTAACTAGTTGTGATTGAGCCTATAGGTGGATCTAATGATTATGAGTTCTAAGAGATTGAAATGCCTTAGGTTCTTCAAATAACTCTTGGTACTCTTCAAGTAAATCGATCAACCAGGGGTGTAATCCTTGTTCTCTTCCAAGAGAATTTTCCAAAACTTCTACTTGCACTACCCAATAGTGTACTTCAGCTAATGACTATGGTGTAGTCAACAACTGGTTTAGTTCCCTTTCCTGTATTACATTCAGCCTTTCCACTTCACTCTTCAATTTAAACCACTCCCTTTTCCACTTAAACTCCACAACTAACGTGTGGAAATTCTAGCTCACCTCCCCTAAGGTGGATTACTAGTATGTGCCTAAAATCAAATCACTGGATGTTAAGGGTTGTATATCAAATGTTGCCTCAAATCCGATCCCCAGCATACTCCATGTGGAGTTGTTGACCATTCTTGTGCAACTAAGTTAGGTTCCATCAGCTAATATGACATTGATAGGTGTAATTTCCATGGATTAACAACCTATTCCCTTTACCAACCTTTCATCCATGAAATTAGTCGAACAACCTATGTCAATCAACATAATAAGCTTCTTCCTCTTATAATAACTAGTAATTTGCATACATTCCTTGTGGTTGCTACTCATGGAACATAGTGTGAGCTGTGCCAAGTTCTCTTCTAGCTCAGTTGCTTCAACAGTGTCTTCCATTACTTCCTCACCCTCTTCACCTTATTCAACTACGAGCATATTGAGCCTCTTATTTTTACACCTATGTCTAGGTCCAAAAGGCTCATCACACCAGAAACATTGCCTCTTTCTTCTCTTTTCCTCAAGTTCTTCAGGGGTAAGCTTCCTAGTAGTTCTAAAGGTTAAGTTGGGGTTCTTTTTAGGATGAATTGATTGAGTAGTTGAAGGTGTTAATTGGTTTCTATTTTAGTCATGTGTTTGTGTCTGTGTTTAGAATTTAGTTGTGGCATTGTAATGGGATGGTGAGCGGTTCTAGCGATAAAAAG
This sequence comes from Combretum micranthum, assembly GCA_024138025.1. Lineage (NCBI taxonomy): Eukaryota > Viridiplantae > Streptophyta > Magnoliopsida > Myrtales > Combretaceae > Combretum > Combretum micranthum. Next base: position 1,842,573 of record JAMXBD010000059.1, on the reverse strand, counting down.
CAGAAGTGGTGGCAACATTAGAGTTATAAGGGTTTGGTTGTGTCTTTTGGGTCTTAAGGTTGTTTTTAGAAGATATAGTGGCTGCTTCTTGTAATTTAACTAAAGTGTAGGCTTAGTTGAGTGTATTAAGTTGAAACATGCGTATAAAAAACTAGATTTCAGGTCTTGACCCACTAAGAAAACAGTCTATTAAGTGAGTTCCGGGCAGTTGAAGTAGGGTAGCTAAATGCATAAAATCATCTATGTATTCTTGCAATGTTTTGGTTTAATGTAACTCCTTGAGCTCAGCCATAGGGTCTTCAAAGATGCACTCATTAAATCTATCTTGTAGAGCCTTTGTAAGTTCTTCCCATGTCATAGGATTTTTATCGCTCCTAGTTTTTGAATATGATATATACCATTCATAAGGCTTGTCTTCTAAGTACAGAGTTGCAATACTTGCCTTGAGATGCTCTGGGGTACCATCCAATTCGAAGAACTATTCCACCCTAACCTGCCAATTCCATATTCCTTCTCCACTGAACGGTGGAAACTCTACCTTAGTACTCCTTACAAGCAATTGATAGCCGTTGGTGTTTCTAATGCTGTTGTCTTGTTCTTGTTGTAGGTTCTCAGGTGGAGCAGATGCTGGACTTACCCTGGTAAGCAACGCTAAATGCGGATCCCACCATGGTGTTGTTGGCTTGCAATTGTTGGTGAAGCTCATCCATAGTCTGGCTCTATTTTTCTAGGATAGCTTGCTTATTTCTGAGTGTTTCAGTAAATAATTTAACCCAAGCTTCATTCTTCTCAGCATATTCTTTTACCATTTTAGTCAACTCTTCAACCTTCTTAGCTTCTCCTGCCATCACCAGTGGAGCTTTGACACCAATTGACGCAAGGGAATCAGAATTGAAGGAAATCAACAGATTTAGCCACTTGAATACAAGTAGCGGACTCAAATACAAGTTGGAAAATTTGGATAATAATATTGTATTTGATTTTTGATGTATTTTATATTCTATTACACCAGATATATGTATATTTCATTTTCCCTAGAAACGTTGGTGTGGCATATGATGCGATTATGCCAGCTCACCATACAATACCATTCCTTGCACATGATTTTTATTATAGATATCTTTACCATTACTAATCATGCAGGAAATATAATTATATAGTAAGCTAATATATTAAGCTAATGTGATGTTGGCCCAGGACCATTTATTAATCTTAGGCTGAGTCTTCACACAGGTCCATGAGACGAGCCCATCTTCTCCAATCTACCCATATCTGTACAATTCTTAAGAACTTCACTTTCAAACACAGCATTTGTACTTCGTCCGTCTTCAAACTTTTGAACCGTACTTTTATTCTTCGAAAGACAAAAACCCTAGATCAAAACAAAACGGCACCTGATACAAATTGTAAATTTAAGCTTTCTTAGTCTTCTTCATTTAATCCTGAAGGCTTCTGAACATTTTTCTGTAAAACTAATAATCATTATATACCATCTAATTGTAGCAACAAATAAAAGAAATCCATCGAACAAGGACAATACATTTTGGGCATAGGAAATAATAATAATAGTATGGCAGCATACGTCCAAAAGAGAGCGATGGAATGAAAAGAACTCTGAAAAGTCACATTTCCATCAAAATTTCTTTTTCCACTATTACGATCTATCTTAGTTATGATAATCACCAGAAAGGATCTGGTTTCGCTGGTAAATCAAATCATCATTCAATCAATAATACTGTTTCCAGGTCCCATAGAGAGGAAATGGAGCTTTGCCAGCATGTGTTGTTATTCACGAAACTACTATCAAAACAGAGACACGAAATAATCTCATTAAAATTGACCATTCGTATAATTTCAAAAATAGTCTCATTGAAATTCCAAACGACGGTAACTTCAGATTCTTTTGCCTTTTTTTTTTTTTTTTTTTATTCATCATAACCATTTGCTCCTGAACTCCTTATATGCTAATTCTAGTTCCATTCCTTTTCATTGGTTGAATATCTGAACAACAGTTATCTACCTCTAGATTCCGATGCCAGGTCCACAAACCGCATCCAGAACCCAGAGACATTTTAGTATTAAATCACCGCAATAATTCAGACGATCCGACAGCAAAAACATTATCGTATTCAGAAGATCAAATTGATGAATTTGCTATATTTGTTGCCATGCCAACCCAGTTAAGACCATTGAACAAAAACAAAAGCACACGTTTATTAGCGTTGATGTAGATGTAGAGCTCAAAAGATAGCTAAAGAATCACTTGGGAGCAAGACTACTTGTTCTCAATAGCTAATTAAGCACTTCGATCGAGTGCAAGAAGACCCTATGATGTGGTTGTGCATAAGAAGGGGATATATAAAAGATGATTGGTGCCAACAACAACTGATAATTACAGCCAGAAGAAGATGCAAATGGAGATTCAGAAAAAACAAGGTCAACAGGGAACCACAAAATGAAGGTCAACTTAATTTGTGATTCCTCTTTCTCCTGGCATTTTGCTTCACCACTTGAGAGGACGATATCAGGTTTTGTGAATAAGTGAACACACATGCTATTGCCTGTAATACGGAGGCTGTCCAGGTAACTGTGTGCCTCCAGGACTGAAATTTTGATGAACCCCCGGTTGAGGTAATCCTGATAAAGCAACAACAGGAGAACTCTGGCCACCTTGTGTCATGGGAGAGGAGCCAGTTGGCAATACAGAAGCCGTATACTGAGGGAGCACAGAGGGTGTGAAAGCTTGACCAGGATAACTACCTGGGGGAGAAACAAAGCTTTGGGCGGCACTTGTTGTATTCCACTGTGGTGCCTGCCCAGCAGGCACTGGAGGCTGCACATAAGATGCAGGTGTGTACTGACTTCCAGGATAGACTGATGTTGCACGAGGGTTCAGTCCAACTGCTGGTGAAGAAGGGAAGGCTGATAATGGCTGTGATGCAAGTGCTGTTGACTGAAGGATTGTGTAATCTCTACTTTTGTCGCTGTAAGCCTATAGAAAGGGATAAAGTTACCGTCTAGAAATATACTCCGTAAACTACTTCTTGATTCTTAGTATTCATCTAGCTGGAGTTATGAATTAAATCACATAAATGAGCATTCAAGTGTCAAGAAGCCATACACTATAGATCCACTTTCTTCATATCAAATTTATTTTTTTCCTCTCAAATTCATATCCTCAAGAACTTTTAACTCAAAAGCACATTTTAATACCTTTATATTGAGATCAGTATGACGAGAGTATGTTAGATGAAGCTTACAATAACCACCATCATATATGCAATGGCCCTCTAGTGCATCTTTGGCAACCGCTGCTGTTGTTATGTCTAAAAAAGGAAATGCAATAAATCAATTTGTATCCAGCTTGTAAAGGAATGGGATATCAAACAAACCTTTTATCGTATGAACTAAACCATATTCTCGTATCTAGACATTGTCAAGGTTCAGTTCGGGTCTAGAACCGGACCCGAACCACTGGTTCCCGGTTCCAAAAATGATGGAACAGAAATCGGAACCAAATCCGTGGGAGCCGGTCCGGCTACCGGTTCCTACGGTTCGGTTTTGGTTCTAGAGGAACTGATAACCATGAAAAAAATAAAAAACAAATTAAATAATTTTACTTAATTTAACTAAAAAAAATGCAAAATAAATGTTTAACTTGAAATAACATTGAGCCTAACAATAATTGTTCATAGCATTAGTTAAAAGAAATTCTATAATTATGTATTTATTTATATACAATCACTTGCATTTTTTTTGTTGTTATATTAGTAATGTGATACTATAAAATATTCAAAATACAAATAATTCCCAACAAAAAAAACGAATCACACATTGCTAAGAAAGAAAGTCTACTTTGGTTAGAAGGCTGCATAAATTTAACAATATATGATTTCAAATGTATTTATTACTTGTGTTGTTAATAATAACACATTAAATATTGTGAATAGGAAATAAATTTTTTATTATTTGTGCAAAAGTAGTTTTAAATATTTGTTTTATAATTACAATTTTTTATAATTTTCTTTTCATTTTTTTCTTATTTTTTTAACAATTTTTATGGTGTAGAACCGCCGGTTTTGCGGTTCTTGAACTATCGGTTCCAAAAACCGCCGAGTCATGCGGTTTTTAGGGATGGAACCATAAGGACCCATCAGAACCGGCGAATCTTTTACTAGTTTAGACCCGCTATTCCCAGGCCGATTCCCGGTTTAGGAACCACCGATGACGGGTCAAGTCGGTTTCCTGGTTCGGAATCGACCCGTGATGATGTCTACTTGTATCCGTACTGAGAAAGATGAAACACTCCAATGAGGTGTCTAAAGTAGTATTAGCTAAAAAGGGATGAAGATGGATATAGACAAATAGTAACATGCTGGAGTAGATGGATAAAAAGACTATAACGGAATGTGCAACAATGACTTATTTAACTTCACATTGCTTCAACAATAAATAGCAGTTTTGTAAAGCAGCATTGGCATACCAGGATATTGAATCAATGCTTGTGTCCCACCATTCTTCTCAAATATTGCAATTTTCTGGACAGGCCCAAATGCTGAGAATACCTGCATGGTGTCAAGCAGCATGAATAAGGGGTCAGGTACAGGAACTTGAAGTTTTTAAGAGAATATGAGAACAATCCTCACCGTGTGGAGTGCATCCACTGTAACAGCATACTGCATATTTTCAATTGAAGCCAGAAGAACATTACTCTCGGGTTCCATCTTTTTCCCATCAGGACCTAAAGTGGGCTGAAGGAAATAGCTTATCAGCACATAAAATTTGACATCATTGCAAAATTTTCAATACGTAAACAAGAGTTCACCTGCATTAGTCCATCAATCGCAGTAGGATTAACAGGAAGATATGGGTTCGTATAATCCCTGCAACATTAGGGAAAGATGTACACTGGTAACTCATATTGTAGATAATAAAATGGAAATGTAAACATGCAAAAACATTTATCAAAACTGATTTTACATCTAACAATACAAGCAGGCGATGCACATGTGCAAATAAAACAACCTAACATATATAAATTAAATAGATATATTGTTTTGACAGATTGAAAAATGACAACCTTTTAGTCCTAGAAATTAGAAAATTAATTACAAATCATAATTACAATCGTATTTGCCATAGGTAACTTCTCCATGTTAAGTAACTGTCATGCATAAATATGGTATAAGAGGTCTAGATCGATATATAAAGATACATGCTTAGGTTAAAAAAAGAAAAGACTATGTTTATTCAACCCCTATTTAATTCTATTCAAATCTTATTTAATTTCATGATTTCATGGATACCAAAAATATTTTTACACCCATATGCTAAAAAAGGAAAAGACTATATCTATTCAACCCCTATTTAATTCTATCCAAACCCTATTTAATTTTATGATTTCAGGGATACCAAAAATATTTTAAGCTGAAAAGACTATGTCTATTCAACTCCTATTTAATTCTATTCAAATCCTATTAAATTTCATTATTTCAAAGATACCAAAAATATTTCACACCATATGCTAAAAAAGGAAAAGATTATGTCTATTCAACCGTTATTTAATTATATTCAAACCCTATTTAATTTTCATAATTTAAGGAATATGAAAAATATTTTATTCTCATATGCTAAAAACATCATATTAAAAACATTTACACTAAAAATATTTGCACTAGAGACACCAAAGGAGGTAGTTTTGCTTTAATAATATAGATATAAACAGTTTTTCTGTTCCTACAAAAAATATGAGAAAGATTTCTTGATTACCCACATACCTGCTTCTATGAGACTGAAACTTGATATTCAAATCAGTGTGAGCAGAATAAGATATGCGTAAGTTACATGATTTCACATGCTCTGGAAGCAAGTACCTGTGTCAAGATATCAAGATCACAAATTGTCCATTAGTCTCAAATACCAATTAGAATATTTCTAGCAACATTCTTGGGCATGTAGCAGACACGTTTGGGTGCACATGTTTAAAAGAGAGAACAGAAAGGGGGATTGCGTACCTGGGTATGCTTCTGCCATCTAAGTGAGTCCTAGCTGAACATGCTGTCTCTACATCACTATACTGAATAAGTGCCTATAAGTACATAAAAAGACAAATTAGAAGAAAAGACAAATGAAGGGATCTTGAAATTACAAATACTTCATTTCTTGCAATAAAACCTGAAATCCTGCAGCCTTCTCAAATGTGGCAATTTTGTGGACAAATCCAAAAGCAGAAAATACCTAAATGAAGTGTTCAAACAAATTTTAGGTCAAGATACACTTACTCAAACAAAGTATGAACAGAATCTTGCAGATATGTAGACGAGACCAAAAAATAAATAAATCAAAATGGATAAAAATAAGTGCAGAATGACATCTGTAAACCTATGCGAGAAGACAGACCATAGATAGCAGTAAAATCTTGCATGCTTGGAAAAGATATCCTATCAGTCTACCAGAAGAAGAATATATAAAGACACAAAACAACAGAACTGAAAAAACATGTAGCTTACCAAGTGGATGACATCTATGCTCACATCACCAGCTTCTACACCTTCAATGGTCACCAGCAGCACATTACCAGGAACATCTCCTGGACTCTTGTTATGGACTATTTCATGTCTATTAGAGTATTGAATGTATACAGTTTTGCCACGAATCTGTGCAGGGTCTGAAGATGAAGCATAATATGAAACCATTGATATTGCCTGGCTTAACTCAGCCTGAGTTTAAAGCAAATCATTAGCTACATGTTAATGCATTATGCCCCAAAAATAAAATAGTTACAAGCTTACAAGAATGAAGGCCAAAACAATCTGCCAAAAGAACAATTTGGACAAGCAAGAAACTCCAATTTGAACTCTAAAAAAGAATACGTAAAATAAAACAAATATAAGAATAGTGAGAGCTAGGCTACAAGCAATGGTGGCTAAGGTCCATAGAGCTGGCCCCTGTAGTAGAGAAAAGGCCCAAGAGCTGTTGTTGTTATTCTTGGCTAGACCATGAGGATGTGGCTGGGTATCTCTTAGGCATGCAAACAAACAATTTGCCACAAAATAATCAAAGGTTTTCTTGCTTCTTTACAAACAACAGAAAATTTATCAAACAACAACTGGATAAAATAAGGAGAGCTATATAATATGGGAGGACAAAAACAGAATCTTAAGTAAGGTATACTCCAAAACCTGTGCCATGAGGAGGTACAATAAGAGGTATTATTCTTATTTTAAAATAAACACATCCACACGTTCATATATCTGTTTTACCAGTCAAGAACAATATCCTGATGTCATAGCTAGCTCTAGTCTACCTGTTTGGCCAAACTCAGATCACACAACCACCATTAAGCCCAACCTATTGATCAGCAAGCCATAGAAGAACACTTCACTAGAAGCCTATGCCTTTACACTGAATTCTTAATTTCCTTTTCACTCAATAGTTAAAGCATGACGGCCATATGTCAGTGATCAAGTGTTTGATCACTGCAGAATCTGTTTGTAATGATAACAAAAGCTAGTGTGGCGTTCTCAGCATCCTTTATACTGTCCAATTTAGTATGTTAATAGTGCTCCTCCAAGAGTGGTCGGCTGTAGCTGCTGCATTGAGAAGCAACTGACGTTGTACAAATTTTTTTTCCCCGGTTAAATGACGTTGTACAAATTGAGGTCAATACTTATCAAGAAATTATATTCAATTATCTAAAACAATCACTGGATTAAAATTTAAACAGGACAATCACAATATATGTTAGGTGACTTCCCCTCCCCTTGATTTCCCCATATATTACTCTATTTCTTAGAAGTAATAATCTTGTCTTTGTCCTCCTATTCTTACTCCATTTTTATATAAAACAAACCAAAGCCAACCTCTATGCAGCAAAAGAAAAACTTGTACTATTTGCCTTTTTACTTGTGTATTCTGATGCCAAAACAGACATTAATAACTTATTGGATGAACCATCCCAAAGAATGCCACCAAGTAATGCAATAAAACGAAACAAGCAAGTATGCTAGCCAGCAAAATCATCTATCCACACTTTCTTCGTCTTTTTCGGGTCAAACAAGTGAACCGCGATTGTAGAGTGCAAATCAGTTCAATAAACGCATGATCACTCCGAGCAAACAAAAACACATTATTACTATTATACACCAACTAAACCCTAAAAAAATGAATGACAAAAATTGAAGTAATCAATAAAAGAAAAAAATTAGGGTTTTTAGCACCAAAAAGGATTAATAAAGAGGGAAATGAAAATGGGAGTTGGGGCTTACGAATTCGACGAAAGCTTGGTTCCTATTAGCACCAACATTGCACTTGGTGTTGACAACTTTACCGAAGGGATTGCAGAGCTCGACAAGCTCTTCTTCGCCACAGTCCCAAGGCAAATTGCGTAAATGGATGACCTTTGATGGTGTCTGCGTGTATCTAAACTGCTGAGACTGCGATGAGGTCGACATTAATATTGACTTGATCGGTATTGTAATATTACGATTCTTCCGCCGTGAGATCGGAGAAGAAGATTGTAGTCACTTGTAGCGGCCGACGGGTGGAGTGTCTGGATGCCGAAAAAGTGCGGGATAGGGATTTTTTTGGGAAAAGGAAAATAATATCTAATATTTAAAAAAAATTACAAAAATGCTATTGGATGGAAATAATTTAAAGTTTAACAATAATATGAAATAATCTCTTCAAAAGATAAAACTAATATCTTATGGACCGAGCAACCTTATCTATTGTAAGTTATCGATCTCATCTCTTTAAGAGATAAGGTAGCAATACGAACCTACCTCGTCTTTTAAAAAGACAAGGTTATGAGCTCATCTCTTCAAAAGATGAGGTTGGCATGCATATTTACAATCTATCGTCTTCTTCCTCCTCATTTCTTCGAATAGCCTTAAAGAAAAGGAAAAAAAAAAATAATTCTCATAAACCCTAACCATAAATCCTCCTTTGTAGGATTGATTTTCATCAACTTGGTATGTTAACTTCGTTAATTTCGATAACCAAACTAACATAAAGTCATTAGTTCGTGAAAAAATAAGCAATTTGTGCTGAAGATTGAGTGGACATCAACGAACTCCATAAGTAAGATTCTTGAGATTTTGCTTAGTTTTCACGATTATTGATGTTGCATTGTAGATTTTTACCTGTTGTATATATTGTTGGATTTTTTATTTTATTTATATATTGAAGCACATTGTATTTTACTTGTCAAATGAGCTGTATTATGGAATTGTTATGCGGATTTCATATTTAATGTATGTATTGTTAATGCTATGTATTAGATAATGTATGATGTGATTTTGATGTTATTGTATATTTGTAGAATTTAAGAATCAAATTATGAAATCATATGTTAGTATACGTCTTTCACCTTCATCATGTATGATGATGTTAGAACCCACATCAATGAAATAGTTTGATAAGGCTGAGATGAATATACCTAACATTAGCAAACATGTTCGATGTTGTGGGAGTGCAATTCAAAACTCATTAATACATTTCATGCGTTTAATCTATGTTTTATGAGCTGGCGGGTAGGTAAGGAAAATGGATAGGGCCAACCTCATATTATACGTTTATGGCAACATTGTGGAAGGGAATGAAAGGTTTGGTTATGATAGGCAACTAGTTGTTGTGGTTAGTATTTGTAAGAACTCAATATATGAGCAAATACTAGACACCATTTGTAGTAGACTTAAAGTAAATAAGTCTACACATCAGGTTGAGTTGTATCATAGGATACCTAATGGAGATATCATGCTACATTATGATATTATTTCAGTAACCGATGACGCTGCTGCACAAGAGATGTTGGTGTACACAGAATAGTCAATGGCAGTATATGTGCAGATATTCGAAAAAGAATTCCCACAGGCACCTGTAGGCTATGGGCAATGATGGAAATATTGGCAACCAAGGGTTGGCAAATTTTAACTTCATGCCAAATTAAACAACAGTGGACCCATAAGCTCAAATGAGTAACTTTGAAATGGGTGCACTTGACTAGAGTCGTAGTCATGATACTAATGCGATGCAAAACTTACCAATAAGTAAATCATGTAATGACTATGATGATGACAAAAATGATGTTGTAGCAGGTTTGTCCCAGCAGGTGATTGCGACAAATGTACAACGTGAGGGTAATGACTGGCACTGCTTCAATGTTGATACAGTATAGAGCTCAGTGCCACTACCCTTTTTCAATGCTAATATAGGTAGTGCATATGCTGCATGCGCCTTATGTAATGTTATATGTACAATTTCATTATTTTTTCTTATGTAAAGATTTTTTTTTTTTTTTATGAACAAGTTGTTTAAGAGCCATACTTTATTATTCTAGGTTTTCTGCCCGAGTATTGTCGATCTGGCATGGATGTCTAGCGTTCACGAGTTTCCTTCGTATGCTTTCATGTAGTCGAGTACTACTATGCAGATAAGATGCTCAGATAGTTTAGTGGTTCCTAGTGGATTCCAAACCCCCAACTGATACGAGTACCTTACATGAGCTCGATTTATGGAGGTGTTCGAAGTGGAATTAGGCGGTAAAGCATGCCAGAGTGGGATGACAAGCCCAATCACATTATCGACTTGCCAGACATCCCTGATGGTACATCCGCCAATTACTTTGATTGGTATCATGCGATCACCAAGTGTTAGCTCAATCTTATCGATACCATTATACGATTTATGGTAAGTCCAACGACTAGATAAGGTATATATGGATGTATATTGTGTTTGTTATTTCCTAATCTACATGTTTGTCGTTGCCTGTAAGCATATTTCATTTATAAAGTCCCAGACATTCCACCAGGGAACACTTTTGCCACTACACGAGATGTCATTTGTGTAATAGATGAGTTCATGGGACTTTATATAAATGATTTGGCGCCAACCATGGTTGTCAAATTCGAGTTTCTACCTAGAATCGCTAAAGGGTCCGTAGAATCGGAACGTAAAATCGAAACGTAGAATCGTAAGATTCTATAACTAATGTAAATTTACTTACAAGAACTATTGATGTACTTACTAAAAATAATAATTCTTTAAATAAATTATGAAAATAAAGAATTTAGTATTAAATTAGTTATGTACAATCAAAATTTAAGTTTTATCAATCATAATTCACATACTGTCATTAATATATTTAGTGCAATTTTATAATTAAAATAATTATTTTTATTTAATGATGATTTATAATCTATAATTATTGAGATGTATTGCAAATCATTTAAATTATCATGTGTGAGTAGCTAGTTTTGTGTAGTAATGAATATTTTCATGTTCACTATATATTTGCACAAAAAATCATTATATTTATGGCAAATATATTTATAGATAGAAAATTATTAAAAAAGGGAAAAACATAGCACTATATATATTAGTTTAATTTTCATTCAAAAATTTCAAAATATATCATAGTATATAACCTAAAAGAAAATAACTCTCTAAAAAATACAAAAAAAATGAAATAAAAGGAAAAAAAAAATTCAAAAAACTAAAATTAAGTTAGATTAAGATAAATATCAAGAACCAACCCTAAAAACCCTAAATTTAAATATATTAAATTGATTGCATTTTTAAAGTTCAAATAGAAAAAAAAGTGTAAAATTACAACTTTAAGATTTTACTACGATTCTACTACCGATTCTACCACCGATTCTACCGTTTCTACTCACGATTCTACGATTCTACTTACGAGTTTACTCAAAAAACGATTTTGTATGCGAGTTGAATCGAAATATCATCATCAACTCGTAAACCCGTAGAAACGTACGAGTAGACTCGCGAGTTTGACAACCATGGCACCAACATCAGCACCGGTACCGAATGACCCATAGCTCAGCCAGTACAAAGACAGCGGCCATAGAGAGAGAGGCTTAGGTGGAGATGGGGTCAGTAGCAAGGGTGAAGCTAAGCTATAGATATCAGAGACGAGCCTTCACCCTCGCATGTACATGCACACAATGAGCCTGGCCGTTCACATTTCAATATGACGAGTCTAATCCATCATCATCATCATATGCTCATCTGACGGACCAACCAATACTAGACATCTCATGCACAGATTTCCAGACATCCCCCTTCCCCCCCCCCAAGGTGACTGTCACCGCCATCGCCACATAATATAGGGAAAGGACTCAATCAGGTGGATCTAAACCTTGTCCCATTTCACCCGTACAATGCTAGTGGTGGAGATGGGGATGCCATACTCACATAGGTCGATCCATCTATGGAGTATCCATATCAAGATGTGCATCAGCGTACACCATTCCATTGTATTTTTGTCAGGCGGGGACAAAGAAGATGGAGCACCCAAGAGTAGAAATTATATTTTATCTATTCTTATGTTTTATGATTGTTGTATGTAAAATTTTCATATATTTTTTATGTAATTAATTGAACAGTATTGCAATTATTTCATATTATGTTTTATGTGTTTTTTATTACGTTGGTGGTAAAAGGTTTGACAATACTGTTGTGGTTGGATGGATTGGGTTTGGGAATATTATTGTGGTTTAATTATGTAGTTTAGAAGTTGTTTACCCGTGGTGGATGGCTAATGAATGATTTATATAGCCGATTGTATATGATTTTGACAAGTTTAATAACTAATGTGAAAAGGAGAGATATATGAGGTATGTGTGTTTGTGTGCTGGGGGAGGGGGGAGAAGGAGAATAAAATTCATGTTGACCTCATCTTTTGAAGAGATGAGACAGGTATGTATTGCTACCTCATCTTTTGAAGAGACGAAGTTGCTCCGTCCATAAGACCTCGTTTCTTGAACAAACATGGTCCTGATCATGTCTGTTCAAGAGACGAGATCATGTTGCCTAAAACTGAGATTATTTTCATCTTAGTGACATTTTTATAATTTTGTTTAAAACATTAAATATTATTTTCCTTTTCGTGATTCTTTTTTGGTTTCTAGGTGGAAGTGAGGGCTAAGGGGAAATACAATGTAAATTAGTGGTGGGTTCAATGACTTTTAGGGAAAAAAAAAAGTATGTGGTATTAAAATGTAAACCACTAGAAATTTAAAAAAAAAAATTTACATTAGGGATATCGATACAGATAGAGATGGGGATAAGGACGAATGTGGATGGTTTAGTTGTGGATTATTTATAATTTATTTGCTTAATTACTTTTTTATTTTAATAAATAAAATATTAGGAGACTTTTCATATATCAAAGAGAAATTGAAAAGAATAAAATATTTTTGATGTGATGATCTTTATATACCTTCGGCTTCTTCGATAACTAACTCGATTGTAGTAAACAGGACAGACCATCCAACAACATTACCAATTAAATTACTATAACTTATAATTCTCTCTGATATTATTGAGAAATAATCCTTAAAGTTAAAAGTATCAAATTTAACAACCTTTGTTATTGGTGGAAAAGGTTGGCATCACTTTATTGAAGGACTTGTGGAATGTTTTGCATTAACTTGTTGTTGGAGTGATCAGTAGTAGTAGTAGGCTACCGCATATTATTTTGATTACAAGGAATCCTCCTTCTACACGTTATTCACATATACTAGTAGCAGTAGTAGGGATCTATTTGCTTATGATCAATAATTTAGAATGTGTATTTGTATATGTACATGTCCCTTTAAGAAAACTTCGGATATATTAGTTTCATGGGATTTTATTCCATTTATGTAATACTTATGGTATCTTGTGTTTCTAGTGTGAAAAAATTAATATAATACATATATTTGTGATGCATGGATAAATTTAGATACTGTGAAGCGTAACATATTTTGAGGATACAAAATTTATAAGATTCTAGTGAAGTTGAAATAATAAACAATGCAGATAGGTCCAATGCCCTTCGATACAGTTCGCCTCTACATTGAATCTAATCAAATATGATAGTTTGCTTTCTTTTTTTTTTCTTTTACCTAATCATATAGTTTGGTTCAAAAAATTTTCAATTCTAAAAAAACCAATTCAATCCAATTCATTAATTTACTAGTCACTATTAATATTTTACTATGTATTTTTATGATATTTATCTTTTTTAATTATTTGTTGGTTTTGTGATTTTTCTTTCTTTTCTTTTTTTCTTTCGTTTAGTGGTGTATCATATGAATGTGATGGTTTTCTAAACATGAATTAAAAAATTAATAATAACTACACTATAATAAGCATGCAGTGTGTCTAGCTTTTCTTTATAAAAAAATATATTAAATTAATACATGAATTTTGCTAACGAAATTCAATTTGATATTCGAACTTTAAAATAATCAATATAATACTTGATTGAAATTTTTATGACTATTTTTATTACCTCTTCTAACTTTGTTTACTCCATTTGCTGAAATAAAATAAACAATCTACTAGTATTCAACATGTGCAAAGAAAAAATGATTAATTTTTCATTTTCAAATTAAGGGCAACAACAAAATACCTATATTATTTTAAAATGTCAAGGGGATTTTGAAATGACCTAGATATAAATTCTATTTAAATTCTATGTGTTTACTTAATTATCTTAAGTATTGAATTGAGTGAGCATGATGATTATCATGGTTATGTTGTTAGTAGTCTAAAATATATTATTTTGCATGTATACATTGAAATTAATATATTTGTTTTATATGTATTAATGTGTGTGTGTAATAAAATTGTTAGTTATGTCTTTTATTCATTAAGATGTTAAGTTAAGTTAGATTAATAAATCAACTTTAATTTTTGCTTAAGGTTAGTTGATAGAGATTTCTTTAATTAAGTTAGCATTATTGCCCCAAATGAAGCCCAAATGAGACTCAAATTCAATCCAAATGCACCCTAAGTTTATGTATGCTTTAAGGGGCAAATTTGGAATGCGTTTAAAGTCAAATTAAGCTTAATTGAACTACTTTTTGGGGGCAGCTCTCTTTTATCCGAATTTTCTTTTTCTTTCTTTCTTTTCCCTTCTTCTTCCATTTCCATTTCCAATTCCAAGTCTAGACTAAGAGCAATAGCAAGCTTTGGAAATCAAAGTTCTCCTCAAGGCAAAATATATGTATGTGAGTTGATTTAATTGTGATTATTGTTTTGTTTTTCTTTCTTGAAGTGGTTGTATGAATTTTTGGATGAAATGAGATTAGTGTTATCTAAATTGTTTATTCATGTATTGAGATGAGTTAGGAATAAGTTTGTGAATGTATGAGTTGATGCATGTATTGTAGAAGTGATATGAAGTGTTGGGAGGATGTGAAGAGGATTTGTGTAGGAAAATTTAGAATGGATTGATGTGGAATTTGAAGTGTTTAATTGTGTTGATTTCTTGGGTTGAGTTGTTAAGATTGAGTAGTGTATATAGAGGTTAGTATATGAGGTTGTAAATGTGGTTGATGAAGGTTTTGAAGTGTTTTAAGATTGAATTTTCGAAGTATAAAAACAGGGGACTTGTGTTTTTTCGTTTAAACCTGTTTTTAAAGCGTACGCCGGCACCTGGGAATTCAACGCCGCCGGCGTAGAGGCAGCGTTGGATTCAAACCTCTTAACGCCGCTTTGCTAAACCGCCGGCTTTGGCTGCCGGCCTATCCCCTGTACTTTTGAAATTTAAAAACTTTTTCTAAAATTTTTCGAAGTTTGTTATTTGAGCAATTGAGTATTTATTAAGCGATTTGCGATATAATAGGACCTTTAAATGCTTATTTATGACTTTGTATTCAATTATTTGGATTTCTTTGATTAATTGTGATATATAGAGATAATATGAGTATAATTGTGAGAATGAAATCTATAATTATTGATTTATTGATTGTAGTGATATTTGTATTTTAGTTAAGGATTCTTCGGTTAGTTCATCACCGAGAGATCCTAGTTATATACTAACGGGTTCAGGTACGCAATAACTTGTTTTGATGTTTGCTAGGAATAGGCATTCCTAATTCAACTTAACTTAACTTGGCTTAATATTTGAATGAATTGGATGTCTATTACGCTATTTAATCTGGTCCAAGGAGCAGCAAACCTGTCATGATGCAATGACATGTTAGTTAGGCGCTTAACAAAGTCATGATGCAATGACTTTACCATGATGCAATGGTACGCTATGATGCAATAGCGATTCTTTTTGGTTAAGTGGGTAGCCGATAGGGGGAATAGTATTTGAGTAACGTTTGCTTAAACTTATGGGGAAATACCATGATTTAGTTCAAAGTTTATGGGAACTTGTGAACTAGGTTCATGTTATGGACTGAGTTTAAGTAGAGTCGGGCAACGGCTTTTAAACCCTAAATGAAGCTATTATCTTCACGAAATAGATATAGAAGATATAAGTATTCGGACTGCTTATATCAACCCCCTGAGCAGCTGCTGTTACTCAGGATCCCTGAATTCCCGAAGCGTGACCGGGTTTTGAATACCCTCTTGTTGATTTGTGAAAGAAAGTGTAATAAAGATAATCACCGCCTAATGATGCATTACATTGACTTGATGATTTGTCTTGCATTGGTTATTGTGTACTGGGCCTCTGGCTCACTTTTGCTGCTTTGCAGGTATTGGAGACGAGTTTTATGATGATTTAGGCTATGGGTCCGATTTCGAGAGATTTCTGGACGAGTGGGACGAATAGGATCCAATCACCCTGGACCTTTGGAAGGAATTTTTGTTAAGGGAAAAATTATGTATAGAAGGCTTATTAGTTAAGCCAATTTTTGTAATGACCTTAAGATCCTTTAGGATTCTTATGTTTTGAGAAAACATGTAATTTTTGTAGTGTCTTGTATTGGCACTAAACAATGTTTACATGATGTAAATGTATGTATAGATTGCTTTTGTTAGCAATCTTGTTTGTATAAAAGTTCTTTATGAAGTTAAAATGGTTTTGATCAAACAATTTTCATAAACTGTTAGTTTTAGGACAACCTTACATATAATGTGAAAACATTATATGTGGTTGCGGATTCGGTACTCTAAGTCTCGGAATTTAGAGGAACGGATCTTTACAGATTTATTATAGCTAAGCAGGAAAATGGGTATTTGAATCAAACACATGCTAGAGTTCGATAGACAAAGGAAAACTAAGCTGAATCCACCAATTAAGAGAATTAAGACAAGATCATAGAGTCAAAATTGACGGCCAATGAGCTTCGATAGGCCACAATTACATGAGAAAAATGATTGACCGAAAGAGGAACAAGTTAAAGAAAATGTTATTGGGGTCAAAACTTTAGAGTAAGGGGGTTAGAGTCATGTCTTAAGGGTTCTAGGGTCATGAGTTTAAGATTTTGCATTCGTAGAGGGTCAAGGCGGTATAGCATTCACCGACTAATACAAATCACACAATAATTGTAATGATGCAATCTCACAGAGAAACTTCTTTTAATTTAGGGTTTTAAAAGTATACAATAAGTTCTGATAAGAAAGACAAGTCTAAAGAACTTTCTATACTATTACATGGAAAACCCTAAAAGGCGGATAATAAATAATAGCCGGCGGCCTAAAGACGAAATTGGAATAATGTAGGCCGGCTCCAATACCGGCGGTGTAGCCTTCAACCTCGGCAGCTTATCTTCAAAGGCCGGCAGCGTAAGATGGCCTAAAGCTTCCTCCTTCTCTTCTTCTTGGATGACTCCCTTTTATTCAAATATATGTCTCTTATGTCGTCCGCATCATTCTCTCTCACCTGAAAAAAAAAACTTGTCTTCGAGTTTAGGATTGAATCTGGATATAGGGTTTTTTTCACCACGAGATGATGAAGATAAACCTTGAATCATGAATAAATATCCTTGGGGATCAAGTATGAACCTACAAAAGTGAATGTTAAGAAGTATAAAGTAAAATATATTGTCTATATTAAGACTTTGAAGCACATCTACCCTCAAGCTCCTTGAACCATCTGCAAATCGCCTTTAGATTAACAATTCCTAAAGTATCTTAATAGTAATCTTGTGCATTAATTCTTGCACAACTGTGATTTGTCATATGTTGTTTCTATGCGGGATTCCACATCACTTACTGCACCTTTCTCTTCTAACTCCAAGACTTCTCTCTCCTTCTCCTCCTGTTCTAAACTTTAATATCACAGTTTTTATCTATAACTATAGAAGCTTCCTCTTCCTCATTCACATTCCTGAACTCCTCTAACACCTCTTTCACTACCCTTAGTATACAACCACTACTCTCTTCCTCTATTATCATGACCTATTTCATTATGAGCTCATGCATAGCTCTAGAATCCCTCATGGCCTCCTCTATCTCTCTTTCTAAGTGAGTGATAATCAGAAAAGAGCATCCCTCTACCTTCACAGTCTTGGGATAATTTGTTACCTTTAAGGGCAGTAAAGTATACCTCACACTCCCTTCTGTAATCTATACACATTCTCCTTTCCTGCATGTTAGGCATTCACATCATATTGCCAAGGCCTGATAAACAGTAGATGACACACATCTGCATCCACTATATCACAATAAACATCATATTTATACCTATTTATTTAGAATGATATTGTACACTTCTCTTTCACATCAATCCTCTCAATTGTTTTTATCCACCCTATTGTGTATAGGTTAGGGTGTTTCTCCATTGGTAACTGCAGCTACTTCACAACCTCCCTGCCAATAATGTTTTCATATCTTCCACTGTCAATTATCGGATCAAACACCTTCCCATTTATCGTACACCTGGTACGAAAATAGTTGGTGCCATTGGGTGTTTTCCTCCTGCTTAGGTGTCAATATCAACTTCCTAATAACATATGTTTGCTTAATCTCCTCCCCATCTCTCTTAATAAAATTCACACTTCTCCAACTAGGATATTCGTTCGATCAGTGCTTCGACCAGTTACAACGGTAATGTTTGCCCAAAATAGGCTTTGCATATGGATTGTTTTGTTTTTGAGTATCCATAACCTCAACATATTTCTTACCTGCAGCCTTATCCTCTCTCTTCTCACTACTCCTACCTTGCTTCTCCTCAACACTCTTATTCTTTTCTGCCATAATTCTACTGCTGCTCGTTCTCTTAACTCTATATCTTCTACTATTCCCCTCAAACGTAGTACTCCTCTCCTATAATATCATCTCTGCTCTAAAGACTATGTTCTTTGCTTCACTTAAATTTCTCAGCACGCTACAACTCCAAGACATCTATATATCACGCCACTTGTTGGCTTTCACTTTCTCTTAGATTGTTTTGTTTTGCTAGCCTCATAAATTCAGTTCTATAGTCATTAATTGAATGCTAACCTTGGTGACAATGCTAATACTGCTAGAAAAGAATTTGCTCGTAATCAAGTGGTAAGAAATCCGTTTGCAGCAGTTGTTTCATATGGAGCCACATCCGCACAAGTTGCCTACCTTCTCGTTGTCTCCTATTTTGTAACCTCTCCCACCACACCAAAGCTCTACCTTTCAACCAACATGCTACTAACCCAACCCTACGTTCCTTAGGAATCTCCATGTAATCAAAAAACCGATCCACTTCAACTAACCAATCGAAGAATTCTTCAATATTGGGATTACCATTAAAGTTAAGGATATCTACCTTTAGGTGGAAATCGCCAGCATATCCTTGATCATACCCATAGTAGCTCCTTTAGTATCCACCACAATCATTACTGCCTCTTCTCACGATTGCCTTTCTTCACACAAAATCGCATCTCCCTCATCGGATTCTTCATCAAAATTCTAAGTTGTTCAATTTGTAGCTACAAGTCAATTGATTGGATCACCGTAAGCATTTCCTGCCCTTGGTCATCTCCCACCAACATCCATGTCTTTGTTGGTATCGGGTCTCATCGCGTCGAAATGCTCAATCATATCTTCAAAACACTATTGTCAACATCGAATTCTATGATCCATGGTGTCCAATGCCACCCTTTGAGCGTGTAACTCAATTTGCAGGGCTTGCACATCGTGAACAACATCAAGGACGTAACCACCCCCTAAGCTATCGTCTCCTAACATCTCCACGGGAACTTCCCACTATGATACCACTCCAACACAACGAGTTAGCATAAACACAAACTAGCGAACTCACCGAGTGATCTTTTAATAGATCAATTGCAATGATACAATCTCACAAAGGAACTTCTCTCAATTTATGGTTTCAAAAGTATATGATAATTTCTAGTAAGAAAGACAAGTCTAAAAAACTATTTATACCATTACATGGAAAACCCTAAAACAAAAACAATAAATAAAAGTTGGTAGGCTAAAGACAAAATTAGAGCAATGTAAGCCGATTCCAATGCTAGTAATGTAGCCTTCAACGCTGGTAACTTATCTTCCAAGGCCGACAACATAAGGCGGCCTAACTTCCTCTTTCTTTCCTTCTCAGACGGCTCTCTTATGCTCAAACATATGTCTGTTATGTCGTCTATATCACTTATCCTCTCCTTTTTGGACACCTTTTGTTCAAATATCTGTCTATTATGTCGTTTGCATCAATAAACCACTTCAAAAGGTGTCATATGTGCTCCTTCATGATAGGAATTGTTGTACATAAACTAAACCCATGGCAAAAATTAAACCCAATCCTCTGGTCTATCCAATGTAAAGCAGCATAATATATTGTTGCAATATTCTATTCAAAACTTCTATCTGACAATTAGATAAAGGATAATATGCACTACTAGTAAATAGCATAGTGTCACTTTGTCTAAATAACTATTACTAAAGCTTGCTCACAAAATTTGCACCCCCTTCCCAAAATCCATCACCGTACTTCTGGTAAACCCATAATGTTTAACCACAATTTGTAAAAAAAGTTTAGCAACAATAATAGCATTGAATAAAGTGTCAAAGGGCACATGATATGCTTTTTCAATAAAATACTATTTTTTTAGCGTAAAACTACCAAGCATTGTACCGAGTGCATATATAATAAAAATTGGTGAGTACCAAGTCGAATCCAGAGGAATGAGGGCTAGCTCTTAGTTATATTAGTCTTATTTATAGCTAGGTAAAGAAATAAGTTTGATTTTTTATGTTTCTAAAGAATGAAGCTAAATTACTCTATAGATATTTTAGGATTTCCAACACCTAAAATGATTTTGGTTTAGAGCCAAATAATTTAAGGATTAACTGAATGTATACTTGTCACGACTTGCCATCCTAGGCTCCACCACAACGGAGGGGGGCGCCCCTAGGCCCTCAGGCCACCCTGAACAGAAGAGTAAGGATCGTGATGCTAGGTACACTAGCCCTTCTAGTGCACCTTTAGGCACAACCAAGATACTAGAGACACTGCGTAACAACTCGGAACTCTACCAACTAAGGTATTGTCCGTTTTGGTCACACGTCGCACAATTTTGTCCTTTTGGTGTCAGTGCTTTCTAAGGGGTCTTCTTTCCTAGGATTGCTCTGCTCAAAGTCCACTTAACTTTAGAGTTTCGACAAGCTCCAAGCCATTATATCGAAAAGGCGCCTCTGTGATTAGAGTTTCACCATCTATATTTGAGGGGTATCATAATACTCTTAAATAAAATCATGCTTGCAAATCCAACTTGATAGTAGGCTTAGGTTTTCAATCAAGAAAGCACTAAGTAAAAACCCCTTTTCTTAAACCGAATGATTACTCATGATTAACCAATTAATTTTGCATATTTCTAAAAAGTGACTAATCGACTAATCATTTTTAATTCCATAACCCCTACTTGAATCAAAATCCATATTTCTATGCAATTTATGATCCATCGTAGAGACTCACGAATTTAATTAGAAAATGTTTTCTTAAACACGATCCTAATCTACACATGAATTCCAAGTAAAACCCAAAATACATGCTTGATGAAATCACACTAACAAACTGAACATAAGTAATAATCAATTGACAGCAATGAAAACCAACTAATTTAACCCAAACATCAACTCAAAACCTTAATAAGTATAAGAGGAGCAAGCATCAGACACCATCCATAAAATGGACATAATAAAAAGAATGGAATCACCTTATTGGTGGAATCCCATCCTTAGATCCAAGTACAAATAATGATGTCCACTTGATCCTGGTAAAGAATCCACTAAAAAAAACTAATTACATAAAGAAGAAAAGAAAATGGCGCATAACTCCAGGGCATGGAGGCCTCCAAAAGGGAGAGCTAAAATATCTTTTTCTTTCCCTCTCATATGCTCTTTATATGTGTTTTCCCCTAAAAAGAAAACCCTTTCATTCTGTCCAAAAAGTAAAATATATATATTTGGTGTAGAAGGTATATAGATTAGGTGGTTTGTGATGTCAAATACCTGTGGAGTGGGCAAGTAATATGTGGACCCTAAAAATACTAGTCTTCTCAATATTTACGAAAACATGCTTTACTAATAAATGGCCCATCATCAAAATAACAAAAGGATAAGTTGTCGGTCGGTGCATGTTATGAGCTTAGTGTGAATGGATATGCTCGATTGTTTACACACGCTTGGTCCATGATAGCAGATTCAAGCCTAGTGATTGTAGGACAACAGGTCGATATATGGTGCATTATTGGAGCTAGGTTATGTGCTCAATCAAGGCCGACGTATGTTATCCAAGTACAACTCAGTTACATTGTGGTTTGCTTTAGTTAAGTCCTAAAGATCAAGTTAGCATGGAGCTTTGTAACTAGCTCAGACTTGGTGGAATGCTCTTGCTCGATTTGCACTTGAAGTCAACACAATCAATTTTGCCAGTTGCTTGAACTGCCTCTAAACAAATAGGGAATGACATCTATTATTGTTGTTTCCTCATTTTGATCAAAATTTAACACCATGCTCGGGTCTGCTCTTACGATAGGTATGATTAGTGGTTTGGAACTCCATGGTCAGGCCGATGGTGATTGTTATGCTTGGAGCTCAGGTTGGAGATTGTAGACACCCCATTTTCTGTTTTGTGTGTAGACTTATGGCTGCTGTTACTTCATATTCGCTCTAATATAGCAACTCAGATTGGTAAGAACTTTAGGCGTGACACATGTTTCAATTTAAACTTGATGTTCTGTTGTTTGGTGGAGCTCGGCTTCATGATGTGACAGGCCAGTGCTGCCTTGTTGGAGTTTAGTTCGTCCATGCGAGAGAAGCTCGATTGATTGACAGCATCCGGTATTGGAGCAGCTCAAATTTGCACAAAGGAGCTCGAGCTTGCGTTGCATGTTAGACATGGACAATGAGCTCACTCAGTTGGAGGTTGGTCGATTCCGATCTGTTAGTGGTAGCTTGGTCTTGCTTGTGCTATGCGCTCCATTAGAATGCACTTGGATTTGCTTAGCTTTGGATGCTCGGTGTTGTCTAGAGCTTTGTCTTCTCGCTTCCAAAATAAACAAATCAAATCGCTGATGGCAACTGGCTTAGATCGGTCAGGTCGACTCTGGAATGCCCTAGCTTTGCCAGCTTTAGTCAGCGGTCATTTTAAGCTTAGTACGTTGCTCACTTGCTGTGGCGGTGGAGTTCGACAAGGCTTGGCCTCTGGTCATGTTTGCAAACCAGGTAACAACTAGAAGAGTTATTGGCTGCAGCTCATTGATTGATCTGTGTGGAGCTAGGTTCATTGGAGTTTTATCTGGTACACTTCCAACTTCAACATCCCTATTTCCTTAAAAACACATTAGCATTGACAACATTAGTCCCTCAATGCTCATACTAATATTTGACTTTCATTTCATAATTTACAGCAGAACCTTGATAACTTTGATTATGATAAAGAAAGTGCCAATTAGATCTATAAATCGATCCTTTTTGTATCTTTTGATGCATTTAAATGCAATTGATCATGTATCATGCAGTTTACCTATTTATAACATAATCTCACTTTAAAAGCACATAAATATGCATGAAAGAGTAAGATAAACGTAGGATAAATGTGTATATGATCATGCCCGTATCATATCTCCTTTTAAAACTCTTTTTAAATTCGTTTTAAAAGCGCAAATATTTATTGACTAGTATACCAAGTATGTGTATAGTAATAAATTTTAATGAGTATCAACTCATGTCCCATTAAAGTGAGGACTAGCTCTCAGCTATGTTAGTCCTAATCTTAGCTTTTTTTTTTTTTTTTACCAAAAGAAAAATCCACTACATTCATAGAATTACCCTTTGTCGGGGATAATACAAGTTAAATCATTACGAGAAGACAAATCACGAAACAGTAGCTTTCGGAGTGAGGATGGGGTAGAGATCCACCAATCAAAGGGACACATCTTCCTCCTAAACACAAAAGCTACCCAATTAGCAACACTATTTACATTTCTTCTTATAAACACAAATGAAACATTGACATTTTGCAAGGTATTTAAAAAAGAAAGGCCTTCTTCAAAATAAGGTAGGGATGACCAATGGAGACCGTCTTGGTGACCGTTGAAAGCTCGGATCACCTGCTTGCAGTCAGATTCAAAACGGATGATCCGCCACCCATTTTTCTTAACTAAGCCAAGCCCAAGGTTCAAGGCAACAATTTCACTAGCCTTAGCCGAAGGAAATAAATCCAAAGTCGAAGCTCCTCCTATTAACATTCCAGTCCTAATCTTAGCTAAGCAAATAAAAAAGATTAGTTTTTTAAGATAAAACTAACCTTAAAAAAATTGGGATTTCCAACACCTATAATTGAATCAGGTTTAGAGCCAAAAGATCTGAAGATTAATTGAATGTATCCTATTAACCAAGATATGCTTGCAAATCCAAATTGATGATGGGTTTTAGTGTTTTCAAGCAATTGAACACCAAATAAAAACTCCATTTCACAAAGAGAGTGATTAACCTAAATTAATCAACTAATTTTTCTTATTTCTAGGAAAGTGATTAATTGACTAATCTATATAAATTACTAAACCCTAATTGAATTAAAATTCATATCCCTATGTGATTTGTGATCGAAATTAGCTAATCATAGAATTGATTAGAAAGAAACTTCCCAATTACAATCCTAATCTTACATGAATTCTAAGATAAAACCAAAATATATGTTCGGTAAATTAACATCAACAATCTGAACACAAACAAAGAATCAATCAACTGTATAATCCAAATCATTAACTCAAAAGCTAAATATGCACAAAAGGAACAAGTATTGAACACCATCCATAAAATGAATATAAGAAAAGAATGAAATCACCTAGTCAGGAAAATCCCGTTCTTAAATCCATGTACAAACGGTATTTCCCACTTGATCCCGATGTGGAATCCTCAATCAAAGAAAAAGTTAAAAGCTAAAACTTGCTACTAATCTATGCCTTAATCTCTATTTAAGAGCAAAGAAAAAAGCTTTTCATCTAGGTTTCATCCATTCTTTCACAAGAT
The DNA here is from genome assembly GCA_024138025.1 of Combretum micranthum. Lineage (NCBI taxonomy): Eukaryota > Viridiplantae > Streptophyta > Magnoliopsida > Myrtales > Combretaceae > Combretum > Combretum micranthum. The sequence goes on along the minus strand of JAMXBD010000059.1, from coordinate 1,817,361 downwards.
CTACAAAAGGAGTATTTATAAAAAAAAAAAAAAAAAAGACTTGCAGGGACATAAGCTAGCTTAAAGGTCAGCGGCTCTGAATCTTAATTGGCGAGCCTTGATGGATTGAATAAATTTCTAAAACAAAAAGGTTGGCAACGTTGGGTGGCAACATAGGAGTATGCAGGCTAAAAGCCGGTAGCATTGGATCTCAATTTGCCGGCATATTTTGTTTTTGTTGAAGGTCGATTCTAATGGTTGTTGAAGGCCGGTGACTTTGATTCCTTTGTTGAAGGCCGACGGCCTATATTCTCTAATGGCCAGCCTCGGATTTTCTATGTCTTTTAAATGCATAAAACTCCTCTCAACTGCTTGTATTTGCATTATAAGTCCTTAAAGACCTAAAATATCATTATAAGCATACTTAAGTACCATTTCCTTATGATTTCTATAAAATCAATAACAATTAAGTATGATTTGTATAATAAAAAGTGAGTATAATATGCCTTTATTAATATAAAATACACATTTATTAGCACAAAACAACAATATTTTGACAATCGATCAACAACTACTAGCATGACTGAATATCCTTGATACTTTGGTAAACCAATCATGATATCCATTGATACTGTCCCACACTTGCTCTGGTATAGGCAAAGGTTGTAAAAGACCTACTAATGCATTAGTGGGATATTTGTTTTGTTGACATGTAAGACGACCCTCTCACAAATTGCATCACATCATTTTTCATACCAGGCCAATAAAATTAAGACACCAATCTTCAATAAGTCTTATAAATACCAAAATAACCAGCTTAAGGAATACTATGGTACTCTTGTAATAAAGATGGAATAAGAGTAGAGATAGGCAGTAAAAAAAGCTACCAATCTCTATAAAGAAGATCATTCACCAGTTTTAAATTCCATTTAAGAGTACAACTAACTTCAAAATCAACAATAAGCTTTCGAAAAGCTAGTAAATATGTATTCTTGTTTCAAGTTGATGATAAAAGCAAATTATGGCATTAAACAAGCTAGATCATAGCTTGCCTTGTAAACAATAGAGTAATCATAACTAAGCAACTTTATCAAATATTTATGTTGTTTGGGAATTTGAATCACTTGAGTCGGATTTTGGCATGATTACAATAAGAGCTTGAACTAAAGCATCCTCCAATCTATGAAAAGCCAATGTTGCTTCCTCAATCCACGTAAAGCCTTCCTCCTTCTTAAGCATGTCGGTAAGAGGACTTACAAGAGTAGCATAAGACTTAATAAAGTGTTTATAGTAGCTTCATAAGCCTAAAAAGGCATGGAATTATTAGAAGCAATCGACCAATCATTAATAGCCACAATTTTACCTTGTTTAAGTTACACTTCTTCCTTCCACACAATGTGCCGCAAGTATTTAATATTGGATTGGCTAAAAATACACTTAGATTTTTTTAAAAAACATGGTATTTTCATCAAGTATTGGCAATACCATATTTAAATGTGTGAGATGCAACTCTAAAGTTATTATATATATATCATAATGTCGTTAAAGAACAAGATGAAAATTTTACACAAGTATGCCCTAAAAATCTTGTTCATTATAGCTTGGAATGTAGCGAGAGTATTGGTAAATTACACAGAAAGGTATTAACATTTGAAGCTAAGTTCATTTGAGGTATCAACATTTCAAGTGTTTAAAAAGAGGAGTCAACTTTTGGAGATTAATTCATTCAAGATATTAACGTTTTAAGTGGTTAAAAAGAGGTATCGACGTTTTGCAATGTGAGTCAAATAAGGTATTAACATTTAACCATTAACAAAAACTAAGGAAACTTAATTAAAAATTAATCCAAACATTGATACCTTAAATGAACTTTACAAAACGTTAATACCTTATTTGATTCGCTTTGCAAAAAGTTGATTCTTCTTTTTAATCATTTGAAATGTTGATTTTAAATGAACTTACCCCTAAACATTGATACATTATAGTGTAATTTACCCCAGGAGTATTGCATAGTCCAAATGAGATAACTTCAAACTTATATTGACCTCATGAGTTCTTAATGTCGTCTTCTCCACATAATTAGGGCACATTTTGGTTTGATGATAGCCAACCCTTAAGTCTAACTTAGAAAATATTATAGCCTCTCTTAATTCATCCAACAACCCATCTATTGTTGGAATGCAAAATTTGTCCTTCATAGTGGCTTCATCGAGAGCACTATAATCATCACAAAAGCACCATATTCCATCTTTTTTCTTTACCAAAAGCATTAGTGAAGAGAATGCACTCATGCTACATTATATTAAGCCTTACTCAAGCATCTCCTTAACTTGTTTCTTAATTTCCCTTTTTTGAAAATGGGGATAATGATATGAACGTGCATTAATAGTTGAGACACCCTCTTTGAGATGAATATAGTGTTGTACATCATGTAATGGGGGCAATGATTATGGTATCTCAAAAACAGAAGAATATTTGTCCAACACTTTATCAATGGAGGTGTAGTTAGTGGATGTTGATGACTATTCACACCTCTTAGCTACCAACTGATAACTTTTGCATTCACTTGTAAAGCCTTCCGAACTAATGACGAGTAATTTGTTCGATGTTAACATTTTAATTGCCAATCAACTTAACTAGTTGTTTACTATGAGTAAATTACATGGTCTACTCAGAATAATTAATAGTAACTATACCCAATTGTTGTAGTTATATCCATTGAACACTTAATACCAAGTCAACCCCCGGAATAGGAAGAATATAACAAGGCACCACAAAATCAACCTCTTTAATATGAAAAATAATGTTCTTATAAAACCCTTCACAACATAATTTCTGTCCATTGCCAACCAATCAATGAAAACTTGGTGATGGTTGAATAACCAATCTAAGATAAGATGCAACTCGAGAACGTATGAAGTTATGTGTGTTACCTGAATCAATTAATATAGTTAGTGCATATTGATGTATAGTCCTTAAAAAACGCAAGGTACAAGGAATCATGTCACAGTTCATAGCATGATAGCTAACAACACGTCTTACATCTTCACTAGACTCGACAGATATGTCTTTAGCTTCCATTATTGCATTAAAATTACCATCTCCACTTAATAAAACAAAAATTTTAGCTTTAGATTTATGGATTTTATTAAATTTTTCGTTATTGTTGAAACATGACTCTTTCTCACTCCTAGCTTGCATTTCTTTATGAGTCAATAGCTTAATTGGCAGTGCAAATGACTTATTCTATACATTAGTGTGTGAAATTTATGCAACTTCTATTTTACTAAATTGCAAAGTATTATTATGTGTGTTTACATTAGATGCAACAGAATAAGGTTTAAAAGTATGAAATTGATCATTCAACTTATCTTCATGCATGCGAACAAACTTAATCACTTTTACTAACTCCTTTGTTTTTATTATTTGAACCTTCCTTCTCAATGCAAGTTTGAGACCCAAAATCAAACAACTCAACAAAAAGGAATTCAAAAGACCCATTGTGCTATTAGCTAGTGCTTCAAATTGAGATCGTTACTTTGTAACTACCAAAGTTTGTACCCATTCAGAAAGATGGCCTTGAACATCTTCAAAGGTTGAAGGACCAAAATGAATAGTTAATGCCTCAAGAAACTTTGTCCATGTACTTAGTTTATCATACAGGTACATCCATTTGTGTCATTGCAAGGTGTCGTTATCCATTATGAATGAAGAAACGATGCGTCTTTGAGATTCGTCAATGTGACAAAAATGAAAGAATTGCTCATCTTTAAATGTCTATCCCAATATATCCTTGACTGCAAATTTGGGAATTCCCAATTCAATCCCTTCAAGATTGAATTTTTATTAGTCTACTCCTTGAGACATGATGAATCAAAAGAATTAGAATCATCTGATTGATAGATGAATGTAATTGATTTTGATTCCGATTCCCTTCTACTTCCTTTAGTCTTGTATTGATTTTAGGTTTCTTATTGCCGCCATTCGTAAAAATTATCATTGTTATTTTTCCACTACCAAGTTTAAGCAAAGACAAATATATTATTTCTTTTAAGAACAAATTCTTAAAATAAGGTACTTATTAAAATAAAAAGAGACAATAATAAAAATACTATTTGAACTCTGTTCTTGTTTTTTTCTTTCAAATTTACATATAAATTATTCTTTTGTAATCTAGTTTTACAAATAACATAAAACTATTTTTTTTTTAAAGATTTTGTTGCCCATTCACATTGTTGTAATTGGAATTCCATTATAATCTTATTCTCTATGAAGATTACGATATTTAGTTGGCCCTAATAGCGATTCCGTAAGAAATCCCTCTTATAAAAAATATTGAATTATTATTCGTTACTTAGACCTATGAATGGCAATCCAATGCTGGAATTGTATTTTTGTTCCAAAATACCCCATTTAAATACAAAATTAATGAATAAAAATCCTATCATGACTCTATTAATAGTCTCTTCACTCTAGCTTTATTCATTTAGAAAAGTGAACATACATTTATGGCTTGTTCACTAGGGGTGTGAAAAAAAAAACAATGAAATCGAAAAATCAAATTGAAACCAGAAAACTAATATGAAAAATATGGTTAATCAGTCAGTTGGTTTCGTTTTAGGATTACGATTTTTTCATCAGTTTTTTATTTCGGTTTGCAACCACAAAAAACCAATAGTTAATAGTTAACCGTTTCAATATTTATAAGGGTATTATATATATATATATAATTTACATATACATATTTTTTATATATGTTAATGTTTTTTATTTTAATTAAAGTATTGGATTCTTTCCTATGTTTAATGAGAGTTAATGAAGTGATTGATTTGGTTTGATTTTATTGACGATGATACTTTTAAAAGCTTATTTTTCCCTTTTTTCCTTAATTTGATTTTTCTTTTTGTTTTTAGCTCTTGTAATATATATAATAATTTAAAGAAAAACTCTATGATAAATACTAAAAAATAAGGTTTGTTGAAACTATCTATTGCACTTGCTAATTTTTGCTAGTAAAGGTAACTCCTTTGAACATGGAAAAAGTAATCAAAGGGGGCACCAGGGGGTTGTTCAGCATGGCTACCCTGATACTTAAGTAAGTCCATGAGTAAAAGTAATGTGTCTACAATAAGGTAAAAATTGTCTTTCCCCTCATTCAAGGCAAAGGGGATATATATAGTGTTTAAGGTCATACTAATATAGATTTCTTCCCATCAGCTGGCCTAGTATCCGAGGTGGTGAGGATACATGGGCTAAGGAGCTGTGCTTCTTGGAATGAGGATGAGTTGATTATATCCCCTCAAGTTACAGCATGTGACTGGAGCACGTATTTGACTAGAGGTTATAAGGCAAAGCTTGTTGGTCAGTAGAACTCATGAGCTTAGTGAGCCTTTCTGAGTTAAGGATTCAAGGGGAGATCTTGTGCAATATTCCTTGGTAGAGCTATGGATCTTGTTACCTATCTGGAAAATCAGGACGTCGCAAATAGTGGGCTCTTTTTGGGCCCATTGGTGTTATAGGGTTTCGAGGCCCAGGAGACCGAGTGGAATGATGGCTATTTTACTGTCAACATTTATTCTTATACTATCATTATGGGAAAACAAAAAGAGTACGTAGTCGACGAGGTCATTGGCTTAAGGTGGTTGTTACTCATACTGGGCGAGCTACGTTTCGTGTTTGAGCTGCATCCCCTACGTCGTAAGTTTTTTGTGGTAGGAGTCATTTAGCTTCTTGCTAGGTCTCCCTGACATATTTTGCTTGGCACATTTCATTGTAGCCAAGATCATGCGGTCTGCCTAAGAGGCCTTAGTAATTTGAAAGGTTTTAGTAATAATTAATCCTTAGGATTTGACGGCTACGATTGTTTGTTATGATGCCATGGTTCTCAAGTTGTGCTCACGTGTTTCGAGGGGCTTAGGCCTTCACGTCTCCCCTTGCTCCTTTATAAATACCAATGCTTTATATGGGTTTTTCTACAGCACTTTCATACTTGGCTAAGAGAATTGTTGTCTTGGATTTTTAGCGCCTTTTTGGTATTTCTGCTTGCTTAAGATTTCAACAATGTCAAACGTAGGTAACTCCGACACCCAATCTTTTTCACACGATTCTGATGGCATGGTACAATGGTTTGTGGATAAGGTGAGGAGAGGCAAGAGAGATGCTGCATCAAGGTTAGGAGGCTCAAATTCAGGTGGTGGGAACAAGTCAAAGGGTGGTTGTTGGACTTCTACAAGTGGTCGTGAAGAGAGGTCTAGCGAAGTCTCGATGCCGTCGTCGGGGAAGCGGGGTGTTTTGAACATGCATTCTTATGCAGAGTTGGACGACCATAGCTATCAGCGCCCTGTATATACTTATCCTTTTAATGGTCTAGAGATGGGGGTTGTCGTCCCTTTACATACAAGGGTGGTCAGAGGTGATGGTCCTGACGAGATCCGCTATAAGCTCTTCGAGAAGGCTTTTAGGGCCATTTTTCAGGAAGGGATGCGAGGTGCTCCATAGGAGTGGGAGGTCGTTATGCCTATGAGGTCATATTAGGTTTGTCTCATCGATAGTTGGTAGTTTGCTTTATATAAAAAGGCTTTTGAGTTTGGCTTGAGGATGCCTTTCTCAGCTTTTTAGAAGGAGCTCTTCGAATTCCATCGGTTATGCCTGACTTAGTTACTGCCTAATGCCTTATAGATATTAGTGGCCTTTGAAGTTGTCTGCCTTATTATGATGGTGCAACCACCCTAATCTTGTTCAAACAATTCTTCTTATATGAAAGGTCAAAGGAGGGAGGTGGTATCTTGTCAAGCAGCCCAAGAGCCCCCAGCTCCTTATCGATGTCATCATCTCAAATGGATTTGACTAAAAGAGTGAGTTCTGGATAGTTAAGTTGGAGGAGGGTACATAACGGGGTTTCAACTTTTGGGTGGATTGGTGTAAGCCCATTCAAAGTAAGAAACCACGGAAGTTGATGCCGTATGATGCTAGAGGGTTAAGGGAGTTGGAGGGAGCTATGGAGGTACGAGGTGGAAAGCTTTATATTGCCGCACTTGTAGTGAAGAATTTCTTGATTGGGAAGCCAATTACTAATGGAGGTGTGGCTTGATTCTTCATGTGATTGTGGCCTCTCTCTCTCTCTCTCTCTCCCCTCCCCCCCTCCTCCCCTATCGAGTTGAGCTCTATAGAGAGGATATTTTGAAGAGAGTTCAAGATTTCTGACCTAGTGAGCTCGACTGAGTGGGTGTTTTATTCTTTATTGCTGACTTCTTCCTTTTTTGTTTTTGGTATCTCTTTTCAAAGCTTGAGGTGCTAGTGATAGACGTAGGTGCCATTATTGTTGGTTCGTCAAAGAAGCAGAAGAGGGCTTCGATCAAGAAGAGGTAGCCGATAAGGAACACCTTGTTGAGGTTAAGCCATGGGCTACTAAAGTTGGTGCAACAATCATTGATTTGGATACACAAAGTTTGGGGTGCTATTGCTGAGGTCGGAGGCACGACTCTCGTTGTCGAGGGTGTTAATGTTGAGGTTAGAGGTGGTAACCCCAATGTCTGCTCATTGGAGCCTCCTCTTCGTGCTCGGTTCTTGAGGAGTAGGGTCCGGCTAGACACTCCCCTGTATGCGTGTGAGCTTGCAGTATGCCATCCCCTGTGACGGAGGTCACTAGAAGCAGTAATAGTACCTTAGGTGATCAGGTCGAGGTTAAGGGTCGCAGGAGTCAACTCGGAAAAGGAGTTCTTAGCGGGCCTATTGCCTTTGTTGAAGGGATAATTCTGAAGTAGAGTGATGTACCTATGTAATGGACTTCCTTCAAGGAGATAGCTCTTTGGGAGGATAAAAAGAGGGTGAGGACCTTCTACGGCGAATTACATTAATGGACTTGGCCGTGGACTTTTCAGCAGGAAAGATGTATGAGGTAAGACTGCTACTTTCCTCGCAAAGTTTATTTATGTTGTTTGTCATTTCTTGACTATTTAAAATCACTTGTTGGTTTTTTTTTTTTCAGGCTTTAGTGATGACTACTGAAGTTTTTAAAGTGTTGAGGAGGAACTGTGAAGTGGTACGTCGTGTTTCTTCGTCCCTCCCCCCTTTGTTGATCTTTCTATTGTTGTCAGTTGAGTGTTGTTTTTCTCCTTCCCTTTGTTTGTTTTTTTCTTTTCTAAGGTTTGGTGGAGCTCGACACACTGAAGGTGAGCTTGGAGAAGGAGCTCACCGAGGTCAGGCAAAGCGAGATGTGATGCAAGAGCGAGCTACTTATGGTAATGGATGAGAATGAGCGGCAATGTAAGGAGACGAAGGACAAGGCCTTGCGGTATTAGGCTAATGTGCTATAGGCAAAGAAGCAACTATTGCACATTGAAGCCACAACCAAAGAGTATGAGGATAAGTGGAAGAGCATAAGGCAGGAGCGAGATAAGTTGTCTCATCACTTAGTGATGCCCAACTAGGTCACGCAAGGTAGAAGCAGGAGCTCGAGCTCACCACTTCGAAGAGCAGTAAATTGAAGGAGAACATTCAATGATCCAATTTGGAGTAGGAGAAGTTGAAGGTAGGGTTATCTAAATTCGTTGTTGTGCGGCTAATCTTTGTTGTTGAAGTTTTGTTCTCATTGTTTCCTTATTCTTGTCACAAACCCATGTGAAGGACTTAGAGAGTGGTCGGCTCATTTCAGGGGCAACCAAGAAGCGGGTTTTAAAGGAGCTCTTTAAGAGCGAGAAGTGGAAGGAGGTCTAGATGAAGCTTGTTTCTGATACCGTTAAGCTGATAAGGAATGAGATGCTGGTGAGGTATCTAAACTTGGAGTAGGATTTTCTTGCTACTTGTTTAGGGGAGGCTCCCACAGAGGCTTTTGATAACGAGGAGGAAGATGATGGAGAGGGGGCTGAACAAGGTGAAGATGAGGTCAGTGCTATGGCTGTGACACACCAAGTTGAGGTTGCTATTATTGCTGAGGCTTAAAGGGATGTGGGTGTGATCAAGGCTCAAGCTAAATCGTAGGGCAAAGTCGTTGCAGTGGATCCTTGGCCAGTGACAAGTGAGGAGATTTTTAGGGATTGTGATGCTAGTTGATCCTGGTCTCAGTCGGTTTTTGAGGAGCCTCATGCACTTCTCTCTCTTTTCTTCTTCTTCTTCTTTTTTTTTTTTTTGTTTTGCTCTACTATTAGCTCATTGTGGCCTCCTGTAATTTGACTTTTCTTGAGTGGATGTATTTTCTTTGGTTAATATATGAATAGATTGTATTTTCCCTAACTATATTCTCTTTTGGTACTTATGCCTTTATCGTGTTTTTGGTTTAGGCTTAGCGAAGTCGAACATAGGGCTAGGCAAAACAATCTATTGAGTCGAATCTAAATCTCAATTTTTTTTTCAACCGATTCGGTACAGAACATGATATTTGGTTCATTGTTCAATTTGGAGGTAGGAGTCGAATCGTTTGATTATATAATAAAAATTTTTCATTTATTTTTTTTGCCTTTTTTCCCCATTTTGAGTGTATTTTTTCCCTTTAGTTTTTTTTTTTTTTGTTATTTATTACGTTAATGACTAGTACCTGAGTACCCTTAGCATTTGTTCATGAAATGATTAAAGAAATCATTGCTAAGTTTTGTCAAAATATTCTTCAACAGCAATTCAAAAAATTCATTTGGGTGGACTATTTATTTATTTTATGATGTGCCTTTTCAGACTAAATGTTAAGATACATTATTTTCAAGTTAGTCTGCTATGAACATTTTCTTGTTAATTGATAGTTGAATTAGATGTGTGCAGATTCATCCTGATTTTTTTCATTTGGATTTATTTATGCAAGATCAAGAGATTTGGAAAAAATTGCATTATTCTGTATGTGCAGTTTGCTAGTTGATAGAATCTATCATCTTTTGAAGTCAAGGACCACATCTCATAGTTTTTTTTGTTTTTATTGAAATGGAGAAAACAAAAAATTTTCTTTTTGGTATATGGTTCGAATCGTATACCAAATTGTTTTTTTTTTAAGGCTTGAAAAATTAGTGAACCGAACCGTATGGATAATTTTGATTTTATAAAAATAACTGAACTGTAATTTTAGGTTAGGTTTTGTTCGAACGGAAAATCGGATCGAACCGTACCATGCTCACGACTACTCGAACATGTTGATCTCGTTTTCCTTAGCTTATTCTCTTTTCGCTTATGTTAGATTTGTCGTTTATCTTCTAGGTCAATGGTAGGTTGTTGGTAGGGCATTCCATAGCGGATGACACTGTTCTTCAGGGGGGCTGTGTAAGCTAGAAAATTTTCCTTTTCAATGTTCGTAAATTCCCTAGGTATGATCAGACGGCTAGGTGATTTTCACTTAGGATTCTCAAGATTTTGTGGCATTGAATGTGAGTTCTAGTAGAGTCCTTTATTGTTTATAAGTAGTGTTGCTGGGCAGATTTTTTTTCTACGAACCCAAGTTATTTCTCTTATATTGCTTCATAAATGTAAGGTTTCTCCTTCGCCTTTTAGTTTCGAAGAGTCTAACAAATCACAAACCTTCTTTCTATTAACCTCCTTTAGGTTGAGAGGTTGAGCCCTTGGAGGTTGCAATCCATCCGGTACCCTTGATGTTTTGTTGTCTCTGTTTAAATATGTCGGAAGCTCTGTAGTCTCAATTTACGTGGGTCTACCACCATGGTTGTATAATGGGTTGGACATGTTGCTCAAGGCCCATTTCCTACTACTGCTTTGGCTACTTGATTTGGGGTTACGTTTCCCTTTGTGGTCCCCAAATCAAGGTTGCCAAAGTCTATTACTAGGTGGAAAGGTTGCGGTGATTACGGTAGCTTGTCCTGAGTGAGTAGGGGCTCATCATCCATCAATAATTTAAGGCTTGGGGTGCCACCTAAGGTTGAGGTTGTCGTAGAAGGGCAATTTGACTCTATCTCCTACTACCTTACTCCCTTCTCCTGGCCATTTTCATGGCTAGTGGGGGTCTACCCTTTAAGTCCGGTCTTTTAATGGCTTATTGGGTGTTGGCTTAATAGGGAGATTAGCTTCAATCCTGGTTCTCTTAGTCGTTTTAAGCCTTCGTTTAGTTGAGATTCTTTGTCATTCTAAAGGTTGATGGACGAGCTCAGGCTCATGCTTAAGGAAGTGAAGTCGTGATATCCACATTTTTGAGTTGTGGTCTGCTATATGTGAAATAACTCCTCTAATATGAGGTTCAAATCTTTGTCAATCTTCCAGCTCGAAGTTGTGTTCAGCCTAAAGAAGTTTGTACTCGTGGAGATTTCTCTTTATATTTCTTGGCTAGAATGCCAGTCAAAACTGACTTGTCCGAGATATCAGCCAAACTTATTATAATGATCCTCTTCGAATTAATGAATGTTGTTCCCTTGTTTGGAATTTGTTTTTCCTTCATGCATGTTGTTAACATTCTTATAGTCTTTTTTCTTTTTAAAATGATTTGAATGCTTCAAAGAGAGTTATCCTTGAGAGAGAGTTATCCGAGCTTACGAGGGGAGTTACTTAAGCTCCTAACGGGAGTTGCCTTTAAAAGAGAGTTACTCGAACTCATGAGGGCGGTTACCCATGAGAGAGAGTTATCCGAGCTCTTGATGGAAATTACCCTTAAGAGGAAGTTACTTGAACTCAAGAGGGGAGTTACCCATGAAATGGAGTTACCCAAGTTCTTAACAAGACTTACCTTTAAGAAGGAGTTACCTGAGCTCACAACGGGAGTTACCCATGAGAGGAAGTTACCCGAACTCACAAGGGGAGTTACTTATGAGAGGGAGTTACCCAAGCTCTTGATGGGATTTATCTTTAATAGGGAGTTACCCTAGCGCATGAGGAGAGTTACCAATGAGAGGGGGTCATCCGAGGTCTTGATGAGAGTTATCTATAAGAGGGAGTTACTCGAGCTCACAAGGGAAGTTACCAATGAGAGGAAGTTACTTAAGCTCTTAAAAAGAAATTCTGTTAAGATGGAGTTACCCAAGCTCACAAAGGGAGTTACTCATGAGAGGGAGTTACCTGGGCTCTTGGCTAGACTTACCCTTAAGAGGGGGTTACCCAAGCTTATTCAACACGAGGGGGTGGAGTTCTTTAAGCTCCTAAGGCCTATGCCAAATATCTTTTGTCATTTCGTTATTGGATACATAAGAGGTAGATCATGGAGCTGCATTCTTAATTGTAGAATCCTCATTTCGTTCATAATTGTTTTCTTCTCATGTTTACATTTTACACATAAGCAAGTTGGAGCTATTCAAAGAACTTTCTTAAATTGTTTGCATTCCGAGTTTTGGGAATGAGATCGCCATCTAACGTTTTAAGTTTGTACGCTCCATTTCCCATAACTTCCTTTACCCTAACGAGATCTTCCCAAATTGGAGCAAGTTTTCCTTGAGCTTCTTCTAACCCCATTGCCTTTAGCTTTCTGCAAACGAGGTCCCCCAGGAGAAAGATTTTGTGCCTAACTTTCTTGTCATAATATCTGGTTACCCTCTACATGTAGGCAGCTACCCTTTTGCTCACGTCATCTTGAGCTTCTTCTATTGCGTCAAGTTCTGCTTGAAGGCCGACTTTGTTGATTCGCTCATCGTAGGATTGAGTTCGGACGTTTGGTAGTTCTAGCTCCATAAGCATGACAACTTTCATTCTAAAGGCTAGAAGAAAGGATGTTTTGTTTGTCGGAGTCTGTCGGGTGGTGCAATATCCCCACAGGATGCTGGGTAGCTGTTGTCTTGTTTTTATGATTTATAAACCTATATCCTCTTCTTTACTCAGATTAACAGGCAAGTGTACCTATCATTCAGTAGTATAGAATAAAGTATTGGGTCATCTCCTCAGGGAATGTGTCAAGCACTAGTATTAAATTAACCTTCCTATTATCTAGCAATCAAATGGTCGAATTAAGTTAATTAAATCTTAATTTACAACTAAACTACACTAACTCCAGAATATCACCAAAATAAAACAGTAACAACGTTATAACAAAATTGAACTCAAATTAAACAATAGGTTTACTTCATCAAATTAACATAACTAAATAACATTTCATCCTATTAATTACTTATCTGCTGGAATTCTTGATTCATGGTCAATATTCTCATAAATAACCAATTCTAATCCAAATCTGCATCCACTAGAATCTCTTCTAAGTGAATAGACAAATCAAAATTTCCTTAAAGAACTCTTGTTGTCCTCAAATTCCTTAAAAACATGCAGCAAACTTCTTGTTAATATCTCTGTCAATAGGAGTAGTTTGTTCTAATGACTTAGATCTACTCGATGGAATTGTTTCTCAACATTTTCCATCGAGATCCAGTGTAGGAAAATGTTGTGCACTACAATTTCCTAACTTTTATGAAGTTCCATCACTAGAAATTCGTAATTAAGCGGATTACTAACAATTAAAAGCACAATTCATGTTAATATGACTTCATAAACCAAACCCACTACTCACATATGATGAAACACGAATACAAACTCAGAAAAGACAACAGAAAGTAAGATGAGAATTAGAGAAAAAGAAGAAACCCCTTTCGATACAATGATAGAAATGTTGTTACAAATCACAACACACAATCTCGGTCGTCTCTCTCTAGTTCTCCTGGAATTTTCCACAATACATTCTACAAACGTTGAACTATCACAATGATTTCCTTGAAAACAAACTAAGAACAGGTGTGATGATACAACAAGGGAAGTAGTTACTTCTTCCCCCCTGAGAATAATGTATTTATATGTCTAATACATTTTCCTAAAGGTTTTTAATGAAAAGATACGACTTTTACTAATGGGTATACTGTTTGAACAAACTAATGTAAAATTTGTATTTGTGACTTTCCAATTGTCATGGTCATGACTTTGATTCACCTTCCAAACTTCAATCATCAAAGCACTAGTCACGGTCGTGACTTTCGCCTAGGTAGGTATTGGCTTTGATTTTCTCAAAGTCCCCACCAATCACGACCATGATTTTGTGATGTATTTGAACTCCTCCACTTCTACTTGAATTCACGATCGTGACTTTTCCTATTTTGATCATATTTCCTCTTTGATTCCTCCTAATAGCTCCATTAAATTCTAAGTTGGCCTGAAATGAACATATACACTGATTAAGTACCAATTCTCCTATAAATTAAGTCAATAAACATTAAATTTGACTTATTTGGCACTTAAATAACTACTTCGAATAAAAGATAAATCATGCCTATCAGTAGTTCATTAGCCTATATGCCACTTTAATGGTCTACCATAGCCTTTAAACTTTACACGAATGTCTTGTTGACCGCTTCAACCTAACCATTAGCTTTGGGGTGCACTAGCGAGGTGTAGTGCGGAGTGATATGGTATTTCGCATAGAAATCTTTGATTCTTTTGGAGTTGAATTGCCTTTTGTCGTCCATCATCATGGAGTGTGGGACTCTAAACCAGACTATGATGTTTGTGTAGATGAAGTCCTGGATGTTTTTATTTGTGACCTTTGTCACTGCCTTGGCTTCTTCCCATTTTGTGAAATAATCACATCCAGCTATTATGAACTTCCTTTGGATTGTCAAGGAAGGAAATGGACCTAAGATATCTAGTCCCTACATGGCAAACAGCCATGGGCTGGTGAGGCAGCGTAGGCCTTTGCTTGGGGCGAGGTTAATGGGAGCGATCTTCTAACAATGTTCACATTGCTGGAAGAACTCTTTTGTGTATGCTTTCATTGTCGGCTAGAAGTAGCCAATTCGCATGACTAGGGTGTGTAGTGATTGTGCTTTGACATGGTTGCTACACTCTCTAACGTCGAGGTATTCTATGACACATTGACCTTCTTCTAGGTACAAACAATGGAAGAGGGAGAAACTAAAGCCCCTCTTATATAGGACCCTATTGATCATGGTGCAGTTAGTTGCTTTATACATAAACTTTTTTGCTTCTGTTCTATCTGAAGGTAGTGTGCCATCTTTGAGGTACTTCTCTATGGTGGCCCTCCAGCTTGTTGGTGGAGTTACCTTGTGAACTTTCTCAAGGAGAAATTCGATAGGGTTTTTTTTTTTTTCAATCTTTCTTGGGTTGGAAACTATCATAGAGGTGAACTTGGAAAGCTTATCGACTTTTGAATTATTGGCTTTAGGTATCTTGGTGATGTCCCATGAAGGTAGTTCTTTGGTGAGGCATCAGACTACTTTTAGATACTCGGTCATTTCTTCGTTCTTTGCCTCATATAGGCCTTTGACTTGTTATACCACGAGTTAGGAATCGAAAAAGATCTTAAGTTCCCATGTTTCCACTTCGATGCTCATAACAAACTTGAGCCTGGCTATTAAGGCCTTGTATTCTGCTTCGTTATTGCTTACAAGAAAGCCAAAATTTAAAGCATAACTAATCTTGACTCCATGGGGTCCCTTTAGGACTAGGCCAACTCTACTCCACCACCACCCATACACAATCCATTCCCCATCCCCCCTGCAAGCGCGTGGACTATCCATCCATACGGAGGGTCCATGTAGGCTTTTACTTGTCATTAGGCTCAAGTGTCCCAGTATATTCAACCATGAAATCTGCCAAGATTTATGCTTTTATGGCATATTAGGTTTGGAATTGTACCCTATAGGCACTAAGCTCAATGGTATATTTCATCATTCTTCCTGAGATGTCGGGCTTTTGGAAGATCGTCCTTATTATTATGTCGATGGGGACAACAACCTGGTGTGCCTGAAAATATGGACGTAGTCATCATGTTCATATTACAACTGCTAAGACGAACTTTTCTAGTTTGGTATATCTTTATTTTGGTCCTTGAAGGATGTGGTTGATGTAATATACCGGTCTATGTTGTTTCCCTTTAACTTATGTTAACACAGATGAAAGAGCTCGGTCAATCACATTGAGGTAAAGATATAAGACTTCACCTGGGAGTGAGGTCGTTTACAATGGAGGTTTTCTTAGGAATTGCTTGAGCTCATCAATGGTCTATTGTGACTTTTCCAACCATTCAAATTGATTGGGTTTCTTAAGGATTTTGAAGAATTTTGAGGATCGTCTATTGTGACTTTTCCAACCATTCAAACTGATTGGGTTTCTTAAGGATTTTGAAGAATTTTGAGGATCGATTGGCACTCCTCAGGAGAAATCTGCTTAATGTGATTTATTTTGGCGATGAATTGTAGCATTTCTTTAATTGGTGTGGGCGGCATCATTGTCAAGATCACCTTGATCTTGTTGGGGTTGACTTCAATTCCTCTTTAGCACTCTACATAACCCAAGAATTTTCCTAACGAGGTGCTGGATGTGCTCTTCTATGGATTGAGCTTTGGATTGTAGAAGTGGAGTCGATCAAAGGTCTTTTGGAGCTCATGTAGGTGGTCCTTCGATTGTTTGCTTTTCACAATGATGTTGTCGATGTAAACTTCAATGTTTCTACCTATCTGAGGTTTGAACACCTTGGTAACCGGCTGTTGGAAGGCGAAGCCGACATTTTTTCAGCCCAAATGGCTTCATTTTATAGAAGTATGTGCCAAATGATGTGACGAATGAGGTATAGACCTCTAGTTTCCTTCATTTTAATATGGTTGTAACTCGAGAAGGCGTCCATAAAGCTTAGCAGCTGGTCAATTTGTGGTAGCTGGAAGTAGTCTTTTGAACATGCTTTGTTTAGATTGGTGTAATCAATACACACCCACCATTCCCCATTAGGTTTGTCGATCAATACTATATTAGCTAGCTAAGTAGGGTATTTTTCTTCCCTAATGAATTATGCTTGGAGTAGCTTATGGACCTCCTCTTTGATGGTGGCTTGTCTCTCAAGGGCAGAATGTTTGATTTTTTTATTTATCGAATTAGCTTCTAAGTCTTGCTGGTGGTCAGTTGATGCGTGATCACATTCGGGCTGACGCCTGTCATGTTAGAGATGACCATGCAAAGACATATCTATTTACCCGCAAGAATGTGACTGGGCTCTCCTTTATGTCAAAAGGAATCGATTTTCCCACCTTTGTGGTGTGCTCGGGATTATCGTCCAGAGTGCCCTCTTCGTTGAGCTCGGTAGTTTCACCTCACCGTTTAGATTTGTCTTCTGACTTTGTGTCTATTGCATATATGCGGTTTCCTTTTAGGGCCTTGATGTACAATTTTTGAGATTGTTCTTGATCTCCTTGACATATTCTTATCCCAGTTAGGGTTGGGAACTTTGCTTTGAGGTGGGGTTGGGAAACGATCATGCTGAACGGAGGTCCTTCAAGCCTTCTAGCAGATGTACTAGCTCGTGGTGATGTCATGGTACACCTCTGGTCCCTTTCAACCAGTTCTTCTCCGAGCCTAGATGATGGTTGGGTTGGGGAGGCGCTTTGCCCTGCATTGGAGGCACGTTCTTCCAAATTGAGGTCCTTTAGGCCCTCCAGCTCTATGATCCTAGCTTGGAGGAGGGCGTTAAAACGCTCGTTTTTC